>VTFQ01000002.1:7711659-8161659 GCA_036281575.1 Ancherythroculter nigrocauda
TCACTGGCTGGAGCAGGCTCTGGAGCGGACGGACTCACTGGCTGGAGCGGACTTACTGGCTGGAGCGGGCTCTGGAGCGGACTCACTGGCTGGAGCGGACTCTGGAGCAGACTCACTGGCTGGAGCGGACTCTGGAGCGGACTCACTGGCTGGAGCAGACTCACTGGCTGGAGCGGGCTCACTGGCTGGAGCGGGCTCTGGAGCGGACTCACTGGCTGGAGCGGACTATGGAGCGGACTCACTGGCTGGAGCGGACTTACTGGCTGGAGCGGACTCTGGAGCGGACTCACTGGCTGGAGCGGGCTCTGGAGCGGACTCACTGGCTGGAGCGGACTCACTGGCTGGAGCGGACTCACTGGCTGGAGCGGGCTCTGGAGCGGACTCACTGGCTGGAGCGGACTCTGGAGCGGACTCACTGGCTGGAGCGGACTCACTGGCTGGAGCGGGCTCACTGGCTGGAGCGGGCTCTGGAGCGGGCTCACTGGCTGGAGCGGGCTCTGGAGCGGACTCACTGGCTGGAGCGGACTCACTGGCTGGAGCGGACTCACTGGCTGGAGCGGGCTCTGGAGCGGACTCACTGGCTGGAGCGGACTCGCGGGCTCTGGAGCGGACTCACTGGCTGGAGCGGGCTCTGGAGCGGACTCACTGGCTGGAGCGGGCTCTGGAGCGGACTCACTGGCTGGAGCGGACTCACTGGCTGGAGCGGGCTCTGGAGCGGACTCACTGGCTGGAGCGGACTCACTGGCTGGAGCGGGCTCTGGAGCGGACTCACTGGCTGGAGCGGGCTCACTGGTGTGTCCTCAGATGTCCTCAGCATGCTATGTTTTTAAGTGAATAGCTAGTGTAATCAATCTAATCTAACTGTGAATTTAGCAGAAATCAATATAGTGGAATAAAAACAATGCCTATTCTTTTTCACTGCAACTTCAAAGGAAGCAAGACAATGTTGTCGAAACTAGAGTGCTGGATAACCTACCTGAGGTACATTTTCTGTTACACTGGCTGCTAGTCTGGCATAATGATCTCATCATTAATACAGTACTTATCACCATTTATTCAGTGGGTATGACCGATTGTTTTCCATATATACATTTACTTTAAAGAATCTTTGAAAAAAGGGTTGACTTTCTGGACCTCGGTGATTAACTTCTCCGCAAAGTCACCTGCCATTTTGAATGCGTGAGCCCTTAAATTAAAAATAGAGTCAGATTGGTTGTCAGTGTTTTATTGTTCATCAGCTGGAAAAAAATCATTCTAAAAATGATCCCAACCATACAGTTTCTCTAAATTGTTATATCTGTGGTGTGGACAGTGCTATTCTTTTATATTTAGAACGATTTTTAGAACCATATCTTTATAGTTATCGTTCTTGGTGTGAACGGGCCTTTACAACTGCCAGTGTAAAGTAAGAACATTGATGTCCATTGAAACAAAAGTTTACTTAGTGCACCTTTAAGCCCTGTACTGCTTTATGTTTCTGCATTATGTATCCACAGACTCTCTGTATATTGTTTGAAAGTGCCCAGTTAGTGCCACAGTCACTCACATACATTCATATAAAGTCATGTCTGCTGTATAAGTGGACATGATAACACAATACAAAGACTACAGTGGGGCCACATTTACAGAGATACTGTGAAGCTTATCAGTAATATCAGTGGGCCTGTTTACACCTGGTCACTTCATGCATTTTCTCTGATCGGATAGCTATCCGATCGTGAAAATACCAGGTTTAAATGCCCTCGGAAACGCATTCATGACCGATTTAAATCCGCTTAAACCACTTCAGGAGGTGGTCTGGGATGTATACCAGTCAAAACTGAACAGATCTAAATGCATCTGGTTGATGAAACCACATATGTAAAGTTTACTCCTCCCACAAATGCTAAATAATAAACATGTGAGAGCATGTTATAGGCTGAATAACATGTTATAGCCAGATATGACCGTGCTACTGTCATAGCAGCCATATCACCCTGTAGCCCAAGACTGGTTGTCCACTGAAGCTAAGCAGGGCTGAGCCTGGTTAGTACCTGGATGGGAGACCTCCTGGGAAAACCAGGTAGCTGCTGGAAGAGGTGTTAGTGAGGCCAGCAGGGGGTGCTCACCCTGTGGTCTGTGTGGGTCCTAACGCCCCAGTATGTGTGTAACCCCGGTGTCCTGGCCAAATTCCCTCCATAGGCCCTTACCAATCACGGCCTCCTAATAATCCCCATCCATTTAAATTGGCTCTTTCAATCTCTCTCCTCTCCACCGACAGCTGGTGTGTGGTGAGCGCACTGGCGCCGTTGTACTGTGGCTGCCGTTGCATCTTCCAAATGGATGCTGCACACTGGTGGTGGATGAGGAGAGACCCCTGATATGATTGTAAAGCGCTTTGGGTGTACAATTGTACATAGGAAAGCGTTATATAAATGCCTCATTCATTCATTCATTCATTCATGCTACTGCATCACGCATCGCCACAGATGAGCAGCTGAGTATCTTCAGCAAGCCAACACGCAAACTGACATAAATGAAAGTGAGTCGCAGATGCTGAAAACACAATCATCTTTATTAAAAGTAAGAGACTACCTGATCTTTCCAGTGCTATTGTTGTACTCTCTCCT
Source organism: Ancherythroculter nigrocauda (assembly GCA_036281575.1). NCBI lineage: Eukaryota > Metazoa > Chordata > Actinopteri > Cypriniformes > Xenocyprididae > Ancherythroculter > Ancherythroculter nigrocauda. The sequence continues at coordinate 7,714,269 of VTFQ01000002.1, forward strand.
ATTGCGGTCTTTGATTTTGAAATTAGCTGATTATCAATAAAATGCAGCTCATATTTCTTACTTTCGGTGACATCAACTCAACAAAAATCTACATATAGCTCGAGATTTGAAGATGGAATTTATATCCGTTTTGCTGAGACGCATTTATGTGGCCAAGTGTAAATGGAATCGTTTTGATTAATCAGATAGCTGTCTGATCTGTAAAAACGCATGAAGTGACCAGGCAGGGACGTGCACAGGGGGGTTGCTCAGGTTGCCCGGGTAACTGCCCATATGCCCTTCTCGACTCACGTTGCCCTTCCGAGGTGGAAAAAAATAAATTAAAAAAATCATACAATGAATGCAGAATTTCACGTAGGCCTAGATAAAAAAAAAAAAAAAAAAAAAATCACAAAGCCTCATTCACTTCCATATTCGGGCACCCGTCCGAAAGTGAAAGTCAGTAGGGGAAGGGCAAACTCTGTTTACGTGGCTGCAGCGCTGCACGCGAGCTGAGCCTGCATGAGCGGCACTAGAAGGAGATTGTCGCGGTTGTCGGGTGAGACGACTTAACGTTGTCGGAAAGGTGAGTAAGGTTATAATCGTTAACGAAAACGAACGAAAAAACGAAAAGTAGGTAGGAAAAAACATCGTCGTTAACTGAAATAAAAATAAAAACGAGGCATTACAAAAAAACGATAACTAACCAAAACTGTAATGTGTGTTTGGCAAAACTAACTAAAATAAAATAAAATTATAGATTAAATGTCCTTAGTTTTCGTCTTTGTCAATGTCTTTCATAGAGCAAACGTTCAGCTGCATTTCATTTCCCTGCGTCTCTCACTCACGCGTCTCTCTCACATACTCGCGCGCGCACAGCCCCTCCCCTCCGTGCACACCGCGCCTCCATGAGAACGAGTGTTGGAAGCGAGTTCGCAAAAAGGTTGGTATCTCGTGAAAACCTTTACACAATCACACATTAAAAAGTGGTATAAAAATATTTTTAATTCTGAATATAAGGGTTGGTAGGGGAGTGCCCTTTTTTTAGGTCAGAGCAACTGCCCCTCAAAATTCCTGTGCACGTCCCTGTGACCAGGTGTAAACAGGCCTAGTGATAAATGGGTAAAGGTGAATCTGTGTTGTTGGGATGTGTTTTTGTAATAAAAATATCCTTATTTAAAACTTTATAAATTCAAATAACGAGCTTCCGGCGGATGACCGTACGAATACTGCGCACATCACTTTGGGTGGAAGAGCAAGCTTTGACCTGACGCGATGACGCAGTGAAGCAGGCAGAGGTGCAGAGGACAGAGCAAAACAAAAAACTGGTCATGAATTAGAAGTTTAAAATGAGAAATTTTAAAGAGAAATGTCAGATGATTTCGATATAAGAGAAGAGGAGCTTGAGTTTGTTGCCCAGCCATATTTGTTTGAACCGTGAGAGACATCTAAGCTTATGATACTCCTGTATCCTGCGTCATACATCGTGTCAGAGGATTACTCATTTGGAGGATTACTCATCAAGTCGACTTGCGCGTTCTTTTTTTGGCACCGGAAGCTCGTTGTTTGAATATTTAAAGTTTTAAATATGCACATTTTTATTACTAAAACACATCCCTTCACTTCAAAAGGACTTTATTAATCCTCTGGAGTTGTATGGATTCATTTTTTTTATGGATGGATGCATTTTTTCTGTCTTCAGAATTTGGCCTACCATTCACAATCATTATAAACTTTACTTTACTAGTTACTTGTAAAAAGATATTTAAGCATTAAAATACATTAAACACACATAGGGGTTAAAGCAGTCCATTTTACTACACATGTTTGATTTACTTTATCTTAGCAGTAGATTTTAGGATCGCTTCTCCATGAAGAAAACATGTGATGCTTAGAGCACAGAAGAGATATTGGCAGCATCACAGTGACCATTTATGTTAATTTAATCTTTTTTCTGGACAGTGTAAGTGAATGGTCATTCTGCCTAACATCAGACATGAGGGTGATTAAATTAAACAGACCTTTTTTTCTTTGACTGAACTATGCCTTTAATAATAAGTTAATGTTGTTTGTTGAATTGTACATCTCATTCTTGCACCTGAACAAGTGAAAACATATCACGTGTTGCAATAGCGGCATTTGTGCATTTACAGGGATGAACATTGAAAAAAAGAAAACAAATCAACCCCCCATCTCCACAATCATGAATGACTATCTGTAAATATTTCCATCAGAGATGATGCTGGATGAAATATTTTAAGAGTTAGGATGTGTTTAACTGATATTTTAAACCAGCTGTAAAATAAAGCATAGACAAGAGGATTCAGACCACAACTAACATACAAAGTCCATGCTAGAAATGTCATTGTAGTGGAAGAGACTGCAGTGGTTTCTGTTAGAGAACAGATATAAAATGGAATATAGCAAAGCAGATAAACTGTGACAATGATTCCTAATGTCAGAGCAGCTTTACTCTCAGATTTCCTCCTTGCTGACCCTTCCATTACACATTTACCACCCTTCATCAGAGAGTTTATAGCTTTCACTTGCCATTGTACAACATAAAATATCCTCAAATATACAGAGATGATCACTACACAAGGAAATAGGAATAAAAAGAATAAATCAGTAAATGTCCAAGCAAGACTATTCATGACAATACACTGACCATAACACGTTTTGTGTGAGATGTTAAAATATCCATTACTAATTACATGCCCAACATTGTAAAATGAACAGCAAAACCAGCAGAGACAGATGCTTATTGAAGTTTTAGTTGTGGTTATTTTTTGCGGGTACAGTAAAGGGTGACACACAGCCATGTAACGATCAACAGCAATTAAAACTAAATTACTGAGAGATGTAGAAAGAACCAACCTAACGGTAATTGCAAACAGTCCACAGTAAGTGTCTCCAAAGTACCAACACATCTCAATTTGCTTGATGCCCTCTATTGGTATCAAAATAAGGCCAGTAAACAGGTCGGAAACAGCCAGAGAGAGAATGAGCAGGTTGGTTGGAGTGTGAAGCTTCTTGAAGTGAGAGATGGAGATGATCACCAGCAGGTTCAGAAACACAGTCCATGCTGAGAGCAATGATACAAATAGGTAAATGATGCTATATTCATATCTGGAGCGTTTTCCCTTGATACATGATGAGTTGATGGCAGGAAAGCAGTATTGAGTCTCATGATCCTCTGTCTCATAGGCCATGAGTGAGTCTCCTCCTGTTAGGAGTTTGTTCTGCTCTCCTTACTGTCCTTTCGTTTATACAGTGTCTGGATCAGACTGACCAACCCATCTACCGCCCACTCTGATTATGCATAATCACACAATTATTTTCATGATGAATGAACAGAACAGTGGATTGAAGCTAAGATGTAAGAGGTTTTGTAGTCCTTCCTTGTGCACCTCTAATTGTGTGTCCAATTACTTGTTTTGTCAGCCTTTTAATCTTTTTATTTTTTTTAAAGTTCACAAAATGTAACCTTTTTCATTAAAGTAAAACAACAGTAATACTGATGACATAACAAGATACACCTGAAAGCAATTTTACACAATCAACCAATGAGAATGTGACACATGGAGCAAGTATATCAAAGAGTATAGAACCCAATGGGCGACACTTTGATACTTTTTGGGCAACAGTTACTAGGTGGCGCTCCAGTAGTGCGGCCGCCATTATGGGGTGAAAATACTAACTGGACAATATAGAATCCTTCACATCTTATGCACCCAAAATCTGCAAATTTCACAACCAAATCAGAACTGCAATAGAACAGTTTTTTTTTTAAATTAAAGGTACAATATGTAAAATTTTTGCAGTAAAATATCCAAAAACCACTAGGCTAGTGTTATATATTTTGTCCAGCTGATTACAAACAATATCTCTAATGTTTTCAACTACTTGTAAATCATGAGAAAATTCCCATTCTAAACAGTGACACGGGGCAGTGCAGTCGCCTGTCAATGACGTCAGTTACCTTTGTTACCGCCTTTACTGACGTAGAAACCACATGACAACAGTGTCGTGGACAAATGCGGAAGTAGTGTCTAGCGTCCAGCAAACCACTAGCTTGCTTCAAGCAGTTCCTTATTTACTTCTTGCACGTTTTATGGTGGATTGTGTTACTTATTTATGGAACATAATTACTGTTTACCATCTGCCACTGGTTCTGTCGACAAGGACAGCTCCCATAAACTCATGACCGGAAAAGCGGAAGCGGCGCTGGCGCTGGCGCCGGCGACTGTGTCATAATAAAAGTCCCGCTGCTCGTGAGGCGCGTGCGGGCGTGTGTTGATCAATCGCTCCAGCTCCTCGTTCAGCTCCCGCAACACTCGGTCCTGCTCTGCTTCATACTACAGTAACGTTAATAATCGCATCCACGAACATGAGTTCTTCCAGACTCCAATCCCTATTCTTTTGCACCGTCCGTTGAGATGGAGACCACATGTCCCAAGTTTCCGCTCTAAAACTTGGCGTCATCAAACTACGCATTTGTTTTGAATAGGCTTCTAGCGACCTTTAGCGGAAAAAAATATCACAAATTGTACCTTTAAGTCACCAGTAAATTGTATGGCTCCTAGAGTAAATGTTATATTACATATATTCATATTATTATGTATATATATATATATATATATATATATATATATATATATAGTAAGTTTTAATGGATAACGCTACAAATATAACAATCTTATAATACATAATGTATTGCTGTGTCCGTTATCCCATAATTCCCACTTTTGGACACTTTTGCTCTAACAGACATTAGACAACACTGCAAAATCAAGCTGTTATGTTTGTCACAAGTGAGGCTCCCGCACTTCCTCCCCCACACCACTGGAGGGTGCCTTCACCGGAATATTGACTTTTTACCATTCAGACTACATTTCCCATAGGCCATCATTCCTGGGACTGATTGCGCACACACCTGCACCACAACACTCTCACACTATTTAAGCAGCATACACACACACCGCAAAGTCTTGATTTGCCCCGGTGATCATTTCTGAGCGTTTTCTGTGGATTGTTATTACTGTTGTCGTTTGGACTGTTTACCCTCTGTGATTCTCTGCTGCCTGCCCTGACCCTTGCCTGTTTACTGGACTATGTTTGTTTGTTGCCTGCCCTGACCCTTTCCTGTTTACTGGACTATGTTTGTTTGCTGCCTGCCCTGATCATTGCCTATATCCCGACTCTGTCTGTCTGCCGCCTGCCTCGACCATTGCCTGTCCCTGTTTACGTCTCTGCCTTTGTCCTTGCCTTGTTAATACTGTTCTTAATAAAACCTGCAAATGGATCCCCACTCTGTTGACCCATCATTACAATATTCATATATTTATTGTCCAACATTACCAATTTTTCTGATGCATGTCCTTAATTTAATTTCATATGTTGGTAATAATTCAGTGCTTATAATGTTAATGCTAATGCTAATACTTGAACTTCAAAGAATTTTAACCCAAACTGAATGGGTTTCTAGAGAGTAAAGGTTTTGTGAAAAAAGTGGAAGACTTAACCCTTTCGAGCGTGAGTTTAAAATATTCTAACTGACTCCCCAGAGTGAGTTTTTTTTAAGGCGACCATTATTTTAGAACGTTTGCCTTTAATGTTTCCATAGCGACGCGTCATGCATGTCACGAGCACTGAGCGCAGCCACAATAACACTGCATGACAAATGGATCGCTATTATTTTGTTTTTCCTTGTTTATTTAAAATATTCACAAACTTGCTTACCATGTCATCAACTATCTGATATTCCGATCCTCAAATATGTGTAAGGGAGTGTGTTTTGTCGTTTAAAAACCTTTATAAATGATCTTTATCATGATCTATATTGCAAGATGGGCGCCACCATCTTAGATTGCCCCGCAGTTCGCAGACTCCTGTCAGTCGGATTTACAGCAGGTGAATTCATCAGTTTCTCCTGAAATATATGTCTGACATCAGTGTGTATTTTATAAACTCTAACTATATATTGTTTTAATAGTGCTTATGCATATTTAAATGTCTGAAACCTTAAAGGGTTAGTTCACCCAAAAATGAAAATTCTGTCAATTATTACTTACCCTCATGCCGTTCCACATCCGTAAGACCTTCGTTAATCTTCGGAACACAAATTAAGATATTTTAGTTAAAATCCGATGGCTCCGTGAGGCCTTCATAGGAAACAATGTCATTTCCTCTCTCAAGATCCATAAAGGTACTAAAAACATATTTAAATCAGTTCATGTGAGCACAGTGATTCAATATTAATATTATAAAGCGACGAGAATATTTTTGGAGCGCCAAAAATAACAAAATAATGACTTATTTAGTGATGGCCGATTTCAAAACACTGCTTCAGGAAGATTCGGAGCACAGTGAATCTGTGTATCGAATCTGCTGTTCGGAGCGCCAAAGTCACGTGATTTCAGCCGTTGGCAGTTTGACACGCGATCTGAATCATGATTCGACACGCTGATTCATTTATGCTCCGATGCTTCATGAAGCAGTGTTTTGAAAATCGGCCATCACTAAATAAGTCGTTATTTTGTTATTTTTGGCGCTCCAAAAATATTCTCGTCGCTTTATAATATTAATATTGATCCACTGTGCTCACATGAACCGATTTAAATATGTTTTTAGTACCTTTATGGATCTTGAGAGAGGAAATGTCATTGCTCCCTATGGAGGCCTCACGGAGACATTGGATTTCAACTAAGATATCTTAATTTGTGTTCCGAAGATTAACGAAGGTCTTACGGGTGTGGAACGGCATGAGGGTGAGTAATAAATGACAGAATTTTCATTTTTGGGTGAAGTAACCCTTTAAAAGAAACGTTATGTGGTTGAAAACACTGCATAGTTGCGATATACGGTATGACAAGAGCTGGTGCGTTCGCCTCGCAGCCAAAGCACGAAAGTGAATCTGGCAGTTATGTGACGTTGCTGAATGTTCGAAACCCCATATGTGGGACCGTACGCCCAGGGGCACAGAAATTAAAATCCCACATGTGGAACCGTACCGCTCAAAGAGTTAAACACAAAGTCTGTAAAATAAACTGGTAAAAGGATTTGATGATCACTAGTGATAGTATTTTATTCTGTGTTGTCATCATTCAAGTTGGATTTTAGCTTTAATGTACTTTTTATTTTTATTTTAACAAAGCAGCTGATATTGCCATAGAAACTAGTGGACTGCCAAGTCGCTTTCACCACAAAATGGCGGAAACACAGGGCTGCTGCTGGGTGCCGGTGTTGCAATGGAACGTTCTATTGAGTTTTGCTTCTTGTTAGTGTATATTCTTTGAGGGTACCAATCAGAACATTACACATGAGGCTAGGGAGCACATAATCACATGAGGAAAAGGGAATCGCATGACAAAACCAAGAACCTTGACTAAGAAAACTACAAAATGAAATATGAAAACATAAACGTGAATCAAAACCAAACGTGACAGTGAACATTTCATAATTGTTAACACTGCTGAGAGTGACTTTTAGATGAATATAAATATGTGCTGTGTGCTTTCCTCTCAATAACAAAATTGACACAACAAAAATGACAGCAGTGAGAAAAAGCAGCGAAGAAATCTGATCATTTAGATGTGGATCATGTTTGCACAAGCTCTGCAATTCGACACTCCAGTCAAGTCACATCACATTTATTTATACCACTTTATACAATATGTTGCTTTAATATATAGATAACAATAAATTGTTATCTTGGTTTAGTTTTGGTTTAGTTTGAATCAAGACATTTTACAGCAGAACATTAGTGCAGTGTAGTGCTCATATTGTTCCATAAATTTTCTAAACTACATTGCTATGCATAAGACAAAATTGAGACACATCAGAAATCCGAAAATTAAGCTTGTACATCTTATCAACAATTACAAATGTCAGTATAAAGTACAAGAACATTGAAATTCAGTGAAACATATAAGTTTACTTAGTGCACCTTTAAGCTCTGCACTGCAATATTGAGTTTCTTTATTACAGAATTACTGCAGCCAGTATCCACTGACTCCCTGTGTACTGTATGCAAGTGCCCAGTTTGTGCCACAGTCACATACATTCATATAAAGTCACAACCGCTTGAAGGTGCATCAGTGGACATGGTCACAATATAAAGACTACAGTGGGACCTTTTACACATTTACAGAGATACTGTGATGCTTATCAGTAATATCAGAGATAAATGGCTAAAGGTGAGTCTGGTGCAAGGACAACAACCTCTCCTAATTATTTAAATGAATATATATGTGATGCATTTATACATAAATGTTGGGATTTACAGATAATTTATGTATACCAGCCTGCATAAGCAGCAGATCTGCGCACAAAGAGCACAGGATACTCACAGTTGGTTTTTAAAGAGTTTGATGCTAGCATGTTGATAATGCAATGATGTGATACTTTAATAAGCACTAAAATAAATAACGCACACATACTAAAGCAGTCCATTTTTACTTCACTGAACTATTTTCTTAAAACACAGTCACCATTTATGTTCACCATTTATGTCTCATTCTTGTACCTAAACACATGAAAACATATCACATGTGTTGCAATAGCAGTATTTGTGCATTTTCAGGGATGGGAATCAAATGTTGTGCTTTAAGTGCAAAAAATGAAATAAATCCACCCCTACCACCACAATCATGAATGACAATCTAGCATTTCCATCAGAGATGATGCTGGCTGAAATATTTTAAGAGTTAGGATGTGTTTAACTGATATTTTAAACCAGCGGTAAAATAGAGCATAGACAAGAGGATTCAGACCACAGCTAACATACAAAGTCCATATTAGAAATGTCATTGTAGTGGAAGAGACTGCAGTGGTTTCTGTTAGAGAACAGATATAAAATGGAATCCAGCAAAGCAGATAAACTGTCACAATAATTCCTAATGTCAGAGCAGCTTTACTCTCAGATTTCCTCCTTGCTGACCCTTCCATTACACATTTACCACCCTTCATCAGAGAGTTAATAACTTTCACTTGCCATTGTACAACATAAAATATCCTCAAATATACAGAGATGATCACTACACAAGGAAATAGGAAGAAAATGGTCAAATCAATGAATGTCCAAGCAAAACTATTCATGACAATACACTGACCATAACACGTTTTGTGTGAGATTTTAAAATATCCATTACTAATTACATACCCAATATTGTAACCTGAACAGCAAAACCAGCAGAGACAGATGCTCACTAAAGTTTTAGTCATGGTGATTTTCTGTGGGTACAGTAAAGGGTGACACACAGCCATGTAACGATCAACAGCAATTAAAACTAAATTACTAAGAGATGTAGAAAGAAGCAACCTAACGATAATTACAAACATTCCACAATAAGTGTCTCCAAAGTACCAACACATCTCAGTTTGCTTGATGCCCTCTATTGGTATCACAATAAGTCCAGTAAGCAGGTCAGCCACAGCCAGAGAGAGAATAATCAGGTTGGTTGGAGTGTGAAGCTTTTTAAAGTGAGAGATGGAGATGATCACCAGCAAGTTCAGAAACACAGTCCATGCTGACAGCAATGACACAAACAGGTAAATGATATTGTATTCATGTCTGGAGCGTTTTCCCTTGAAACATGATGAGTTGATGGCAGGAAAGCAGTATTGAGTCTCATGATCCTCTGTCTCATAGGCCATGAGTGAGTCTCCTCCTGTTAGGAGTTTGTTCTGCTCTCCTTACTGTCCTTTCATTTATACAGTGTATGGATCAGACTGAAAAACCCATCTCCTTCCCAACTGTGAAGATGATGCATAATGGCATAATTATTTTCTTGATGCATAAGCATATCAGTGGATTGAAACTAAGGTGTAAGGGTTTGTAGTCCTTTCCTGTGCACTGGTAAGTGTGTGCCCAAGACTGTACTTGTTTTTTTTTAACCATTACTTAAAAATATACTTCATCCAAAAATTACAATTTCTTTCATTATTTCACTCACCCTCATTATGCCCCAGATATGAAGGGTTCAAACAGTTTTTAAAGTTTGAAATATGCTTGATTTTAACAGTTATGTTTTCATGGTTTCAAATGAGGTTGAATTTTGAATATTGTAATTGGAAATATTTTTTTTCTTAGAATGTGCAGTGTAATAAAAAACTATTGAAAATACACTATATTGCCAAAAGTTTTGGGACATCTGCCTTTACGTGCTTTAATGACATGCCATTCTTAATTCGTAGGGTTTAATATAGAGTTGGCCCAACTCTTCTGGGAAGGCTTTACGCAAGGTTTAGGAGTATGTTTATGGGAATTTTTGAACATTCTTCTAGAAGTGCATTTGTGAGGTCAGGCACTGATGTTGGACAAGAAGGCCTTGCTCACAGTCTCCGCTCTAATTCATATGAGTAATTTTATGTCACGATAACGATATATATCACAATATAGTTATTTTTGCTTTAAATACTATTTTTATGAAATCAAAATTTTCCATATCATTGACATTTCATAATTATCATCAATTTCAATATAATTTAAAAAATTAATACTAGCCAAAAAAAAAAAAAACTCTCAAGCTTACTGAAGACAAATAAACTGTGAAAACAAACTACAATAGAACAAAGACAGACGAAATAGACCTACATGAAAAAGTCAGTCAAGTAAAGTCAAGTCACCTTTATTTATATAGCACTTTTTACAATGCAGATTGTGTCAAAGCAGCTTTACATTGATAACTGGTACATAATTTTTGCTGCACAGCAGCTCTTAAAGAATAGTGTCAATGCAGGCAGATCAAAGCACTGTTGAATAAATGTCAAGAATACTGTTGAATATCAAATGTCAAGTCAAATGTCAAGTGTCCCCAACTAAGCAAGCCAAAGGTGACAGCGGCAAGGAACCCAAACTCCAACAGGTGACATCAGGTGGCAAACAAGTGGCAAATATGTGTTAAAATGGAGAAAAAAACCTTGGGAGAAACCAGGCTTAGTCGGGGGGCCAGTTCTCCTCTGGCGAACAGTGCTTTGTTACGAATCAGGTTGCTATCATAAGTCTGATAGGATCGCAACAAATCAAAGTATTTATTTCAGTTCCATCCAGTTGAGGATTGTATTCATCACGCCGGTATGGACAGTTTGTTGAGAAACTGTGGCACTGGCTGTCGTGTCGATGAGGCCTTCACAATGGATGATCTAGTCAACTCGATCTCTGCTGATACTTCAGGACTGCGTTGTGGTCGTGTCCAGTTGAGGATCGTATTCATCACGCCGGTATGGGCGGTTTGTTGAGGAACTGTGGCACTGGCTGTCGTGTTGATGATGTCTTCACAATGGATAATCTAGTCGACTCGATCTCTGCTGATTAGGGTTGGGAACCGAGAACCGGTTCTCATCCGGAACCGGTAGTATTTTTTGAAAAGAACCGGAACCGTGCAAGGGCGAAGTGCGGGGAGCGTATCCTTTCATAGAGACGTCTCACATCATTAATATTATAGCAATGAATGCACTGAAAAGCCCTCGCGTGGCGCTACTCATATACGGAATTTCAATAGAGAGAGAGAGAGAGAGACATGCCCAAAGCTGCACGATTAATCTTTAAAAGATTGTGTTCTCGATTTCATCACCTACATGATCGCCTCTGTATATTAAACCTTTGACAAAAATAAAATCGCGACATTCAAACCTGCGTTCGCGCTGCCGTTGATCTGAAGATGTAACATGCAGAGTTGTAATGTGTATATAAACAGCTTCACAAACAGTCTTTTCAAACGCACAGTAATTATTTCTGTGACAAATAGGCCTATTCCAATTATAACAGAAATATACAAAAGTTTATTATTCAGATAGAAACGCTGATGTTTATGTTATGTGTAATAAATTACCTTCTGTTCTGAAAGTGACGACTGTATCGATTGCATTGTTACGCCACTAGGTGGCAACAAATTTACTGTTGAAAATGTGTCTATCACTGAATCATTCTTTCAGTAACAAGTCTTTATGAATCAAACTTACAAAAATATTCTGTTTCACCTGTCTGAATCTTACGTGTGTTCAAGCATTTTATCTTATTTGTGGTAACACTTTATAAGGTTCATTTATGAACTAACCATGAGTAATACCTTTGTTACTGTATTTATTAATCTTTGTTAATGTTAATAAAAATACAGCCGTTCAGAGTTTGTTCATGTTACTTCACAGTGCATTAACTAATGTTAACAAATACAACTCTTTATTTTAATAATGTATTAGTAAATGTTGAAATTAACATTAACAAAGATTAATAAATGCTGTAGAAATGCAGTTCATTATTAGTTCATGTTAATGTAGTTAACTTATGTTAACTAATGAACCGTATTGTAAAGTGTTAGCAAATTTGTTGAGATTAACAGTCTGTTAAATTAATTAAAAAGGACTGTTTGAGTCGAGTATTGTGCATTTTTCCCTTACTACTATTTTTTAATAGTTGTTTAATTATTTTAATGGAACCGGAACCGGAATCGTTAGGCAGAACCGGAATCGGAACCGGAACCGGAAAATTTCTCACGATTCCCAACCCTACTGCTGATACTTCAGGGCTGCGTTGTGGTCGTGTCAAGGCGCAGGTCCTTGGTCTCAGCTGGATACGGCCCGGATCCGGTTGACTACGGTAAACCTCGGGATAAACAGAAAGACTAGTATTAGCGTAGATGCCATTCTTTTTCTGATGTAACGAGTACATCTAGTGTTATAGGAAGTGTTCCCGGTTCCGGCTGACCTAATTTATGCAGCCTAATAATCCTTTTACGGATTTGAAAATATAAATTGATAATGTGTTATGTGTATGCCAGGTTAAAGAGATGCGTTTTTAGTCTAGATTTAAACTGACAGAGTGTGTCTGCATCCCGAACAATGCTAGGAAGATTGTTCCAGAGTTTAGGTGCCAAATAGGAGAAGGATCTACCGCCTGCGGTTGATTTTGATATTCTAGGTATTATCAGCTGGCCTGAATTCTGAGATCGCAATAAACGTGAAGGATTATAATGATTTAAGAGCTCGCTCAGGTACTGGGGAGCTAAACCATTTAGTGCTTTGTAAGTAATTAGCAAGATTTTAAAATATATACGATGATTAACAGGAAGCCAATGCAGTGATGACAGAACTGGGCTAATATGGTCATACTTCCTAGTTCTAGTAAGAACTCTAGCTGCTGCATTTTGTATGAGCTGTAGTTTATTTATCAAGCGGGAGGAACAACCACCCAGTAGAGCGTTACAGTAATCTAGCCTTGAGGTCATGAACGCATGAACTAACTGTTCTGCATTTTTCATTGAGAGCATATGTCGTAATTTAGATATATTTTTAAGATGGAAGAATGCGGTTTTGCAGATGCTAGTAACATGGCCTTCAAATGAAAGATTGGTATCAAAGAGCACACCCAGGTTCCTAGCTGACGACGAAGACTTAACAGAGCAGCCATCAAGTGTTAGACAGTATTCTAGGTTATTGCGTGAAGTAGTTTTCGGTCCAAAAATTAGAATCTCTGTTTTTTCTGAATTTAGTAGTAGGAAATTACTGGTCATCCAGTTTTTTATATCATCTATACATTCTGTTAATTTAGCGAATTGGTAAGTTTCGTCGGGGCGTGAAGAAATATAGAGCTGAGTATCATCAGCGTAACAATGAAAACTAACACCATGCTTCCTAATGATATCTCCCAAGGGTAGCATGTACAGAGTGAAAAGCAACGGTCCTAGTACTGAGCCTTGCAGTACTCCATATTTAACTTGTGATTGATATGACATCTCATCGTTTACTACTACAAACTGATTTGAACCATGCCAATGCAATTCCACTAATGTCAACATAGTTTTCAAGTCTATTTAGAAGAATATTGTGATCAATAGTGTCAAATGCAGCACTAAGATCAAGCAACACTAATAGAGAGATACAACCACGATCTGATGATAAGAGCAAATCATTAGTAACTCTAATGAGAGCAGTCTCAGTACTATGGTACGGTCTAAATCCTGACTGGAAATCCTCACAGATACTATTTCTTTCTAAAAATGAACATAGTTGTGATGAAACTGCCTTTTCTAGTATTTTTGACAGAAAAGTGAGATTTGAAATCGGCCTGTAATTGACTAATTCTCTAGGATCAAGTTGTGGTTTTTTAATAATAAAAAAAAAAAAATTAAAACACTAGAAAATGTATAAATTAATCAAAGGTATAAAAAACAATGCATAGTCTTTACTGTGTAAATTAAATATACATTTATTTTTATTAAAGTTACAAAAGCAAGAAGTAAGAGATTTTCTTTCTTTTTTGTTGTTTGATTAGCATTAATAATGACAGCAGGTAAATTTGGATGGTGTCCCTTTAAGACTGATCTACACCGAGCCTTGTCTTTCTCAACTGTAACTTCACTTAAGACATAAATGGCTCTGTTTACTTGTAAATACGTGGTCACTTTGACACATAGGTATGTGTATTTAACTGTTCAAGCCCAATTAGTCAGCAAAAAGCACTCAGTTCAGTCCTCACGTGCTCATGAGCAGCAGCTTCATGTCGAGCGTCTCTCAGACGGCGCTGAGAAACAGTCTTTCAGAGAGCACGTGCATACGTTGAAATGAGTCGTCTTTCGCTGCTAATAGCACTTAAACGGTTTAAAACCACTTGTTTTTAAACCGCAATGTTTAAAAACTCATGCAAATTATAAGCTTTCGTGACTGTGCAGCATAGCAACCTTACGTGAGCGTAACCTTGACAGAGACGATAGTCCAAAATCTCTACCAGTTGACAAATATCTACTGGCTAATCATGTCTACCAGTATATCACCCACCCCTACTTATTGTGCTTAATACACTTTAACATCGATCATGTCTCTAATTCACGATTGCCTTCTGAGAGAGGCAGGTTTCATGGGCATACTTTGGCAGTGTGCCAGTCAGCACGAGCGCTGCACAGAGTTCCTTTTCAGGATATATTGCGCTTATAACTCTTTTAACATCAAGCACGTCCCATTTATATTTTCATTCATGCATTTCATCACTCTGAAGTGTCAACAGTGCAATATATTTACATACTACGATATATACACAATATAGCAAAATCTCTAACGATGGACATTTTATTTTGTGGTAACTATATTGTGGCGACCAGGGCGGGCCAGAGCCATGAGGGAACGGCACGAGGCCGGTGGCGCGAGAGTTAACGAGCTACACCTGGGAGGTGCACCGGCCTTGAGTCTCTCACGGAGGAGCTCCGGGAGCATAAAAGGAGGAGTGACGACCGTGAAGGACGAGAGAGGACCAGGCCTGGATATTATTTTATGTTTTATTATGTTCGTGTGGCCGGCAGACGTCCGCGAGGGTTTCGGGTTTCGGCACCAATGTAAAACAGTTCGTAAATATGGGAAGGAGACGGGAACCGGCGAACATTCAACAAAACTTTAATCTCAAAATAAACAAACAAAACGAAAGTAATGCCGGCAGACCCTCGCGGACATCTGCCGGCCACACAAACATAATAAAACATAAAATAATATCCAGGCCTGGTCCTCTCTCGTCCTTCACGGTCGTCGCTCCTCCTTTTATGCTCCCGGAGCTCCTCCGAGAGAGACTCAAGGCCGGTGCGCCTCCCAGGTGTAGCTCGTTAACTCTCGCGCCACCGGCCTCGCGCCGTTCCCTCACGGCTCTCGCCCGCCCTGGTCGCCACAGATATATATCGTCATATCACACAGCCCTAGTTCCCACAACGTTGAGAGCATGAAATTGTCCGAAATGTCTTGGTATGCTGAAGCATTAAGAGTTCCTTTCGCTGGAACTAAGGGGCCAACCCCTGAAAAACAACCCCACACCATAATCCCCCTCCACCAAACTTTACACTTGGCACAATGCAGTCAGACAAGTACCGTTCTCCTGGCAACCGCCAAACCCAGACTCGTCCATCCGATTGCCAGACAGAGAAGTGTGATTCGTCACTATAGAGAACACGTGTCCACTACTCTAGAGTCCAGTGGTGGCGTGCTTTATACCACTGCATCCGACGCTTTCCATTGCACTTGGTGATGTAAGGCTTGGATGCAGCTGCTCGGCCATGGAAACCCATTCCATGAAGCTCTCTACGCACTGTTCTTGAGCTAATCTGAAGGCCACACGAAGTTTGGAGGTCTGTAGCTATTGACTCTGCAGAAAGACCCTGCTCTGTGATTTTACGTGGCCCACCACTTCGTGGCTGAGTTGCTGTTGTTCCCAATTGCTTCCACTTTGTTATAATACCACTAACAGTTGACCTTGGAATATTTAGTAGTGAGGAAATTTCACGAATGGACTTATTGCACAGGCAGCCTGTGCAATATTTGTGAACTGATTTGTGAATCACCTATTTGTGAACTGATACATTTAAATTACATATGTAGTAAAAGTTATGTGAATGCTGCTAAAATACAGACACCAGACAGATGCACAATAACAGATTCAGTATTTCTCAAAATGAATAAAAACACACAGTGGAACACAAATAGAATTTTATGCAAACCTGCAATTATTAAATAATATGTAAAACAGTGTGAACAAACTTAATGGATTTAATTCTCACTTAATCTACCAGTGTCTGCTTCGATGATTTAACCAAATCACCACAAATGACTTAAGATAAATGTCACATCACTTTTTTCTTACACACACCTATTGTTTAGCTTCAGAAGACATTAATTTATCCACTGGGCTCTTATAAATTGTGTAGCTTTTGTTTTTGATACATTAACGTTGAGAGCCTATTCACTTTTGTTAAATAAACTCACAGGGATGGACTATTTTTCAAAAAATCTCAGTTTGGTTTCCACAGAAGAAAATGTCTTGCAACTGCTCTGAGACATGAAGGTTGAGGATCCAAACGCAGTATTTATAAAAAGGGTAATCCACAATCGTAATCCAAAAGCTGGGCAAAAGGTCAAAACACAGGGTTAACAGTCCAAACATGAAAAGGGAACAGGAACACAGGCAAACAGGGTCGAAACCAAAAGAGCACTCAGAAATGCAGTGCTGCATTGCACAAGACTTTGCAGAGACTTTGCAGGGCTTGTTGGAGATGCATTGGTGCATTGGTGGAACAAGCCTAATGACTGATTAAACCAGGCTTACAAGGTTAATGAGCAACAGATACATGTAATGTGTGCTGATGAGTCCAGGCAGTGGATTATGGGAAAAGTAATCCATGATAGAGTGGCAATGGTCTGGGCTGGAGTGCCCTCTGGTGGTAATCACGGGCACTCTAGCTGGAGAGTGTGACAGAAAGAAAGTCATGTTCATCTGTGATGGCATGAGGGTGAGTTAATGATGAGAGAATTTTCATTTTTGGGTTGAGTATCCCATAAGTGGTTGTTGTCCTTTCACTAGATTTTAGCAGTCTTACATATTCTCTACACAGTGGCCATAAATCATATTGTCTATATAATGTCTTTACATTAAATAGAAAATATTGAAGTGGCATCAAATGATGTTAGAGCTTTTATCAGTACTATTTTATCTTTTCCTAGCCATTTTTACAATGAACAGTTCACCCCAAAAATGAACATCCTGGGTAACATTATGTTGTTTCAAACCTGAACGGCAACACAAAAGAAGATATTTTAAAAAATGTTATTCTATGTATGCAAATATGATGACAGTGTTCAATTCTGGTTGAACTATCCCTTTAGTGCTGCTCATTTTTTAAGTTTTGTTTGACTGGTCAGTACGTCAGTGTTCTTAGATGTGGATATATCATCATATAAAAGCAAAGTTTTTAGTCGCATGTCTTCATTTTTTTGGCTCTGGTGCACAATAATTTCACTGACAAGTTTGGAATTATTAAAAGAAAATAATTGTCATTGCATTGTCAGAGTGGGCGGTAGATGGGTTGGGCAGTCTGATCAGACACTGTATAAATGAAAGGACAGTAAGGAGAGCAGAACAAACTCCTAACAGGAGAAGACTCACTCATGGCCTATGAGACAGAGGATCATGAGACTCAATACTGCTTTCCTGCCATCAACTCATCATGTATCAAGGGAAAATGCTCAAGACATGAATACAATATCATGTATGTGTTTTTTTTTTTCATTGCTGTCAGCATGGACTGTGTTTCTGAACCTGCTGGTGATCATCTCCATCTCTCACTTCAAGAAGCTTCACACTCCAACCAACCTGATCATTCTCTCTCTGGCTGTGGCCGACCTGCTTGTTGGACTTATTGTCATGCCAATAGAGGCCAATAGGCTGATTGATATGTGTTGGTACTTTGGAGACACTTTCTGTGGACTGTTTATGATAATCATGGGACTGCTCGGCTCAACATCTCTTAGCAATTTAGTTTTACTTGCTGTTGATCGTTATGTGGCTGTGTGTCACCCTTTACTGTACCCACAGAAAATAACCACAACTAAAACTTTAGTAAGCATCTGTCTCTGTTGGTTTTTCTCCTCAACCTACAACACTGCCTTTATAATCTGCAACAAATATTTTGACCATTCAAACAGAACAGATAACAGTTAGTTTTACCTTTAGGGTCATTGATGAGATATATTCCTTCCTGTTGCCTTGTACTGTGATAATCACTGCATATTTGAAAATATTTTATGTTGTTAATCAACAGGTAAAAGTTTTTAACTCTCTGATGAAGGGTGGTAAATGTGTAAAGGAAGGTTCATTGAGGAGGAAATCTGAGAGCAAAGCTGCTCTGACATTAGGAATCATTGTGACAGCTTATCTGCTATGCTATATTCCATACTATATCTTGTCTTTAACAAGTAGTACAATAATCTCTTCTGCTACAATGACATTTCTACTATGGACTATATATGATAACTCAGGCGTGAATCCTGTTGTCTATGCTTTATTTTACCGCTGGTTTAAAATATCAGTTAAACACATCTTAACTCTTAAAATATTGAAGCCAGCATCCTCTCTCTTAGACATATTTACAGATTATTCATGATTTTTGTAGATTTTTTCCCCATTTTTTCTTAATTTGATGAAGCACAGACTAATGTACTGTATAGTTATTCATTCATTCATTCATTCATTCATTAGTTCATTCGTTCATTCATCTATCTATCTATCTATCTATCTATCTATCTATCTATCTATCTATCTATCTATCTATCTATCTATCTATCTATCTATCTATCTATCTATCTATCTATCTATCTCAGTTTGTAAACTGAATGTGAACATACTGGATACCAGATGTCTTTATGTACCATAAGATATTTTAAAGACATTTTAAATGAAGGTAAATAATTACATTTACCTTGCAAGAATCTGATGTTCTTATGTTAAATCTATAGAGCCTCTTGTTATAGAGGCAAGTCTGGCCATTATTCTAATTTTAGTTACCTGCATAACCCATTAATTGTGGGTATAACTGAATCAGTCAACATGTTTAGTCTATGATTATTTTTTATTTGTTTTGGGATTTAATTGTTTAATTCTTATTCATGTCTAGGCCTCAAAAACATAAATTAATAAAAAAGATAAAAAAGAAAAGAAAAAAGAGATGCCTTTTCATTGCAGTAATTTTGAAACAGATCTGAAGTGGACATGACATTAAACAACATGTTATCAGGGTAATTTGAGCAATAAAAAAATAAATATTGCTAAAATCTTTAGTTGTGTAAAATTGAATAGATGATGATTCATTTTCCCCTGAAGCAACCTTTTTTTCTAATATGGACAGAGCATTTACAGTTATTGTAGAATGCTCTGTTCTTGTAATCAGCTTGGACAGGTCTAGTGTTAAACCATACTGTTAAGATGCAAAAGGGAATTTAAATGTTTGTATCCCGGTTCAACCAGAAGATAATATACTTGTATTTTTAAATTCCCTTTTTGCATCTACACAGTGCAAAACCAAGGCATCATTGTCCCCTCCAAAACTGACTCACTTAAGTGACTCAGGCATGTGATAAGTTAAAGACAAAAAAGAAGGTATTAATACAATTTATTATTTTTATAGAAATTATTTAAAATATAATTTTTTATAATAGAGTTATTGATAATAAATTAATAATAGTTATTATGATATAATATGTTATATGATATAAATCATTATTATTTTTTATTTTACAGAACAACAGCAAAAATTACAATACTAACATTTATGGATGTCTTCATTTCTTGCTTTCAAATGTCAAATCATTTGACTTTTATTTTGACGGAAAACCACAGGGAGATCCAGGAAGATGTTTCTCTTTGACAACAAATTTATAAACAACACACATTACGGATGGTTGGTGCATGTTGTGTTCTCAAATGCAAATTATAAGCAACTCAAACACACAGCACTTGCAGATCAGCAGTTTCTATGAATCGAAACTAAAAGCTGTGTTTTACTCCATGCAGCACGTCAGACTGTATATATTTATATAATTACATCACAACCATAGCAATTTGATGATCACACTAAGCCTCATCACATTCTCACACCCATGCATTGTCAAAATTCATAAAAAAGTTACTGGGCAACAGGTGAATAACACTGTTTCAGCACCGATTTTTACTCGAATTTGGTACTTTGAACCCTGGCGAACATGCTAACAGTGTCCAACAAAACAGACATTTGAAGCAGTTTTACTCACCACCTGCGGTTCCACCTCATGACCAGGATCATTGTCGCTGTGACCGCTCCGTCTTTCAGTTTGAAACGCTCTGTAAATCCAGGGTAGAACTGGGCCTTGTTTATGAAACCATAAGCGCCGATCCTGAGGGCTCGAGCTGCCACAGAAAAACACAAGATATTCTTCATTCATTTTAACCAAAAAAAAAAATGTGATTGCAACTATCAGTTTCTATAGTTATTTTAATGACAAATATCAAGAGTACATCACTGTAATGCGTGAGAACAAAACTCTCAGCTCCACTTAACGTTGGGTTCTTTGGGAACCCAGCATTATTTATCCCTTTAAGTCAAAACCGTGCCTTAAACTAAGCACATATTTCTTTATGATTAAATCCAAGTTCAAAATAAAACTCTATTAACTGCTCCATTGTTAACGTACGGAGCTGTCTGAACCCCTCCCAGCGGGAAATTAAACAGGAAGTGTTTTTTTTAACTCACAACAGGTTTTGCGAGCGCGTGCAAATATATTTACGCGAGATCGCAAAAGTTTGCAAGAGAACGCAAAAGTTTTGTGAGCTAATGCAAAGTTTTTCAGGGGAACACAAAAGTTTTGCGAGAGAACGCAAAAGCTTTTAAAAATATTTTTTCCTCTCATCCCATATTTTTTTCACCACCATGTCCATTTAGGTGCTCCGTAGTTATATACACAGGGCTAATGAGACTAACTAGATGCAGCTAGAAATAAGGGGGAACTACAAACTAAAAGAATATATAAAATAAGAGCACAATAACATACCCTGACAACAAGAGCTTTTCTCAAAACTAACTTGATTCAACTCATTTTTTAAATAAATTTTTATCAGATTGGAACTGTGCTTTTTAGTGAATGTATGAAGTAAAACTTTTTTACAAAATATTTTGCTGGAAAACGGTTTGCTCTATCTTTCTTTAAAATAAATGCCACATTTTATTAGTGTCTTTTGTGTGTTCAGACAGTGACTTTGCATCTTTGTTAATTTGACCAATTCAGTAACTAACTTCAGACAGAAACTAATCATCTAGGGACATCCACGTGTGTTTATTATATATTTCAGAAGTAATCCTGAGGGTCCTGTTAACACCTGTTCTGTATTCAGAGTTCTGCTGCAGTGACAATTCTCCACTGATCTGTCCATTAAGGGTGTGAAGCAAACATTGGCAAACAAACACACAATACACTGACGTTGCATTGTGCTCAGAGGTCAGTGAGTTTGTTTTAATTAGATTAAATGTTGCAAAACTTTTAAAACTTTGCAATCAGAATCAGCATGAATATAAATCACCAATACAATAATTATTCATAATTAGTACCATACAAAGTTCAGAAAATCTCTGGTAATGTGCTGAAGCTTTATTTGATGTTAAATTGTTTAATATTGCAGTAACAAGAAAGGTGCATTAGGCCTGCCTAACTGCCTGTTTTAGCTCTAAAGCAGTGTTTATGTGTGTGCATGTTTGTCCACCACAGCCTGTGAATACTCTGTATAAGAAATATAGGCTGTGACACACCAAGCTGACATTAAAGAACTAGTGGCAAAAATCTGACTGCTTTCTTGCCTTGCATCGCCTGCATCTTGGCCAAAAAGTTGCACTTGAACACACTGCACAGAGCACAGCCAATAGGCAGCTAGCATATATGCTCTGTGTCTGTGTGAGAGGAAATTACAGTAGTCAACATTTGAAGTGGATCAAAAGAAGTTCATCAAAGTTGTCCTAAGAACTACAGTAAGTTGTCCTAAGAAGAAGGTTTTAGGCCACTGATGATGGTCCAACTATACCGACACTGCAGAACAGTCTGCAAAAACTGAGATGCTCAATGACAGCCGACTGTTGTCTTGGTGTGTCATGTCCTTATAATGTAGGGATGTTTCAAATCAAAAAGGGGTCCAGTGAGTTTCAAGACATTGTACAGAAGAACATAAGTGCAGTAAAGTGCTCAAACTGGCCCAACCATCATCTACTACCATCCCTGATGCTTCATAATGCAATAATTACTTTTTGTCAACAGTACTAACCTTGACAGTGAAATGTTTTTTTTCTTCCTCTCCAAACTACATTGCTATGCATAAGACAAAAATGAGATATGAAATCAGAAAATTCTGCTTTTACTCAAGCCCGCCGGACGCTTCGCACGCGAGCGCGCCGGTTGCAGCGCACTCAAGCTGTCTGGATGCGATGGACAAGATGGCCACCCCTTCGGTGTCTGTGAACATAGGGGTCGTTCCAGCCTCCGCTGGAGTCCGCTCCAGAGCCCAAGCGTCTTGCCCTGCCGGCGCCACCTGAACTCCTTGCCCTGCCAGCGCCGCCCAAGCTCCTTGCCCTGCCAGCGCCGCCCGAGCTCCTTGCCCACGAACCCGCCACGGCCTCCGTTGAATTCCCCAAGAACTTTTTTGGGGGGGGCCATATACCTGAGGGTGGGGAGCTTGTGGGTGGGGACCCTGGACGGCCACGGCCATCAAAAGCCTCCGAACTGCTATGGCCACCGATGGACTATAATTCATTATGGCCATTAATGGACTCTGACCCGCCGTGGTCATCTTCAGACTCTGTCCCGCCATGGCCGCCCACGGCACCTTACCTGCCGTGGCTGCCCAAGCCACCTGACCTGCCGTGGCTACCCAAGCCACCTGACCTGCCGTGGTTGTCCGAGCCACCTGACCTACCGTGGTTGCCCGAGCCACCTGACCCGCCGTGGCTGCCCGAGCCACCTGACCCGCCGTGGCTTCCCGACTCCACCTGACCCGCCGTGGCTGCCGTTGGCACCTGACCCCCCGTGGCACCAGCCCCGCCGTGGCTGCCCGTGGCACCTGATCCATCGTGGCTGCCCGAGTTCCGGGAACCTGCATTGGAGACCCCGTTCCCGTCTGCCTACAGGTCTCCAATGCACCCACCCCCCCTCCCTATCTGTACCGTTTACGTCGCGAGGACGCGCCTTCCGGAAGGGGGGCGTTATGTCACGATTCCGGTCCGATTCCTGGACTCCAATTCCCAGAATCCTCCCTGACAATCACCTGCACTCACTCATCCAATCAGTAATCACTCACACCCAGCTGTAGCTCATTATCTGGACTATTTAAGACTCACACACACACCACTTCAGTGCGAGGTCTTGTTAACTCTGTTACAATTCTGAGCGTTCTTCTGTTGTCTGCCTGCCTACCTGTTATTGAACCTGCTGCTTACCGTGTACGAACCTACCCCTGACCTGTGCTTTGTATCCTGATCTGTGAGTGTTATCTGCCAACCCTGACCCTTGCCTGTATCCCGACCACGACTCTGCCTGTCTCTTGCTGTTCCTGTTTGTTCCTGTTTTGACCCTGCCTGTACGACCATGCTCCCATCTAATAAAAGCTTGCAGTTGGATCTTACCATGAGTCCCGCTTCGTTACAGATCACTAGCAACATATAATCTTGGTTAGTTTATATTAAGTGTAGCAAAGGAACGTGATGTTTTATATTACATCGCAAATATATAAAGCATTCCCCCGGAATGTGATCGCAAATGGACTTTGCAGAACAGACGGAACAGCAAATATGGCAAGCCTGCAGGTACACGTCGAAACGAACCGCAAACCGGACCGGGACCTCAATCCTTTTTACATATCATTATCACGAAGAAACTGAACCACAAACAAACAAACGTTCGCTTTTGGGTCCTTTTAAGGGGGTCTGAGATCATTTGGTTTGTTCACATATGTGTTCCGTCTGTTCGGCAAGGTCCATTTGTGATCGCTTAATATATTTGCATTGTAATATAAAACATCACATTCCTTTGCTACACTTAATATAAACTAACCAAGATTATATGATCCCTTTTTAAGGTGTTTTTTACACCTAGTTCGTTTGAGCCCTCCAAACGCTCTTGGAGCAGTTCAGCGGTTCATATTACTCCAGTATTATCCTCTCTTCATTGGCTGCCGGTTCAGTACAGAATCGATTATAAGATTTTATTAATGGTTTTTAAAGCACTTCATAACATGTCCCCAAACTACATTGCTGACCTTTTAGGGTTTTACATATCAGGTAGGACACTAAGAAAAGCAAATCAATTTTTTGCTGGCTGACCATCATTCTAAGAAGTCAAAGGGTGACCGAGCTTTTTCAGTTGTGGCCCCCAAGTTGTGGAACAGCCTTCCTCTTCATATCCGGCAAACTCCAACATTAGAGATTTTTAAGTCTCAGTTGAAAACATGTCTTTTTAACTTATCTTTTAAGTAAGAGTATTCTGTTCATTGAAGTTATTATTATTATTTTTAAATTTGTAATTATTTATTTTTCTTCTATACTGATCTCACTTTACAGTTGTGAGGGTGTGTGTCTTAAATATAGACACCAGACAGATACTGTTTTCTACGTAAAATATATTTTATCCCTTCACTCGCACAACAGATTCGGTATTCCTCAAAATGAATAAAAATGCACAGTGGTATGCAAACAGGATTTTATGCAAACCTGCAATAATTAAATAATACATAAAAATAAAAGTGTGAACATACTTTTTGGATTTAATTTTCACTTTATCTACCAGTGTCTTTGCTGCTGACCTTTGATGATATAACCAAATCACTACATGATGTTTCATTAACAAATTTTGGGAGGAGCACGTTCAAATGATCTATCCAATCAACACGTCAATTATCACATTCATCCTATCAGCATAAGAGGAGGCCTATATGTATACACATTCGACTCACCATAGGCGTCCTCAACAGTTTTCAGCATCCCTCCACCACCCTGACTCTTGGCTAGTTCCTACCACAGCCAGGAATATGGGGGAGTACTCTGGTTCGGGCCAAATACCGATAAAAATACCGCTAAAAATACCTCTGGGAGCCCTCTCCTCGGACAGCACATTAAATATGCATACCATTGACTTTTTTGTAAGTGTGAACTCCTGAAATAGGATTTTAGCAGACTGTCCTCCAAAAAAAAACGACCCTATAGGTCATTTTTCAAGCACTTTATTACGACCTTTTTACTTTATTACAACGTCGTTTTTGTTTTTGATGCATTGATGTTGAGAACTTATTCACTTGTGTTATATAGTCTTAAAGAGATGGACTATTTTTCTAAATATCTTTGTGTTCCACAGAAGAAGAAAAGTCATATCCATCCGGAATGGCATAATGGTGAGTAAATGATGAGAGAATTTTCATCTTTGGGTTGAGTATCCCATAAGTAATTGTTGTCCTCAGATTTCTAGCAATCTCATCTATTCTCTACACAGTGGCCACAAAACATAGCAAATTATGCTCGAGCTTTTATCAGTAATAACTTCTCTTTTCTACAATGAACAGTTCACCCAAAAATGAACATTCTGCATGATTAACATTTATCTTTAAGTTGTTTCAAACCTGTAAGGCAACATGGTCTATGTATGCAAGTATGATGACAATTTTTAGTTCTGGTTGAACTAACCCTTTAGTGCTGCTGATTTTAAGATTTATATCGCTGGTCAGTACGTCAGTGTTTTTAGTTGTGGAAAAAGCAAAGTTTTCAGTCATCATGTTACGGGTGGCTGGTAGAGAGATGAGGCAGATACGGATTTCCACAATAATAGACACTTTACTTCAAACAATGGCAAGGAACAACAGACAGACACCTTAACAAAACAGAGAACGGACAAGAAGTGAAGGGAGTGAGTGCCATATAAAGGGAGTGATGATAATAGAGTCCAGGTGCAGGTGATGAGTGATGATGAGGAGCTGACGAGGGAAGTGAGTGCAGGTGACGAAACAGGAGGATCATGGGAATTAGAGTCCAGGGGAACAAGGGATCTGTGACATTACCCCCCCCCTCCCAGTAGGCGCGTCCTCGCGCCGTAGATGGAACAACCGGGAGGGGGGTGGGCGCCCTGGAGACCTCATGCCGGTGCAGGGGGAGGAGCAGACTGGAGTGGAGGTCTCCAGGGTGGGTCCAAGAACCATGGCGGTTTAGGGGCCGAAGGCAGCCATGGCGGGTCAGGAGTCGAAGGCAGCCATGGCGGGTCAGGAGCCGAAGGCAGCCATGGCGGGTCAGGAGCCAAAGGCAGCCATGGCGGGTCAGAGACCGAGGGCAACCATGGCGGGTCAGGTGCAGCGGCCAGCCATGGCGGGTCAGGTGCAGCAGCCAGCCATGGAGGGTCAGGTGCAGCAGCCAGCCATGGAGGGTCAGGTGCAGCGGGCTGCCATGGAGGGTCAGGAGCTCCGGACGAAGCCGTAACACCGTTGAACCCAGGCGACGCTGAAGGTCCGGCTGGAGATGTTGAAACCAGCGGCTCCGCCGACCGAAGCGCAGACGGGGCTCCAGAAGGCCGCAGTTGAGACAGGACGAGAGACAACAAAGTGAACACCGGAGGGAGTGAGGAGGCCAACTGGAACTGAGGGACGGAGCGGAGACGGAGGAGTGCAGTCCAGAGGTGAGGGCAGGCTGACGAGGGACCAAGGTGTGAACGGAGGCAGGATGGAGACTGGTGAGACTGGTGGACTGATGGGCAACGGTGGAGAAGAGGGAGGTTGGAGCCAGGGTGAAGGTAATCGACCAGAGGGCCGAGGTGGAGATCTGGGCGAGGTGGCTTGAGGTGGAGGTGCAGTGTGGACACAGATGGGAGGAGGCGGGAGAGGGAGGCAGGGAGGGAAAACAGTTTTAGGGCTGGAGACCAGCGGGGAGACATCTGTAACAAAGTTCATAGTTGGAGAGGCCTCGTGACAGGCTAGAGCGGCTGGCTCGGCGGCGGCTGGAGTGGCGGGCTCGGCGGCGGCGGCTGGAGCTGAGGGCTCGGCGGCGGCTGGAGCTGCTGGCTCGGAGAGGGCTGGAGCGGCTGGCTCGGAGAAGGCTGAAGCGGCAGGCTCGGAGAGGGCTGGAGCGGCAGGCTTGGAGAGGGCTGGAGCGGCAGGCTCGGAGAGGGCTGGAGAAACTTGCTCGGCGGAGACTGGAGACACTTGCTCGGCGGAGACTGGAGAAACTTGCTTGGCGGAGACTGGAGATAATGGCTCAGTCCAAAAGTCCATTAACCAAACCGCCTCACTTGGCGGCTCATGTGAGACTGGAGCCTCCTTGGTGAGGGCTGGAGCGGCAGGTTCATGACAAGCTGGGGCAGCTTTTTTCCTCCTCCTCCGCTTTCTGGACCCCACGGAGGAGTGTGGGTCCAGCGTAGAACAGGCAGGGAGTTCACTGGAGGGGTA
This sequence comes from Ancherythroculter nigrocauda, assembly GCA_036281575.1. Classification (NCBI taxonomy): domain Eukaryota; kingdom Metazoa; phylum Chordata; class Actinopteri; order Cypriniformes; family Xenocyprididae; genus Ancherythroculter; species Ancherythroculter nigrocauda. The sequence goes on from VTFQ01000002.1 coordinate 7,741,984, forward strand.
TGCGGAGGCAGACGGAGGCTGACTAACTGGCCCGGCCAACCGTGTTTCTGGACGGACTGGACGAAACAAACACTCATCCTGAACCTTTTTAACTAGGAATTTGGAGCCATTTAACCACAAAATTAAATTGATAGTTTCGCTTAAGGAGAAACGATAATCAGGTTCATCAAAACGGATAGTGTCGTCGTCCAGTCCATCCAGAAACAGGGCGATCAAATTAGCGTCTGGCCAGTTAGTCAGAAAAGCAAGCTCAACAAACTCCTCCACATACCTCTCCAGTGAACGACCAACCTGTAGGAGCCCGATGAGGCGATCGCCGGCCGTCAAGGAAGTGGAAGGCATGGGAGAAGCTGGAGCCAAGGAGCAGAGGAAAGTATCCATCTTTTTTTTGTGCAAAATCCAGTCGTTTAAAGGTCCGTTCTCTGTTTGTGTTAAGTGCATGTTTGGTGTACTCTGCCTTTTGTTCATTAAAAGTATTACATGTTTGTGGAAATCCGGTCGGTTTAAAGGTCCATTCTTCTGTTACGGGTGGCTGGTAAAGAGATGAGGCAGATACGGATTTCTACAATAATAGACACTTTACTTCAAACAATGGCAAGGAACAACAGACAGACACCTTAACAAAACAGAGAACGGACAAGGAGTGAAGGGAGTGAGTGCCATATAAATGGAGTGATGATAATAGAGTCCAGGTGCAGGTGATGAGTGATGATGAGGAGCTGACGAGGGAAGTGAGTGCAGGTGACGAAACAGGAGGATCATGGGAATTAGAGTCCAGGGGAACAAGGGATCTGTGACACATGTCTTTATTTTTGGCTCTGGTGCACAGTAATTTGACTACAATTACCAGAGTGGGCGGTAGATGGGTTGGTCAGTCTGATCCAGACACTATATAAATGAAAGGACAGTAAGGAGAGCAGAACAAACTCCTAACAGGAGGAGACTCACTCATGGCCTATGAGACAGAGGATCATGAGACTCAATACTGCTTTCCTGCCATCAACTCATCATGTATCAAGGGAAAACGCTCCAGACATGAATACAATATCATGTATGTGTTTTTTTCATTGCTGTCAGCATGGACTGTGTGTGATCTGCTGGTGATCATCTCCATCTCTCACTTCAAGAAGCTTCACACTCCAACCAACCTGATTATTCTCTCTCTGGCTGTGGCCGACATGATTGTTGGACTTATTGTGATGCCTGTGGATGCCATAAAGCTGATTGAGACATGCTGGTACTTTGGAGACACTTTGTGTGACCTGTTTATGATAATCATGGGGCTGCTTATCTCAACATCTATTTGTAATTTAGTTTTAGTTGCTGTTGATCGTTATGTGGCTGTGTGTCACCCTTTACTGTACCCACAGAAAATAACGGCAACTAAAACTTTAATAAGTATCTGTCTCTGCTGGTTTTTCTCCTCTACCTACAACATTGGCTATTTAATAAGTGGCAGATATTTTGAAAGTTCCCAAATACCAGACATGTGCTATGGAAAGTGCCATTTAGTAATAAGTTTTTCATGGACATTCACAGACCTGTTCTTTTCATTTGCGTTACCTTGTACCCTGATTATAACTTTATATTTGAGGATATTTTATGTTGCACATCAGCAAGTCAAACTTTTAAACTCCATGATGAAGGGTGGTAAATGTGTAATGGAAGGTTCAGTGAGGAGGAAATCTGAGAGAAAGGCTGCAATGACTTTAGGAATCATTGTGACAGTTTATCTGCTTTGCTATATTCCATACTATATATTGTCTGTAACAGGGACTACAGTAATCTCTTCTGCCACAATGATATTTCTAATATGGACTTTGTATGTTAACTCAAGTCTAGTCTAAATCCTCTTATCTATGCTTTATTTTATCGCTGGTTTAAAATATCAGTTAAACACATCTTAACTCTTAAAATATTGGAGCCATCCTCCTCTCTCATGGATATTTTTACAGATTATGAATAATTAAATGTTGGGGATGATTTTATTATTTTTTCCCCCACTGATAAAGCACAAACTTGAAGTGTTTTTTGTTTGTTTGTTTGTTTTGTTTTGTTTTGTTTTTTTATGATCTCTTTTGCAGTTGATCTCTTCTCCTGATGCTGTCTATGTTGTTAATGTGAATCAAACAACAAAAGAAAAAGAGAAAATCACACACTGCTCTTGACTGAATAACTTTTGTAGCTTTAATAAGAATCAAAGTATATTTAACTCATACATGGAATGTGCAGTTTTATTTTTACATTTGATTATTTAATTTCTTACTTGAAGACCTATACCTGAAAAATTTAAAGCCATTTATTTAATTTGTATCTTTTTTTATATTGTATTTGTCATTATGTTTTTTTGTTTGTTTATTTGTTTTTTTGTCTTTATTCTTATTTTTAATCATATATATAAAATCATAAAATAAAATAAAGTGAAGTAAGATTTTGGTCATATCGCCCATCCTCACTTTGGACTAAATGGTTAAATATTAGTTTGGCTGTACTGTTCAGTAAGTTGCAAAATAGTCTTAAAACCCAACTTAAAAATGTGGTAATTGTGATAAGATTGTTGATTGCGATCATGTCTGAAAAAAAAAAGAAAATGTGATATGATATTTCATATCTGGATCCATTACAATTAGAAGGCTAAAAATTACAATGTTTGTGTGTAAATGTACCTTAGATATGATCTAAACGTTAAGGACAAGTTGTTGGCCTTGCATTCATCATTGATATTAGTGACAAGCATCAAGTCCCCACTGAGGTATGTGAATTTTGTTTGTGACCACTTATGCACTTACATCAGATGTGACAGTCAGTATTCTTTTAGTTTCTACTGACACCTATTGGTGTGGATATAGTATCACGTAAAACGTACTCGGTTATGTACGTAACCTCGGTTCCCTGAGATACGGGAACGAGTACAGCGTATGGGGAAAAGCTCCTTTTTCCTCCTTGCTGAAGCCTTTTACAATAGCGCAGTGAAAACTGCACGTCTATTGGCTCAAAGGAATGAAACTCTTTGAGCCAATGACGGCGCGGCATAGTCGCGCAAGCCAATGGCGAAATAGCGCGCCAACAGGCCCGCCAAAACGGGCGTGGCTTATGGCTATATAAGCCGGCGTTTCGCCGTTGGATTCAGTTTTAGCTCGACTGAAGCGACGATACTGAGCCGCAGTGTCGGGGCACGGCATAATACACAGTACTCGTTCCCGTATCTCAGGGAACCGAGGTTACGTATGTAACCGAGTACGTTCCCTTTCGATACTTTCACTCATACTGCGTATGGGGAACGAATACAATCACGCCGTGCCGCGACAGGGAACGACAAAACATAACTTGAGCGCCGAGGGGCCCAGAGGATATGTGAAGGGCTGAAAGCCGTCGAACCCTGGGCACAGGGGCCGGGAGGCCCCTGAGAGCTTGTGATGACGGTGCTCAGGGAGGCCGTCTTTTCACACTGAGAGGACCCGAGCATGTAAGGTCGGGATGTCCAAGTTATAAAATCTGACAAAAGTGGACGGCGAGGACCAGCCGGCCGCCTCACAGATGTCCTTGAGAGAAACGCCACTAGACCACGCCCAGGATGAGGCCATGCCTCTAGTGGAGTGGGCTCTTACTTTTATGGGGCAGTCCAGGCCCATAGAGGAGTAGCATAGAGCAATTGCGTCGACTATCTAACGCGAGAGGCATTGCTTTGAGACCGGAGACCCTTTGGTGCGGCCGCCAAAGCAGATGAAGAGCTGAAGATTCTCAATGCCCTGACGGGGCAGAGTAAATGCACCTCTCGCTCGTCCGTGGAAGGAGGTAGCGCTGAGAGGGAAATAACCTGGGCTCTGAACGGGGTTGAGAGCACCTTGGGGACATAACCATGTCTGGGTTTTAGAACGACTTTGGAGTCGTTGGGCCCGAACTCAAGGCATGCAGGGCTCACAGAGAGGGCCTGCAGGTCGCCGATGCGCTTAACCGATGCTAGCGCAATTAGCAGAGCGGTTTTAAGCGTTAAGGGCCGAAGGTCAGCTGACTGCAGTGGCTCGAAGGGCGGACCCTTGAGGGCTGCAAGGACAGTGGAAAGGTCCCAAGAGGGAACGGTAAGTGGTCTAGGGGGATTAAGCTGCCTAGCGCCTCTTAGGAAACGGACAATGAGGCCATTTCTGCCCACCGTCTGGCCAGCGATAGGTGCGTGAAACGCTCCAATGGCTGCAACGTAGACTTTGAGCGTGGAAGGGGTGAGACCGCTATCCAGCCGCTCTTGGAGGAAAGACAGTATCTGGGATACGTCACTCTCCATAGGGTCGACGCTGCGCGTTGAGCACCAGTCAACAAAGACAGACCATTTCTGGGCGTAGAGACGCCTGGTGGACGGAGCTCTAGCCTGAGAAATGGTATGTAAAATGTTCCCGAGGAGGCTTAGCGGCTCCCATCGAGGGACCATAGGTGCAGAGCCCACAGCTGGGGCTGGGGGTGCCAGATTGTCCCGTTCGCCTGAGAGAGGAGGTCTCTTCTCAGGGGGATAGGCCATGGGTCTCTCGTGGAGAGCCTGAACAGCTCTGAGGACCAGGTTCAGGTCCTCCAGAGTGGAGCCACCAGCAGGACTCTGTGTTTGTCCTCCCTGATTTGTCTGATCACGCAAGGGATCATTGCGATTGGGGGAAAAGCGTAAAGGAGAAGCCTGGGCCAGGTCTGGGCCAGGGCATGTTTTGAGAAGAAGGTTGGGCAGTGAGAGTTGTCTTCTGAGGCGAAGAGGTCGACCTCTGCCTTCCCGAAGATCTCCCAAATCTTTCGTACTGTTTGGGGGTGGAGCATCCACTCGTCTGAGGGGACGTTGCTCCGCGATAGCATGTCTGCCCCAAGGTTCGACTTGCCAGGAATGTGTGTCGCTCTGAGCGACTGCAACCTGGGCGTTGCCCATTCGAGGAGGCGCTTTGTCAGGGCGCAAAGGCGGCTGGACGAAAGGCCTCCTTGGTGGTTTATATACGACACGACCGTCATGCTGTCCGACTGGACTAGGACGTGGTGTCCTTTCAGGAACGCCTGAAAAGAGTTCAGGGCATGCTCTACTGCCAGCATCTCGAGGCAGTTGATGTGCAGATGGCTCTGCTCGCGAGTCCACGAGCCGAAGGCTGGTCTGCCCTCGAAAACGGCGCCCCAACCTGTGTTGGAGGCGTCCGTCGAAAGCACCTTCCTTCTTGTTACCGCCTGAAGGGGAACTCCATGCTTGAACCAGCTGGGGTTCGTCCAAGGTCTCAGGGCTGTAACGCAGGCCTGATTGACCCTGATAAGGAAGCGGCCATGCCGCCAAGCATGTAGTGGAACCCTGAGTTTCAGCAAGTGTTGCAGAGGCCGCATTCGTAGGAGGCCGAGCTGCAGGACTGGGGAGGCGGAAGCCGTCAGCCCTAACATCCTCTGGAAAGTCTTCAGAGGGTAACGGGCATTGTTCCTGACTGATGCCGAGAGCTTCTGAATCGTCAGAGCGCGCTCTGGAGAGACTAAGGCCCTCATGTGGACTGAGTCGAAGACTGCGCCCAGGAACGTGATACGCTGGCTGGGGAGCAGTGAGCTCTTGGCAAAATTGACCCTGAGTCCCAGGCACTGAAGGTGGCTGAGGAGCACGGATCTGTGGTATTCTAGCTCGGTACGAGACTGGGCCAGTATGAGCCAGTCGTCAAGGTAATTCAAAACTCGGATCCCCATCTTCCTTAGAGGGAGAAGCGCCGAGTCCATGCACTTGGTAAACGTGCGGGGAGCTAGAGACAGCCCGAAGGGCAGGACCTTGTATTGATAAGCCACACCCTCGAAGGCGAATCTCAAGAAAGGCCTGTGGCGAGGGGCTATTTGGATGTGGAAGTACGCATCCTTCAGGTCCAGTGAGAAGAACCAGTCCCCGGGGCGTATTTGCGCGAGGATCTGCTTCAATGTCAACATTCTGAACTTCCGTCTCATGAGGGAGAGGTTCAGAAGCCTTAAGTCTAAGATGGGTCTGAGACCGCCATCTTTCTTTGGGACAACAAAGTAGCGGCTGTAGAAACCCGACTCGCTCTCTGTGGGGGGAACGATTTCTATGGCTTCCTTCTGTAACAGAGACGTCACTTCTGCGCGGAGGACATGAGCGTCGTCCGTTTTGACTGAAGTGGTGACCACACCGCTGAAGCGCGACGGCCTGCGGGCGAACTGTAGGGAGTAGCCGTTGGATATAGTCCCGATGACCCACTGTGACACTCCGGGGATGGCTTGCCAGGCCTCGACCCGTGTGACCAGGGGTTGAATAGCGTCCGGTGACAGACCGCTGTGCAGGGGTCTTTGCACCGTCGTTAAAGGATGAGGAAATTTGCTCTCTTTTTGGTAATGTAAAAATATTGGGTTCGCCATTAGAACGGCGGTTTGTGTGGGCGCAGTCATTGTGGGCCCAGGGCACATAACCCGATGAATTCCAGCACCCGGAGCTAAGCGAGGTGGCAGGGAATGCAAACGAGAGAGCTTTTGGGGCGGTCCGGCCGTAGCGAGACCTAACCCCATCCTCTTTCTTCCTGCTTGATCAGGAAGACGCCGGAGGCGTCGGGTCCAGCACTATCTTAGGGCGGGGACCCTGGCATCTCGGGAGCGTGGAGCGTTTCGCTGGGCGGGCCCGCAGGCGCTGCTCCTTGGGTGGCACTGGCTGTGATGTGAAAGGGACAGGCTTGCTCTGAGGCTGGGTCGGCACAGGTTTGGACGGACTTGCAGCAGATGAAGAGCTGGAGCGCTTCGGCAAGAAATGTCGCATTGCCTGGGACGATTTCTGCGCGGCCGAGAAGCGCTCAGTGAACCCCTCCACGGCTGACCCGAAGAGACCTGAGGGCGAGACAGGGGCATCCAAGAAGGCCATCTTGTCTGCATCTTTGATCTCTGTGAGGTTAAGCCAGAGATGGCGCTCCAACACAACCAGGTTGGCCATGGACCTGCCTATGGCCTGGGCCGTGGTCTTCGTGGCGCGCAGGGCCAGGTCGGTGGCGCTGCGGAGGTCACGGAAGGCCGGCGCATCAATTCCAGACTCGTCCAGGGTGCGGAGGAGTTTGGCCTGGAAGACTTGGAGGATGGCCATTGAGTGGAGCGCTGAAGCCGCTTGCCCTGCGGAGGAGTACGCTCGGCCAGCAATGGCGGAGGTCGTACGGCAGGGCTTAGAGGGAAGGGCCCTCTTGCTCTTCCAGCCCACGGCAGCGGTAGCCCCACGGTAGCCCTTCTCACGGGAGCCGTCAACCGAGGTGAGAGCCGCGGGTGAAGAAGTGCGAAGGTGGGCGGAGTAAGGGGCGCGCCAGGACTTCGTGAGCTCTGAGTGGACCTCGGGGAAGAAGGGCGCAGATCGCTGGCGAGGGGTCTGGCGGGGCCCCGGCAGAAACCACTCGTCCAGCCTGCTGCGAGTCGGCTCCTCAGGTGTGGCCCATTCCAAGTCGAGCTCCTCGACGGCCTTGGAAAGGATACAGATGAGCTCGGCGTCCGATCCAGGCCTGGAGTCAATGGGCTCTAGTGACGGCAGGGGGGCGGGCTCTTGGTCGCCGACCCACTCCTCCGCTTCAGATGCCGCGAGCGACATGGAGTCGTCGGGCTGCTCATCCTCCGAGCCGCCGAAGGAGATGAGGTCACTAGTTCCGCTGAGGGACGCTGCTCCGGGCGTGCGAAGAGGACGGGGGACGGCTCTCTCACGGGAGAGGGAGAGGTCGGCGGGCGCTGGGCCGGCGTAAGCTCTCCCATCTCTGAGCGCTGAACTCCTCTGCCTCGCTGTCTTTTCCTTGCCGGCTCGTGGGAGGAAGAAGACGGGAAGGCGCGGGAGGCGGAAGCGCTTTCAGTGAAGAAAGCGATCCGAGCGCGGAGAGAAGCGAGACTCATGCACTCGCAGTGCAGGCATGAAGTCTCGGTGAGCGCGGCGTCAGCGTGGGGCCTGCCCAGACATCCGACGCACTCACCATGGCCGTCGTCGTCCTGCAGAGGGGCTCTGCAGGTGCCACAGGCGTGGCGCGGCATACTGGGACGCCGCCGTGAAAACGGCGCTTGGGGGGGCTCTTTTAGAGCGGTATAGACCGCGAACGGAAGCTCTGAAGCAGCGCCGGTGAACCGCGTTGGTGCGTTGGAAAACGCTCGCCGGATGGCAGCAGGAGACTCGCTGAAAGCGAAACCGGAAGCTCGCGGCGGGCGGCGAGAGCTTCAGCTGTCCACTGCGGGGCCTCTTCCACGGCGTAGAGAGCTCGTTCCAGCAGCGAAGGCGATCAGCAGGATCCAGCGAAGCGTAGATCGTCGCTGAAGGAGAGAGAACTGAATCCAACGGCGAAACGCCGGCTTATATAGCCATAAGCCACGCCCATTTTGGCGGGCTTGTTGGCACGCTATTTCGCCATTGGCTCGCGCGACTACGCCGCGCCGTCATTGGCTCAAAGAGTTTCATTCCTTTGAGCCAATAGACGTGCAGTTTTCACTGCGCTATTGTAAAAGGCTTCAGCAAGGAGGAAAAAGGAGCTTTTCCCCATACGCAGTATGAGTGAAAGTATCGAAAGGGAACCAATTTCATGTCTCATTTGTCTCTTTTGATCAGCAATTTTACTGCTAAAGTTGAGATGAAAGAAAATAATTATAAATAATTGTCATTATGCAGCATCGGAGTGAGCGGTAGATGGGTTGGTCAGTGTGATTCAGACACTGTATAAATGAAAGGACAGTAAGGAGAGCAGAACAAACTCCTAACAGGAGGAGACTCACTCATGGCCTATGAGACAGAGGATTATGAGACTCAATACTGCTTTCCTGCCATCAACTCATCATGTATCAAGGGAAAACGCTCCAGACATGAATACAATTTCATGTATGTTTTTTTTTCATTGCTGTCAGCATGGACTGTGTTTCTGAACCTGCTGGTGATCATCTCCATCTCTCACTTCAAGAAGCTTCACACTCCAACCAACCTGATCATTCTCTCTCTGGCTGTGGCCGACCTGCTTATGGGACTTATTGTGATGCCTGTAGAGGCCTTTAAACTGATTGAGACGTGTTGGTACTTTGGAGACACTTTATGTGCACTGTTTATGGCAATTATGGGGGTGCTTCTCTCAGCATCTCTCAGTAATTTAGTTTTAATTGCCATTGATCGTTATGTGGCTGTGTGTCACCCTTTACTGTACCCACAGAAAATAACCACAACTAAAGCCTTAATGAGCATCTGTGTCTTCTGGTCTTGTTGTTCAACTTATAACTTTGCCATTGTAATATGTAACGGATATTTTGACACACCACACAGAACCAATGCATGTTACGGTGAGTGTATTGCTGTGATTAGTTCTGCTTGGAGATTCACTGATTTGACTTTTTCTTTTGTATGTCCTTGTATGGTGATCATCACAGTGTATTTGAGGATATTTTATGTAGTACATCAGCAGGTGAAAGTGATAAACTCTCTGGTGAAGGGTAGTAAATGTGTAATGGAAGTTTCAGTGAGGAGAAAATCTGAGAGCAAAGCTGCTCTGACTTTAGGAATCATTGTGACGGTTTATCTGTTTTGCTGGATTCCATACTATATCTCGACTCTAACTGAAATTACAGTTAACACTTTCACAACAGTAACAGTTCTATCATGGACTTTGTATATTAACTCAGGACTAAATCCTCTTATCTATGCGTTATTTTACCCCTGGTTTAAAATATCAGTTAAACACATCTTTACTCTTAAAATATTGGAGCCAGCATCCTCTTTCATGGATATTTTTACAGATTATTCGTGATTTTTGTCTAGGGTTGTGTTTTTTGTTTGTTTTTTGTTTGTTTTTTTTCAGCTGATAAAGCACACACTTAAAGTGTAGTTCTGTAAAGTTTGTGAAGTGGATGCAAACACACCTGATATCAGATATCTTTCCATAAACACATTAACTGAAAAAAGTGAGGTATTTTAAACATGTTGTATATTTAAATTAAATGAAATAGTTACAATTATTATGTTATGTAATATACTCATGTGTTTCTTTCAGACTTCTTGATGGCATACAACAAAGTGACATGGCACTGGCGCTGTCTCAAATCGGACAAAAAGTGTTAACCTGCATGCAGTGCTTCAAGCCAGACAGTGATTGGTCTGTGCATGAACACACCTACTACCAATTCAACTGAACTGTTTTTAGACTATGGGATGCTTCTGGTTGTTATCACCAAAATAATGTATTCTTTAACATTGTTCTCTGGTTTATTTTAGTCACTTTTAGTGGGTACAGAGGCTGTACGTGTCAGCCATGACCAGCTGTTTACCTGGGACAATGCACAGTTATGGGCTTAAAGATCATGAAACACACAAATAATCATTTCAGCAGGGCTTTGTACTAGGGGTGCTCTAATTGACAGGCTACCGATCACTATCAGCCGATAATCGCTCTGGAAAGCTTGATCGGAGGTCTCTATAAAGATTTATCTCATGCTGATAACGCATAAAGACGTGTGCCTGCCATGACAGGTCTGGCATGGCATGCAGTGGCACTGTTAGGGTTGTCACTGTGGCTGGGCGATATGGCCAAAAAAATCATATCTCTGTATTTTTTGGCTGAATTGTGATATGCAATATATATCTCACTATTTTCTACATTTTTCTATTTGGATTTAGAAAAAAAATGTTTTGTTTTGTTTTGTTTGTTTTTTTTACAATTTTTTTTTTATTCACATCCTGCCCAATGTTGTCCTATAAACAATGTTCATATTGAAGGCTATTAAAACAAATATAGTGAATGTAATCATGTAGTGGTCTATGCTATAGGTTATATGTGCAAAAAAAAAAAAAAAAAGAAAGGAAAATTACATTACATTCTAACATTGTAACATTACATTTGCACTCGTATCAAACTACTGTACACCAATCAGGCATAACATTATGACGACCTTCCTAATATTGCATTGGTCCCCTTTTTGGGACTCCACTAGACCCCTGAAGGTGTGCTGTGGTATCTGGCAGCAAGATGTTAGCAGCAGATCCTTTAAGTCCTGTAAGTTGCGAGGTGGAGTCTCCATGGATCTGACTTGTTTGTTCAGCACGTCCAACAGATGCTCGATTGAACTGGACAACATGGGCCAGCCTTCGCTCCCCACGTGCATGAATGATCCTTGGCAGCCCATGACCCTGTCGCAGGTTCACCACTGTTCCTTCCTTCCACCACTTTTAGATACTGACCACTGCAGACCGGGAACACCCCACAAAAGCTGCAGTTTTGGAGATGCTCTGACCTAGTCTAGCCATCACAATTTGGCCCTTGTCAAACTTGCTCAAATCCTACGCTTGCCTATTTTTCCTGCTTCTAACACATCAACTTTGAGGACAAAATGTTTACTTGCTACCTAATATATCCCACCAACAGGTGCCGTGATGAAGAGATAATCGGTGTTATTCACTTCACCTGTCAACGATCATAATGTTAATCTAGGGCTGCACCCTAATAGTCGACTAACCGTTAAGGTGATGATACATGGGGCAACTCTTTTTTTGGGCAATTTTTTGAGATTCTCCCATCAGAGTGATCACATGACCGGCTTGGAGATTTCAGAAAAAATTCAAAGATGGTGGCCTCTCAGCAGCAGTGGAGCGAAGAAAAAGAGTATGAACTTATATCTTTTTACGCTGGTAAGTTGTCACCAGAAAGGCATTTATATTTAATAAAAATGAAGAAACTACTTGAAAAGTTGAAATAAAGTGCATAACAAGTGTTTAATAATAAAGCATTTGTTGGGTTGCAATAGATTTGCTCCTTTCTGATTGGTTGTTGCCAACTGTCCGTTGCTCTAATTAGTTGCCCTGTGTATCATCAGGTTGCCCATTGACGGCAACAATCCAAACATTCGCCTATCATTTATCATTCATCAACCTCAAATATTGCTTATCACTTGAAACGTGTAAGCAGTAGCAACTTTACAAGTCCGCTCGCTCTAACGTTAGCCTAGTCCTAGATAAATGCGCGCTATAATTAGGCACATATCCATGCTTGTGTGGAGAGCACGCTCACTGTATGACATGGAGGCGCCGGTGCGATCACTTGCATTTAACTTAAAATACAATGACATTTTGGTAATACAGATAAGAGTAATGCAAACTGTAAAGGGTCTATTTTTATTTCTGTAAACTCACAGTAACAGCAAAATGTTGTGCTTTTGTAAAATAATGAAAACCAGGATGCGCTTTCTGCCGACTCGGTCTAAGTGAAGTTGAGCATGTAACCAAAATGAAACCGAAACTCAGTGTATACTTGCCTCACAGACACGAGAAATATATCTATAGAAAGCTTGAAATGTCTACTTTTAAACAAACCAATTCAAATGGAAAAATAAATATTCTCAGATTATGTAATCCGTATAAAACATGCATATAGGCACGTTCAGTACTGCGGAGATTATGAGTTAGCATCGTCGACTTTATCTCTGCAGCCAAAAACAGAAAAAACCTAATCAATAAATTAAAATGTTTAGACAATCTCCTTGTTTTCTTTTGTTTGTTTTTTTTCCACGACACACTCATAATCATAATGTTTGCCGGTGCACTGTTGCTAGCTTTATGCGTCCGCTTCAGCTCTGATAAGGCCATGTAGGCTATGTATAGCCTCCTATGCAGAGTCCTGCAACGGGTCGGGTATCCGCGGGTACCCGCGGGTACCCGCATAAAAGTGGCTAAAACGGGTGGATTGTGACATTCCTAAAATTCACGGGCGGGGATGCGGGCGGATAATTAACTCCTTGCGGGCGGGTAGTAGCGCGGATGAAAAATATGCGCAATATTTGTATGTCTAAATTACCATTATACGCAACAATTTGACCCATCACGTCACCACCACTGCGACAGTGCGACTTTTGTTGATGCTTCTCGTAGCCTAGTTGGAGCGAGCGTTGCATCTCCATGTTTTCTGTGCTGATGCGGTCGTGATGAGTTCATGTAGGATAACATGTAAGGGTTGCGCTGCCAATAAAGCACCTAAAAGCTGTCACAAAGAACCGACAAAAAAGTAATGATTATGATTATGTAAAATATAGCAAGGAGACATGTTAATTGTTTATTAATTCTGTGTCAGTGGCTGCAAAGATGAAGTTGAAGATGCTGACTCGCGATCTTCGCAGTAGTGAACGCGCCTGAGAGAAATGCACATTTCATTCGGATTACATAAGCAGAGCAGTCTGTTTTCTTTCGTTTTGAATTGCTCTGTTTAAAAGTAGACATTCCAATATAGATATATTCCTCAGGTCTGTGAGGCAAGTAGGCTACCTTATACGCTGAGTTTTAGTTTATTTATGATACGAGCTCCAGTTCTCCCCGGCGCCTCCGTGTCGTGATCATCTATTGTATGCTATATTTACTTCTTATTTATTAAATACAGGCAATTGGTTGATGAAATATTGATTAAAATTAAGATACAATTAATACAAAACGAAATTAACTTTAAAGAATTTTAAGAATTTTTCAAAAGTTAAGAACTTTAACTTTTAAAAAATAAAGCACTTTAATTGGAGTGATTTTAGCATGTGTGATTTATCGCGGGCACGGGTCGGGTAACGGGCCAAATATTAACGGGTCTGGGCAGGTGCGGATTTAATTTTGATATTATCACGGGTGACGGGTCGGATCTGGTGCTGAACTTTGCGGGTACGGGCGGGGGCGGGTCTCCAAAAATGGACCCCGTGCAGGACTCTGCTCCTATGTACTATAGGCAATTAAAGGCTCATTATTATGATTTATGGTTTATTAATATAAACATGTGATTAGTCGACCAATTGCTTACTTCGGGGATTCTGTACTAATTCGGGGGCAGCCCTAATATAATCAATTGATTATTGTCATGATTAATCAAGTACTCTTTTTGTTGCTGTTGTTAATACAAATAGAAAATGCATTGTAGGCTATATTATGTATTATAACAAACGCCTGCAGAGGGCGCCAACGCTATAGTGATTGTTGTTGTTAAACAGCAAATCAAATCCTTAATACTGGCCAAATGTTTACTTCATCTTTAATATTTGGCCACTTCCTTTCGATGTAAATGCTACACTGTAATTTCAAGAACAAGAACATGAGGACATCAAAACATGCAAACTCAGAGCATGGGTTTAAAGTTTTATTTTGAAATCGTGATGAACAGTTAACATATTTAGAAACATATGTATTCTCCAGTGTTTTCTTATGTTTATAAATGATTTACGTTACGAATCTGACTAAATGGCGCACATTGCATTCCCAGATGTACGTTATAAGCAACCCAAATTCACAGCATATATGCAGAAATGAAGTTTGTTAACCCGAGCTGCTGAGATGCACTCCACGCATGTAAAACAGTGCAAAACTTCTTATGAAACACAAAGCATGTCAGACATTATACATTCCCAAATGCACGTTACTGGAAACCCAAACAAACAGCACGTGCCGAGATCGAGTTTGTGTAAAGCTTCTGTGAACGGAGCCACTCTGAGACGGAAGAAACTCGTAACCTGCACGCATGTAAATAATTAAAGCCTTGCGCATCACCCTCAGCGCATTTGACCCCAGCCTTTGTGATTTCAAAATAGCATTATGATATCATTTTTAAATGGTTTTAATACATCTTGCAGCCTTAGAAATGGTCTAATAATGCGGTTCATGGATTCTAGTCTGTGGAATGGGTTATGAATATATCCTAGTTCTGGTGGATCATTTTACAAGGTTTGCCTCAGTGGCATATGCAACTAAAAATAGGTCTGGAAGAACAGCAGCAGAAAGAATCTTTAGTGACTTCATTCCCCGGTTTGGATTTCCAACTAAATTACATCATGACCAAGGTAGAGAATTTGAGAATAACCTCTTCAAAACCTTGCGCCGACTGTCAGGAATGAGCCATTCAAAGACCTCTCCATATCACCTCAGGGCAATCCTGCCGAGAGATTCAACAGAACGCTGCTACAGATGATGAGAACACTGGCAGAGAAAGAAAAGGAAAAATGGAAGGAACACCTACCACAGATAGTGCATGCGTACAATTGCACACGACATGAAGCGACAGGACACTCACCATTTTACTTACTCTATGGACGACACCCACGATTACCCATTGATCTTGTATTCAAAGAGACAAATGGAGAGGAAAGAAACGATCCAAAAGGATATGCCAAGCAGTGGGCAAAGCGAATGGCAGAAGCTTACCGAATTGCTTCAGAGAACAGTAAGAACTCAAGCACCCGAGGGAAACAGTACTATGACAGGAAGTCAAGGGGAGTTGTTCTTCAACCTGGCGATAGAGTACTAGTGAAAAACCAAAGTGAGAGAGGTGGCCCAGGAAAATTGAGATCATATTGGGAGCAAACTGTTTACATTGTCAAGGAACAGATAAACAATGGGCCAGTCTACCGGGTGGTAGCAGAGACAGACAGCTCAAAGTCAAGAGTTCTACACAGGAATCTGCTACATCAGGTTAATGACTTACCAGTACAGATACCAGACGAAGCACCTAAACAGATGACAAAGAGAAACCAGACAAAACCACAGGATGAGTCGGGATCACTCTGTGACTCTGATAGTGATGAGGAGCAGGATGACGAAAACTACTATTGGCTAAGGGTACGAGACACCAGAGGGAACAACCTAAGACTTACCATTAATAAGCATCTGTCTCTGCTGGTTTTTCTCCTTTGCCTACAATACTGCCTATCTGACTGGTGGCAGAAATTTTGAAAGTTTTCTGCATATAAGGTCTTTACACACTTGAAATCGGGTTGACAGATAACCCTGGGTATTCGCTACTGTTTCACACTGCACATTCCTAAACCCCGGGTTAAAGTCGTTACCTGCATATTTGCGGTGTCAGTGTCACTGACTGGACAAACGCAGAACGTGACCTGTTTGAAAACTCTAGCATTGTGTGTCCTCATATTACAAACATTATTAGAAACAACTGTTTATACATTGTGCGGTGTTTCCGTGACTGCCCAAAGCACGTGAATAAAAGGCATGTTATTGGTTTTTGGTTTCTAATCATCTAGTTGTAACATTTTAACACTGCGTCATTTCACACTGTACAAGTTTGGCACCGCAATGTGGAGTTAACACCACAAAAGCAGTGCTAACCCAGCTCCAGAGCAGGGTTTCATAACCCTGGGTAAAAAGCGGTGCTAACCACTCATCTAAATTATAAGTGTGATACGCTCCTTTAAATTGTAGTTTCAATGCAGCTTCAAAGGGCTCTACACGATCCCAGCCGAGGAATAAGGGCCTTATCTAACTAAACCATCGGTCATTTTCTAAAAAAAAAAAAGAAAATTTATATACTTTTTAACCACAAATGCTCATCTTGCATTAGTCTGCACGTTCGCTTTGGGTTGGTACTTCAGCCTACGACACGCATGATCTTTCCAACGTAACTATGTAATGCATGAACTTGTGGACACAAATCACAGAGCTAGTGCAAGATGAGCATTTGTGGTTAAAAGCTTTTCTCTTTTTTTTTTAGAAAATGACAGATCGTTTTGCTAGATAAGACCCATATTCCTCGACTGGGATTGTGTAGAGCCCTTTGAAACTGCAGTTTGGACCTTCAGCTCATTGGTCCCCATTGAAGTTCACTATATGGAGAAAAATTCTGGAATGTTTTCCTCAAAAAAATGTATTTCTTTTTGACTGAAGAAAGAAAGACATGAACATCTTAGTTAGTAAATTATCAGAAAATTATAATTCTGGAGTAAACCAAAAAACAAAAATCAAAACAAAAGCAGAATCTGAATTGGCTCTAATAAAAATCATGATTAGTGCATACCTATTAATCATTATTATTTAATATCCTCTCATTGTCACAGACTAAGTGTTTAAGGTTGTAGTGCAGCAAAAAATGATACTAAGAGAGGTCAAATAGAGTTGTACCATAAATACATGGACTGAATGTTCTTCCTTTCACAATTGAGTGGGAGCGAAATTATGGAGCGAATAAGAGTGGTTTTGAGGTCATTTCTAATGGATGTAAGAAGTCAGTTACCATCAAGACACAGGTTGGTCGTTTGCTGTAAATGTCACATTTACATGTGTACAGGCTCCAGAGTTAATCATAAACAAACATGTTAACAGAGAATGCTTATAGTATTGAGCTTTGTGAGAAAGCTCAACCTGATCTAAACATCACTGGACTTAGTTCTGAATCATTAATATAAGAGCCTAAATCATTAATATTTAGTTAATGTTGATAGATAAATTGTGTCATTCATTCCTGCACGTGAGCATAGGAACACATAATAGTGTGCTCAAATATATATTTGGGTGTACTGCAGTATAATTGCCATTGATGAGCCCCAAAATCTCTTTTTTTGGCCACGTTCACACAGCAGCAGAATATGGTTCTCAGTCCTATTTGTTTTTGAGTCCTTAATACGGTTACATTCACACGCAGTACGTTTATTTACGGGAGTGACAACCGCATTCTATAACCGAACCCAAACCTGTACATTTTCAGGACTCACAACCGCATTCTCGGAATATTTGCGCTGTGTGAACGGAACCGCACTGGACAACTAGTTGTCTGTCACATACAGTGCGAGAGAGCCAGTGTTTTGTGTGTGGTTTCGCTTTCAGTAACTTACAGCGACAGAGATGTGAGCTGTACGTCATCTTAAGGTGTTAGATCCAGTCACTGTTCTCCATCGGAGCAGCTCATGTCAGTTTTGTGTTTCTTTTCAAATGCCGTGTATGCACGAGATGTCGCAAAGGACGTGACGCGTGTACGTCGCCATCTTTTAATACTACGTTGATCATTGTCGTCATGGTTACTAGTAAGAGAATACAGGCTTGACACTCGCTACACGTTCATACTGGCAGTGTTCTGCACGTCCTGATTTTGCTGAGTTAGATGCATTCCTGGGTCAACATATTTTGTTGATCCTGGAACAACATTCCAGTCTGAAAATTTAGTCTTAACTCTATTCCTACCCCTAAACCTAACCTAAGTTATCCCAAAAATCAGATGGAAATGATAGATGAATAACACTGATGTAGAAGCACCAATTCATGATTTTAAGCCTAAACTTGATATAATCTGTAAACTTGCCCCTCAAATCTGATTGGTTGATTTGAATGTTGTTCCAGGATCAACAAAAATGTTGACCCAGGAACATGTTGAACTCAGCAAAATCAGGTTCTGCCAGTGTTCCAAACACTACTTCTGTCAGGACCACTATCGTCAAATATGATAGATAATGCATAGAGTTTGTATTGGCGGTATGGTTCTGTTCTGGGCAAGAACTCCCTGCGCATCCATGCAGCCTAGCATGGATAAGAGCAGGGAGAGCAGCAATAAACCCCCTAGGGTAAACAGAACAGGACCAACATGCAGATATCATTAAATGTCATGATTTAACGTACACATATTCGAGAATTAGTCTGATTCAGGGGAAATAATAAGGCCAATCCTGACTGAAGAGAGGAGGAGCTGGGGATGGAGGAGGGTAATTTGCTCCTGAGAAATGCAATAGCTGCTGATAATACTGAGGAGCTTATATATAGATGCCGTAATAGGCGTCGTATTCCTATAAGTAGACGCAAGTCACCTGGGAGTCAACTGATGCAAGCTTTACTGACGTGACCTGCCAGAACTGACGCTAACGCTAGATTGTAAGTTGCTGTGTGAACGAGACATTTCGAGACTCACACCTGTAATTAAATGCGGTTGTCAATCCCAAAAAATGACTGTGTGAACCTGGCCTTTGTTTGTGTGCACCTGGTATTTATTTGGTATTTTACATGGGTAAATAATCCTTAAGGTCCTGTTAACAACTGTTCTGTATATAAAGTTCTGCTGCAGTGACAATCCTCCAGTGATCTGTTCATTAAGTGTGTGAAGCAAACAAACTTACACAATTCACTGATGTTGTCATGGCGGTAGGTGTGAGTGGACATGAACCTAATACATAGATTACAGTGGGCCTTGCACACATTTACAGAGATGTTATGATGCTTATCATTATCCATGTTTCCATCCACCTATTTTTATGTGAATTTTGGCATATAGCATAAAAAATGCTGGATGGAAATGCCAAGATGCGCATAAATTCTGAAAATGTGCATAAAGATGAATAGTTTTTGTATCCAATAAGACACGCTATGATGAAAGCGAATAAGTTCCTTGATGTGCATCAAAAAAGTCAATCTTGTTGCACAACACTTGAAATGTTGTTTTGGACATTCTGAAATGCCTTAGCCAAAGTCTTTCGTCAATGTCTTTTCATATAATTTACCTCCCAGAACTTACAGGACTTCATTCCCAAACAGCTTGTAGCCCCAGAGTGCAGTCTGGATGATTGGACGGGGTGACAATTTGAAGTGTTAGTTCACTCAAATATTAAACTGTTATTTATTACTCACCCTCATGTTGTTTTACACCCGTAAGACCTTCGTTCATCTTTGGAACACAAACTAAGATATTTTTGATGAAATTCAAGATTATCTAGTGATGGCCGATTTCAAAACACTGCTTCAAATCTTTGTTTCGAGCGCCAAAGTCATGTGATTTCAGCAGTCTGGCATGCGATCCGAACCACTGATTAGAAACAAAAGATTCGAAGACTTGAATAAATCATAGATAAGAGGTTTCAGACCTGAGTTAACATACAAAGTCCATGTTAGCAGTGTCATTGTTTTAGAAGAGATGTATGTGATGAGCTGATAATCATTTAAAAATGTCCTCTATTTAATAATCCTTATACCTGGATCATAATATATATTCAAAGATATTTTATGTTGCACATCAGCAAGTGAAAGTTATAAACAGTTTGGTGAAGGATGAAGGTTTTGCTCTATTCCACACTATGTTCTCTGTAACAGGGACAACAGTTATTACTTCTGCC
This sequence comes from Ancherythroculter nigrocauda, assembly GCA_036281575.1. Lineage (NCBI taxonomy): Eukaryota > Metazoa > Chordata > Actinopteri > Cypriniformes > Xenocyprididae > Ancherythroculter > Ancherythroculter nigrocauda. The sequence continues at coordinate 7,761,796 of VTFQ01000002.1, forward strand.
ATAATGACATTTCTAACATGGACTATTTATGTTAACTCTGCTCTGAATTATCTTATCTATGCCTATGAATGGAAGATATACTGTACATATAAACAGTATAGATGTACAGATGATTTAAACCACTGGGAGAGGTTATTATGTTTTCATATGTCATTAATATTAGTGACAAGCATCACAAAGCCCCGCTGTAGTCTTTGTAATGTGATCATGTCAACTGATGCACCTTCATCAGCTGTGACTTCATATGAATGTACTGTATGTTAGTGACCGGCATAAACTGGGCACAGAGTCAGGGGTTATCAGCTGCAGTCTATTGGTATATATCTATTGATGTGGACAGGACCATCTATAGGGGCTCACATCAACAATCTGCATCACAGTTTTTGTTATTCATTTTTTTTTTTATTTTGTACCATATGCAAAGTCATTTTACTATTGGAAGAAAATAATTGTTATTAGACAGCGTTAGAGTGGGAGGTAGTTGGGTTTTTCAGTCTGATCCAGACACTGTATAAATGAAAGGACAGTAAGGAGAGCAGACCAAACTCCTAACAGGAGGAGACTCACTCATGGCCTATGAGACAGAGAAACATGAGACTCAATACTGCTTTCCTGCCATCAACTCATCATGTTTCAAGGGAAAACGCTCCAGTCATGAATACAATATCATGTATGTATTTTTTTCATTGCTGTCAGCATGGACTGTGTTTCTGAACCTGCTGGTGATCATCTCCATCTCTCACTTCAAGAAGCTTCACACTCCAACAAACCTGATCAGTCTCTCTCTTGCTGTGGCCGACCTGCTTGTTGGACTTATTGTGATGCCTGCGGATGCCATTAAGTTAATTGAGACATGTTGCTACTTTGGAGACACTTTGTGTGACCTGTTTTTGATAATCATGGGTCTGGTCCTCTCAACAGCTATATGTAATTTAGTTTTAATTGCCGTTGATCGTTATGTGGCTGTGTGTCACCCTTTACTGTACCCACAGAAAATAACCACAACTAGAACCTTAATAATCATCTGTCTCTGCTGGTTTTTCTCCTTTGCCTACAGTCTTGCCTATGTGATTAATGGCAGATATTTTGAAAGCTCACAAAGAACAGACACATGCTATGGAAAGTGCTATTTAATAATAGGTTTTTCATGGATAGTTGTTGACATGTTCTTTTCTTTGTTGTTTCCATTGACTGTGATCATAACTTTGTATTTGAGGATATTTTATGTTGCACATCAGCAAGTGAAAGTTATAAACTCTCTGATGAAGGGTGGTAAATGTGTAAAGGAAGGTTCAGTGAGGGGGAAATCTGAGAGCAAAGCTGCTCTGACATTAGGAATCATTGTGACAGCTTATCTGACATGCTATATTCCATACTATATATTGTCTTTAACAAGCAGTACAATAATCTCTTATGCTACAATGACATTTCTACTGTGGACTATATATGTTAACTCAAGTCTGAATCCTATTGTCTATGCTTTATTTTACCCTTGGTTTAAAATATCAGTTAAATACATCTAAACTCTTAAAATATTGAAGCCATCATCCTCTTTCTTAGATATATTTATATATTATTCATGATTTTTGTAGAGGAGGAAGATGTTTTTTTTTTGTTTTTGTTTTTTTTTGTCTATTTGACAAAGCATAGACTAATGTATAGTACTTTTATGCATTTGTAAACTGAATGTGCACATACTGTCCCCTGAAGCAACAGTTTTACTAATGTGCATTTACAGTTACAGAGCATTTACAGTTATTCCATTCTTGTAATCAGCTGTATGACCATAGACAGGCCTAGTGTTAAACCATACTGTTTAAATGCAAAAGGGAATTAAAATTTTCATATACCAATTCAGCCAGAAGATGGAGACAAATACTTGTGCAAAACCAAGGCATCATTGCCTCTCCATTGACAAAATTCTAATTCTAAATATCACATACATCCTTCATAGAGAAAGGAATCGCAAAGTTCATTGCAACAGATTCATGAGGTGTTAATAATGTTGATAATAAACTTATTTAATTCAGTACTGAAAAATATCAATACAAAATGTGTTTCATTTGTATCATGTGTATTTTTATTCTTATTAATGTATCTTACTATTAACTTGTATAGTATGTTAACATGCTAAAGTCAGATTTTATTGAAATCAATTGTGAATTCACTTTTCTCTGCTCTTTGTATGTTTGTGTGGAGTGGCAGCCTATAGAGAGTGTTCCAAATCAGTTTCTTTTAAGGTTCCATGACAGTTAAAAGACATTTGCATATGTAGGTTGTTATACATAAAGTATCTGTAAATCACAAGATTTAATTTAGTTTTATTTTCTGTTGATCGTTTTGTGGCTGTGTGTCACTCTTTACTGTACCCACAGAAAATCACCACCACTAAAACTATGATGAGCATCTGTCTCTGTTGGTTTTGTTCTTTAGCTTATAATAGTGAAGTAATTAGCTGTAATTAGGGTTGTAATTAGCAGCAGCAGCAGCAGCTATTTAGACTTTTCAGACAGAATGGTGTGTTTTGGAGAGCGCTTCTTTATATTGAGTTTTATGTGGAGAATCACTTCTTCTGAGGAAATCTGAGAGCAAAGCTGCTCTGACATTAGGAATCATTGTGACAGTTTATCTGATCTGCTTTATTCCATACTATATATTGTCTTTAACAGGGATTACAATAATATCTTCGACCACAAAGACATTTCTAACATGGACTTAGTTGTGGTCTGGTCTGAATACCAAATCTGCCATTAGATCATTAATAAGAAAAAAAAGAATGTGAGTAGAAATAATTACATTAATTTATGACATAAATAAACTAGTACTAGAGATGGAAAAGTAACATATTATGATTATAGTGACTAAATTATCACGATTATCAATATTAACTGATATTACTGATATGCACACTGAAAACATTTCAACAAGTTTTATATTTGAAAATCAACAAACAACAAATAAAATGAGCAGCTCTATGCACTTTTTTTAAGCATAAACATTCAATTATATGACCGTCGTCAAAAGGCAACGCATTATAACACAGCACACATCCATGAGAAGAGAAGGCTATCTTCATTATCTATGGCCTAAAAAATAACAGACACCTGGTAGAAAAATGACATGATTTAGAAACAGAAATAAGCTGCAGCAAGATAAAGTCTTTTTATGCAAAACCATATATCTTTATTTACAAATAAAGTATAACAATGGGAACATTGATCTTGGAGTGAGTTTCATCGTGTTACTGTCGTAACCGAACGCTACGTGCTGTTTAAATGCTGAATGGAGAATGACTGAGGAGAGATGAGTTTCCATTAACCTTAAAGACTTAAATATTAATTTGTACCTCACATTAAGCTATCGAATGACTTCAGAAGTCTTGGAATATAGTGCACAAAAACTTTATGGTGCTTTACAATGTTTTTTATGCCTTTAGTGGGGCTTAACAATAACACAGAATAGTACGTACAATATCGGATGTCACCGAGAAGCTGCAGCCATGGTGGGAAGGATTTTTGGGGGATGAATTTCCCGAGTGCTTATCTTCTCACACACACAAAAAAAGACTGATGCTGCCTGGACAGGATTTACCACAAGTTTTCAAAATCGCAATAATCAAACATGGTTTTAATGTTAATTACATTTTAAATAATAATACTAACCGCCAGTACATTTTATTGTGTTTTATCATGAAACCGGTAATCGTCCCATCCCTAACCAGTACAAACGTGACTTAGTTCTTTTTGAAGGCCTTATTGTTTATTTGGCTGAGATGATTTTTTCACTTTCAAACATGTTGATAGTCTTGTTTTTACAGTGTGTATAGAGTGTCAGTCATTTGTATCATATGAGTCTGGACCATATGAGTCACGACCAAAAGGGTCATTATGGTTCATGCATAAATACACATTACAGGACATGTGGTTTTGATTACATCTGATTGATTATGTTATGCCAAATGTACACTGCAAAGGTTGCACAGAAGTGCATCAGATGCATCATTTGGGTGTCTTTACACAGAGTGTTTGTTGTTGCACAGCAATTACAACTGTATACTTTTATTCTAAAGGCCAAGGCGTGTCTTGTAGAAGCTTTAAGCTTTCTGTTCTATCTTAAATAACTTGACTCTTCCATAACGCGTCTGTATCCAACATAGCATTGTTCCCATTACAGAGAGCGCTGTTTCTCTGGCAGTTTCAAAAGCGCATAAAATATAACACTGTGGCTTGGCTTGATTAAAAAGTCTATTTGTCTAACAAAATCCAAATTTCAAACATTTTTTAGAACTCCAGACTAGGGTTGCCAAAAGTACCAGTACGTATTCTGGCCGCCACTGCCAGTGTTTTATATGTTAAGCTATTTATTTGAGAAAACAGTCATTTTACAGAATTACTGATCAGTCTGTAAATTTATCAACTCAGTGACCATTATACACACTGTAAAACCCAATAAGTTCAGAATACTCAAAACATTTGAGGAAACTTAGTACCTCAAAACATTTAAGTAAACTAACTCATTTTTTTAAAAGTTGGTAGAACTTAAAATTTTTGTGACAAGTGGGGCGGGGCTGAGAGCCATGGAAGCGGATCAAGGCCAGTGTGGTGCACAAGTGTCTCTCACTAAAAATCCCATCACCAGCATCCCTTGCCCAACCCATCATAATGTTAATTACATACAGTTAATTTACAATAAACATCACATTCAGATCTTGGTTAAATGTTACATAGCAAATAATGCATGCTATTATAACTATCAGAGAGATTGTCATTACATACTTGCATATATGTAATCACACAACTTATGTGGTCTTAAATGTTTTGCAGCTCATCCTCAACCTAACCACAGGCTCTACTCTTCACCACAGTGGTAACCCTACAAAACTAACATAACAGAACCCCCCTGAATCCCAACATAACACAACATTAAACATTAACTTGTATCTCCATATGTTAATCTTGTGCAAAAACACACAAAATAACACATAATTTCAACAGTTATTTATATGGTCTGATGCAAAGCATGCTGGGAATTAGAAATCTGATGCAACTCAATCATATTAAGTTCAGCTTACTACAATGAAATTTTGAGTTCTTGCAACTTTTTTTCTATTAAGTATAATGAACTTTCATTATTATTTGAGTGAAACAAACTCATTTAATTTAACTAATTTCACTGTTCGGTTTTACAGTGCACATTTGTTGTATTTATGAATAATAGTTGCATTTTTCCAAAATAAACCAAAAGTTTATTACAGTCTGTTATATACAGACAAAGGCTGCTGTGCCAATCTAATAATATTACTTATTATCATTGCTATTATTCATTAACAGTGCTTGTTTGTGGTGGTAGGTTCCAGAATGCCATAATCGCTGTTCACTGTCTGTGATGCGGAAGTGACTGATGCTAATTTGCTTTGGTCTGAGCACTGTCATGATGCGTCTTACATAACATTTTTGTTGGTTTTGTGTGTAGAACAACCCACCCAGTTGCCACCATCTTCCACAGAAGTGAACACAATGATTGTGTGCTTATGCAATTATTTGTAAGGAGAATTTGCATCTTATTACATTTTGGAGATAACTCTCATACTCACTGTGGTGTTTGCTTGTTTCTTTTCTTGTCAAAGTTAACTTATGCAGAACTACAGAAGAGGACACAGTAAGCTAGGCTGATTTTAGGCTAAGTTTACTTTTTTCTTGACGAGGGAAGGGGGTGAGAGGGCCAAGGTTCAAGAGTCACGGTTTGCTACTGTTATATACACAAGGGCTGACGAGACTAGACACAGCTAGAAACAGACTAACAAGGTGAAAACTACAAGCTAAAAGACTATATAGAATAAGAGAAAGACATACCCTGACAATGAGAGCTAATCTCAAAAAAAACTTTATTCAACTTATTTTTTAAATTAATTTTAATCAGATTGTGTGGTAGTGATTTTTAGTGAATGTATGAAGTCAGTCCTTTTTGCAAAATATTTTGCTGGAAAACTGTTTGTGCTATCTTTCTTTAAAATAAATGCCATATTTTATTAGTGTCTCTTGTGTGTTGATGAACCGCTGACCTGTTATTCAGACAGTGACTTTGCATCTTTGTTCATTTGACCAATTCAATTACTAACTTCAGAAACGAATCATCTAGGGACATCCACTTGTGTTTATTATGTATTTCAGAAGTAATCCTGAGGGTCCTGTTAACACCTGTTCTGTATTCAGAGTTCTGCTGCAGTGACAATTCTCCACTGATCTGTCCATTAAGGGTGTGAAGCAAACATTGGTAAACAAAACAAAAACACGCAATACACTGATGTTGCCTTGTGCTCAGAGGTCAGTGAGTTTGTTTTAATGGGATTAAAAGTTACGAAACGTTTTAAACTTTGCAATCAGAATCAGCATGAATATAAATCACCAATAAGATAATTATTCTTAATTAGTACCACACAAAGTTCAGAAAATCTCTGGTTATATGCTGAAGCATTATTTAATGATGAATTATTTAATATTGCAGCAACAAGAAAGGTGCGTTAGGCCTGCCTAACTGCCTGTTTTAGCTCTGAAGCAGTGTTTATGTGTGTGCATGTTTGTCCACTACAGCCTGTGGATACTCTGTGTAAGGAATATAGGCTGTGACACACCAAGCTGACATTAAAGAACTAGTCGCCACAAATCCAACTGCTGTTTTGCCTTGTGTCTTCTGCATCTTGGCCAAAAGCTGCACTTGAACACACTGCACAGAGCACAGCCAGTGGCCAGCTAGCATGTACGCTCTGTGTCTGTGTGAGAGGAAATTATTTTCTATATCAGCAAGTGGCAGTAGTCTGTATTCAGCATTCAGTAAGGGCAGCAGGAGCAAATACAGGGGACCTACAAATTGTAAACAAAGCAGCGTCTGCTTAACATTTTGAATATGAGTCATGTTGATCCCTTTGTCTTCACTTTCTTCATTGAAAATATCGATATTTCAATTCATATGAAAATATTTGTGTATTTCGATGCTCAGATAAGATGATGTAAAATTGAAAGAGTCTTCTGTGTGTACCTTCTTGACATTGTCATTTGTTTGCTTTCGTCACTTTCATTTTTCTTCTTGTGCACTGAATCCCTATACTGAACAGCCAACTAGATAGATCTCTTTCACTGAATGCTACAATGCTGATTCAACACCAAAAAGCCACTGATGGTGGACCAGCTATACCAATACTGCAGAACAGTCTGCAAAAACTGAGATGCTCAAGTGACGGATGACTGTTGGCTTGGTGTGTCATGTCCTTATAATGTAGGGATGTTTCAAATCAAAGGGGACCAGTGAGTTTCAACACATTTTACAGAAGAACATTAGTGCAGTAAAGTGCTCAAACTGGCCCAACCATCATTTACTACCATCCCTGATGCTTCATAATGCAATAATTACTTTTTGTCAACAGTACTAACCTTGACAGTGAAATGTTTTATTTCTCCCTCTCCAAACTACAATGCTATGCATAAGACAAAAATGAGATATGAAATCAGAAAATTCTGCTTTTACATGATATCAGTTAAGGCCCGTTAACACCAAGAACGATAACTATATTTGCATCCACACCAACAAACGATAACGGTCTGTTTATTCTAAGCTCACGAGCTGCAGTTTCAATGTGTGTACAACATGTTTTTGCTGTTCTTGTTGCATTTACATGGCTTTAACCAGCAGATGTCCTCAGCATGCTCTATTTTTGAAGTGATTAGCTAAGTGTAATCGATCTAATCTAACAGTGAATTTAGCGGAAGTCAATATAATGGCATAAAAGCAATGCCTAGACCAGGGGTAGGCAAGTTCGGTCCTAGAGAGCCGCTGTCCCGCTGAGTTTAGCTCCAACCTTAATCAAACACACCTGAACAAGCTAATCAAGCTCTTCAGGATTACTAAGGCTATAGGCAGCTGAAGGTTTTTTTCAGGATTGGAGCTAAACTCTGCAGGACAGCGGCTCTTCTAGGACCATACTTGCCTACCCCTGGACTAGTCTTTTTCACTGCAACGTCAAAGGAAGCAAGACAATGTTGTCGAAACTAGTGCTGAATAACTTATCTGAGCTAATTTTTATGTTACACTGGTTGCTAGTCTGGTATAATGATCTCATCGTTAATACTTCTCACCATTTATTCAGCGGGTATGACCGATTGTTTTCCATATATCCATTTACTTTAAAGTATCCTTGAAAAAAGGGGTTGACTTGTCAAAAAAGTGGTGGCTTTTTCTGGACCTCGGTGATTAACTTCTCCGCAAAGTCATCTGCCATTTTAAATGCGTTAGCCCTTAAATTAGAATAGAGGCTGATTGGTTGTCAGTGTTTTATCAGCTGGAAAAAAAATAATAATTCTGAAAGTGATCCCAACCATATCGTTTCTCTGTATCGTTATATCTGTGGTGTGGACAGTGCTATTCTTTTATATTTAGAATGATTTTTAGAACTAATCTTTAGTTATCGTTCTTTGTGTGAACAGGCCTTTACAGCTGTCAGTATAAAATACAAGAACATTGATGTCCACATAAAAGTTTATTTAGTGCACCTCTAAGCCATGTACTGCAATATGTTTCTGTATTACAAAATTACTGCAGCCAGTGTGTACTGTTTGAAAGTGCCCAGTTTGTGCCACAGTCACATACATTCATATAAAGTCATGCCTGCTGTAGGTGCATCAGTGGACATGATAACTGTCACGGGTTGCACACAAACAAGATGGTAAGAATCCAAGTGCAGCGTATTTTATTGGGCAATCCAAAGTCGTAATCCAGAGAACAGGCAAGGGTCAAAATCCATATAACAGTCCACATCAAACAGAAAGCCAGAGGTAACAAAAGTGCACGTAACAAATAATATAACAAACCACAAACAAAGGCAGAAACAACTGAGACTAAATAGACAGACACTAATGAGGAAACACAAAACAGCTGGGTGCAATGACATGGGATAATGAGTCCAGGAGGTGAGTATGGGTAATGAAGTCCAAAACAGTGAAACAAGAGTCCATGTTGGAGTGCCCTCTGGTGGCTAAACGGGGCACTCCAACTCATGATCATGACAATAACACAATACAAAGCCTACAGTGGGGCCTTGTACACATTTACAGAGAAACTGTGATGCCTATCAGTAATATCAGTGGGCCTGTTTACACCTGGTCACTTCATGCGTTTTCTCTGATCGGATAGCTATCTGATCATGAAAAGACCAGGTGTAAATGCCCTCCGAAATGCATTCAATCCTATCGCTCAAACCACTTCAGGAGGTGGTCTGGGATGCATTCCAGTCAAAACTGAACAGGTCTAAATGCATCTGGTTGATGAAACCACATATGTAAAGTTTACTCCTCCCAAAAATGCTGAAACATAAACGTGTGAGAGCGTGTTATAGGCTAAATATAGTGGTGTGATGAAGATTTCTCGTCGAGGTGAAAAGCTGTCTAGTGAGTGATATTGCCATGGCAGAGTATTAGGGTGAAATTAGGATAGAATATGCCACCGTTACATTTACATTACACCTCCACTGTCATTTTTTTTAATTATAGAAATAAAAACCATTTAATTCAGCTGGATAACGGTCGATCCCTATGAGTACATGTGATCACGATATCGAAAGTAAACACAAGCGCGCATTCAAATGCGATTTCAATACCCCGCATTTTGAAAGCGGCTCCCTGATGCATGCAAATATATCCTAATATGAAAGTTATCTTAGGCTGGGCTGTGTAGTTGTAACCGTCTCTTGGCTATGTATCAAGCTTGAAGAAAAAAACATCTCTATTTGCCCTTTGACTATTGTGAGAGGACTTTGATTATGGTTGCTGTTTGCACTTAATAAGACTAAGAGAAAATGGTTATTCATTTTTATAGTAACTCTTCAAAATAAAGTTTCATTAGTTAACATTAGTTAACTACTTTAGTTATAAACTAAGAAAGAACAATACAGCATTTATTAATCTTAATGTTCATTTCAACATTTAGTAATACATTATTAAAATCAAGAGTTGTATTTAACTGAACTAACAATGAATAACTGTTTATAACTAACATTAACAAAGATTAATACATAGCAAATGTATTGCTCATTGTTGGTTCATGTTAGTTAATACATTAATGTTGACAAATGAACCTTATTGTAAAGTGTTACCATTTTTTAATTCTATATTTCTATATCATTTTTTAAATCTATATTTCTATGATCAATGGTCCGTGTAACGCTTTGCAGTTCTTTGTTCAATTTGCACCATCAAAATGAACCAAATGAAAAGTTGGCTTCAAACTTTCATTTTTTCATTTTTTAGAATACTTCACAAACGGATAATTGTCACTCAGTTTAATTTTCGATTCTACATGTTTGGGTTGTTGCGTCCGAATCTGATTTTTGAACAAACATAAAATATGACTCATTATTCTGATTTTCCATTAAAGGTACAATTTGTGATATTTTTTTCCGCTAGAGGTCGCTAGAAGCCTATTCAAAACAAAGGCGTAGTTTGATGACGCCAAGTTTTAGAGCGGAAACATGGGACATGTGGTCTCCATCTCAACGGACGGTGCAAAAGAATAGGGATTGGAGTCTGGAAGAACTCATGTTCGTGGATGCGATTATTAACGTTACTGTAGTATGAAGCAGAGCAAGACCGAGTGTTGCGGGAGCTGAACGAGGAGCTGGAGCGATTGATCAACACACGCCTCACGAGCAGCGGGACTTTTATTATGACACAGTCGCCGGCGCCGCTTCCGCTTTTCCGGTCATGAGTTTACTGGAGCTGTCCTTGTCGACAGAACCAGCGGCAGATGGTAAACAGTAATTTATGTTCCATAAATAAGTAACACAATCCACCATAAACGTGCAGGAAGTAAATAAGGAACTGCTTGAAGCAAGCTAGTGGTTTGCTGGACGCTAGACACTACTTCCGCCTTTGTCCACGGCACTGTTGTCATGTGGTTTCTACGTCAGTAAAGGCGGTAACAGGGTAACTAACGTCATTGACAGGCGACTGCACTGCCCCGTGTCACTGTTTAGAATGGGAATTTTCTCATGATTTACAAGTAGTTGAAAACATTAGAGATATTGTTAGTAATCAGCTGGACAAAATATATAACACTAGCCTAGTGGTTTTTGGATATTTTACTGCAAAAATTTTACATATTGTACCTTTAATAATGAGCGCTTGTGGGTGGATCGTACCACTAGTGTCGCCGGGGGTGGAGCGTGTGTTGATATTAATCCAGAGCGCTGTACAGTTATGGATAGATCTTCGGCACGTCTGCCCAAGCAATAATTTAGCGCCTGCCCTACACTATTATGTACGTTGAGCTGTTCATAGAGTTTACTTTGGACTTAAGTAGCATATAAAGAATACGGTCAGTGCTTAGCTCAGTAAAGTTGGCAATATTTTTTCTCGTACGGTGACCGGGAGGGGACATGTTCGGTTCACTTAGTTTTGTCGTGGCCACGACATATAAACTCGTGGGAACGTGATTATATGTCGTGGCCACAAGATATTAATTCGTGGGAACGTGATAATAAGTCGTGGCCATGAGATCGTTTTGTCGAGGTAACGACATCCTTATGTCGTGACCTCGAGATCATATGGTGAGGGAACCAGATATTTTTCTTGTGGCCACGACTTCATTATGTTGAGAGAAGGACATCTATTTCTCATGGCCACGAGTTACATGTGTAAACAACGCGCGCTACCATAGCAACCTGGAATTAAGAATGATAAAATAAGTGCGGAATTAAGAAATTATTATTATTTGAATGCTGTCTATATAGTCAACATCGCGCGCAATGTAATAAGCTATAAATAGCCTATTGCGCGCGATGTTGTCCCTATAGCATTCAGATGAAGTTTGTTATTATCAATTTGATAACAAACTTCATTTAATGATAATGAACATTTATCCATCCCATCTCACAGCCTTTTAATCTGATCGTGTCTTTATTATAATAATAATAATTATTATTATTATAAATATGCCTATTAAACCTAAATAAAATGATGAACAAAATTAAGTTTTTGTCTAGGCTATATCAGTGAATGGATTTTTTTTTTAGCTTAAATATTCTTTTAACAACCAATTAATAATAATAAATTATTTGAACTTCATTCAAATGCTGTCATGGGCACGAGGGTCTACAAATGATAACAGACCCTCATTTATCCTATCTTCATGGCTACAATACAGTCATAAAGTCACAATTTTTTGGCATGATCTGGCATTTAAAGTATTTACAAAATATAGCTAATGTAACGGAGGCCAGCTAGTAGTTGCTGTGCGAGTAAACCTCACTCCTCTGATCTCAAGAGATGCTCTAGCGACTGACGCTAGGGGTTGCAGCCTTTAGCCTCCTCGTTAGAGCGTCCGACTCCCACGCCAGAGACTTGGGTTCGAGGCCCGCACAGAGCGGGGCGAGTAGGACCTGGGTGAGGGGTTACATTGGTGCCGTGACCCGGATGGGAGTGAGGTTTAGGGGGGTGAGTGTAACGGAGGCCAGCTAGTAGCTGCTGTGCGAGTAAACCTCACTCCTCTGATCTCAAGAGATGCTCTAGCGACTGACGCTAGGGGTTGCAGCCTTTAGCCTCCTCGTTAGAGCGTCCAACTCCCATGCCGGAGACCTGGGTTCGAGGCCTGCACAGAGTGGGGCGAGTAGGACCTGGGTGAGGGGTTACACTAACAACATAATATAGGCCTACAGAAAGGATACAATCAATCAATCAAACTTTATTTCTATAGCACCTTCCAACAACCAAAGCTGAACCAAAGTGCTGTACAACATTAAAAACAAGATAAAAAATAATAATAATAAATAATAAAAGTACAAATAGGTCAGCAGAGCACATTACAACATTAAGATAAAGAGAAGTGTCACAGGACCACTAAGTGTTAAAAGCTATTCTAAATAAGTGGGTTTTAAGTTTGGCTTTGAACAAAGGCAGGTCAGTGATGGAGCGTAAGTCAATGTGCAGAGAGTTCCAGAGTTTTGGACCGGCCACTGCAAAAGAATGGTCGCCCCACTGTTTGCACCGGGACCGGGGGACCTCCAGCAGATGTTGCCCATCAGATCGTAGAGCTCTGCTGGGTCGGTGATGGCTCAAAATCTCACACAAATAGGAAGGTGCAAGGTCATTGACTACATTAAAAACAAATGTCAAAATTTTAAAATGAATTCCGAACTGGACAGGGAGCCAGTGCAGGGAGTATAGGACAGGTGTGATGTGCTCGTGTTTCCGACTGTTAGTGAGCAGGCGGGCCGTAGCATTTTGCACAAGCTGCAAATGGTGAAGACCAGCTTGGTTAACTCCCACATAGAGCGCATTAGTAGTCTATACGGGAACTAACAAAAGCATGGATAGCTTTCTCCAGGTCACAATGGCTCAAGAAGGGTTTAACCTTTGCTAGGAGGCGGAGCTGAAAGAAGCTTGCCCTGACCACAGAATCAATTTGCTTATCAAATTTCAGACTGCTGTCTAATTTCACCCCCAAATTTTTCACAACGTGGTTAAAATGGGGGGTCAACGCAACAAGACCAGGAGCTGAAACGCTGGGCAGGTTGGATGTGCCAAAAACAATACATTCAGTTTTGTCCTCATTCAAACAGAGAAAGTTCTGAGACAGCCACAATTTGATGTCATCTAAACATCTGTTTATGGATTCAAGACTGTCAGAAGAATTGGGGACAACCGGCAGATAGATTTGTAAGTCATCTGCATACAGATGGAGGGACACATTGTGACTTGAAATAATTGAACCTAAAGGCAGTATGTACAGAGAGAATAGAACAGGGCCCAAAATGGATCCCTGTGGCACACCAGAGGTCATAGGGGCTGAAGATGAGGAGAGGTCATCAATCATAACAGAGAATGTCCTATCTGTTAAATATGACCTAAACCACTGATACACGAAATGAAGGGGAAAATAAAGCAAATAGGGCTAAATAACAATGAATAAAAAAACATTTAACCAATAATGATAGCCTAATAATAATAATAAATAATGTAAAAAAAAATATGAAATAAAAAAAATTAACAGTCAGTGAATGGATTTAAAAGACTGTTGGATGTGATAAAAATATACATGGCATATTCTAATATTTATTGATAAACGTCATTCGAATGCCGCTGTAGGCAATTCTGCTCTTTTTCTTAATTAAAAATAAATATTATTATAATCTTATTCATTTCTGATAGTTTCAGGTTGCTGTGGTAGCGCAGGTTGTTTACACATGTAACTGGTGGCCATGAGAAATAGATGTCCTTCTCTCAACATAATGAAGTCGTGGCCACGAGAAAAATATCTGGTTCCCTCACCATATGATCTCGAGGCCACAACTTTACATCACATGGCCACGAGATTGTTTTGTCGAGGTAACAACATCCTTATGTCGTGGCCACGCGATGTAAAGTCGTGGCCTCGAGATGTGAGGGAACGACTTATTATCACGTTCCCACGAATTAATATCTTGTGGCCACGACTTATTATCACGTTCCCACGAGTTTATATGTCGTGGCCACGACAAAACTAAGTGAACCGAACATGTCCCCTCCCGGTCACCGTACAAAACAATGTAAAACATGAAAATATGTTTAGCAGATGTTTGTAGACAATTTTGCAGATGAAGCGTTCTTTAACAGAGGTGTGTGCGGTCTTATTATCTGTTTGAATTGAAATCAATTTTTTGTTGCTGCTTGTTACACAAAAATACAAATGAATAAAAAACTATATCTCATATTCTGATAATTTATCAATAATGTTATTTAATGATATTATAGATTACACTTTTGCAGAATGTGTCATGTTTGCTGAGATTTGACCAGCGGGTGTCGCTTTGCGCATGCGTAGAAGTTTCTCATTATTACGAGAAAGTTTCTCATTATTATGAGAAACTTTGTCATTATTATGAGATGTTAAGTCATTATTACGAGAAAGTTTCACATTATTATGAGAAAATAAGTCATTATTGGAAGTTTTTTGTTATTATGAGATGTTAAATCATTATACGAGAAGCTTTCACATTATTATGAGAAACTATGTCATTATTACAATAAAAAATATTGCCAACTTTACTGAGCTAAGCACTGACCGTATTCTTTATATGCTACTTAAGTCCAAAGTAAACTCTATGAACAGCTCAACGTACATAATAGTGTAGGGCAGGCGCTAAATTATTGCTTGGGCAGACGTGCCGTAGATCTATCCATAACTGTACAGCGCTCTGGATTAATATCAACACACGCTCCACCCCCGGCGACACTAGTGGTACGATCCACCCACGAGCGCTCATTATTAATGGAAAATCAGAATAATGAGTCATATTTTATGTTTGTTCAAAAATCAGATTCGGACGCAACAACCCAAACATGTAGAATCGAAAATTAAACTGAGTGACAATTATCCGTTTGTGAAGTATTCTAAAAAATGAAAGTTTGAAGCCAACTTTTCATTTGGTTCATTTTGATGGTGCAAATTGAACAAAGAACTGCAAAGCGTTACACGGACCATCAATTTGTGGAAAGGAGTTCAGTTATGAGGTCAAAAGTTGTAGAAACTCATAAATCATGTACAGTAAGGTCTGAAGAGATTCATATGAAATCATACAGGAGAGAAGCCAGTCAACTGAGTTTGTGGCAAAACAAATTGCCATCAATAAAATGCTTATCAATAAAATGCAGCTCATTTTTCTTTCGGTGACATCAACTCCATTAAATCTGCATATAGCATGGAACTTGAAGTTTGGATTTATATCCATTTTGCTGAAACGCATTTATGTGGCCAAGCGTAAATGGAATCGTTTTGATTATAGCTGTCTGATATGTAAAAATGCATGAGGCTCAGTCATAAATTCATAAATGGGTAAAGGTGAATCTGATGCAAGGACAACAACCTCTCCTAATTATTTAAAATGAATATAGATGTGATCCATTTATACATACATTTTATAGACACTTTTATAGTGATTTATAGACACTTTATGTATACCAACCTACATAAGCACTGCATGCAAGCTAATGTAATGTTTTAATCAGTATTGGGGAAAGTTACTTTTAAAAGTAATATGTTACAATATTGCATTACTCTCTAAAACACTAATAACTAATTAATTGCACTTCTTAGTTACTTTTTATGGAAAGTAATGTTACGTTAATTATGTATCATTTTTTCTCACCTGGGCTGGGCTTGGTTGTTTGCTTTTTAATAACAAACAAAATGTTTCATTTTTGGCAAATGTAAAGGCCCTTTCACACCACACAAGTGAAATGAATATGCCTCTGGCCAAAGAAAGGAAATGCAAATTCTTGCCTGTGCAGTAGAGGGCGCAGTTCAAACAAACCTTCAGCTGTGATGCCATTCCAGATTTCATAGGAATAGGATGCAGGAGAAGAAAGTTCAACACTCATATTGGTAATCAATGAATAGGACAAAAATAACTTTTGTAACATTTGAGAAAGCAACTCTTTCTTACCCATGGATATTTTGTTGTAAATGTATAAATAATGCATTACTTTACTTGAAAAAAGGTATTTATGTATTAAAATGCATTGTAGGGGTTAAAGCATTTTTACTACACATGATGGATATACTTTATCTTAACAGTAGATTTTGGGATCACTTCTCCATGAAGAATACATGTGATGCTGTCTTAGAGCACAGAAGAGATATTGGCAGCCTCAGTCACCATTTATGTTCATTGCATCTTTTTTCTGGACAGTGTAAGTGAATGGTCATTCTGCCTAACATCAGACATGAGGGTGATTAAATGATGACAGACCTTTTTTTTTCTTTGAGTGAACGATGCCTTTAATAACAAGTTAATGTTGTTTGTTGAATTGTATGTCTCATTCTTGTACCTGAACACGTGAAAACATATCACGTGTTGCAATTGCGGCATTTGTGCATTTACAGGGATAGAAAAAAAATTTAAAAAAAGAAAACAAATCAACCCCCCGTCTCCAGAATCATGAATGACAATCTGTAAACATTTCCATCAGAGATGATGCTGGCTGAAATATTTTAAGAGTTAGGATGTGTTTAACTGATATTTTGAACCAGCTGTAAAATAAAGCATAGACAAGAGGATTCAGACCACAGCTAACATACAAAGTCCATATTAGAAATGTCATTGTAGTGGAAGAGACTGCAGTGGTTTTTGTTAGAGAACAGATACAGAATGGAATATAGCAAAGCATATAAAGTGTCACAATAATTCCTAAGGTCAGAGCAGCTTTACTCTCAGATTTCCTCCTCGCTGACCCTTCCATTACACATTTACCACCCTTCATCAGAGAGTTTATAACTTTCACTTGCCATTGTACAACATAAAATATCCTCAAATATACACAGATGATCACTACACAAGGAAATAGGAATAAAAAGATTAAATCAGTGAATGTCCAAGCAAGACTATTCATGACAATACACTGGCCATAACATATTTTGAGTGAGATTTTAAAATATCCATTACTAATTACATACCCAACATTGTAAACTGAAGAGCAAAACCAACAGAGACAGATGCTCACTGAAGTTTTAGTCATGGTTATTTTCTGTGGGTACAGTAAAGGGTGACACACAGCCACATAACGATCAACAGCTATTAAAACTAAATTACTAAGAGATGAAGAAAGAAGCAACCTAACAGTAATTGCAAACATTCCACAGTAAGTGTCTCCAAAGTACCAACACATCTCAATTTGCTTGATGCCCTCTATGGGTATCACAATAAGGCCAGTAAACAGGTCGGCCACAGCCAGAGAGAGAATGATCAGGTTGGTTGGAGTGTGAAGCTTCTTGAAGTGAGAGATGGAGATGATCACCAGCAGGTTCAGAAACACAGTCCATGCTGAGAGCAATGCTATGAACAGGTAAATGATATAATATTCATGTCTGGAGCGTTTCCCCTTGAAACATGATGAGTTTATGGCAGGAAAGCAGTATTGAGTCTCATGATCCTCTGTCTCATAGGCCATGAGTGAGTCTCCTCCTGTTAGGAGTTTGTTCTGCTCTCTTTACTGTCCTTTCATTTATATAGTGTATGGATCACACTGAGCAACCCATCTACCACCCACTCTGATGATGCATAATGGCACAATTATTTTCATGATGCATGAACAGAACAGTGGATTGAAGCTAAGATGTAAGAGGGTTTGTAGTCCTTCCTTGTGCACCTCTAATTGTGTCCAATTCCTTGTTTTGTTAATGTAGCTTTTTGACCATTAAAAAAATAAATAAATAAATAATCACAAAATGTAACCTTTTTCACTGAAGTAAAATAATGACACTAATGACATAACAAGACACACCTGAAAGCAATTTACACAATCAACCAATGAGAATGTGACACATGACACAAGGGTACCAATCAGAACATTACACTTGAGGCTAGGGAAGCACATGACATAATCACATGAGGAAAAGGGAATCACATGACAAAACCACGGACCTTGACTAAGAAAACTACAAAATAAGACATGAAAACATAAATGTGAATCAAAACTAAATGTGACATTGCTAACACTGCTGAGAGTGACATTTACTGTAGATGAATATAAATATGTGCTGCGTGCTTTCCACTCAATAACAAGGAGGACCGCGAGAGGTTCCGGAGCTGGATAGACCGGGAGGTTCCCGCGGAGACCAGCGCGGCAGCTGCTGGCCCCTTCCAGCTGCCACTGCAGAAGATGGGCCCGCAAGATGACCCGGAGGCCTTCCTGGACCTATTTGAAAAGACTGCTGAGGTGTCAGGTTGGCCCCGGGACCAGTGGCCCATGCGGCTCGTCCCGCTGCTCTCGGGCGAGTCGCAGGTGGCAGCACAGCAGCTGCCCATCCAGAACCTCCTGGTCTTCAACGATCTCAAGAAGGCCATCCTGCAGCGGGTCGGCCGCTCCCCCGAGCAGCACCGTCAGCGGTTCCGGTCTCTGGAGCTGGGGGAGGCGGGCCGGCCCTTCGTGTTGGCCCAACAGCTCCGGGACTCGTGCCGCAAATGGCTGATGGCCGACGGAGGTGACGTGGAGCAGATGATCGATCGGGTGGTGCTGGAACAGTTCACCACTCGGCTTCCGAAGAAGACCGCCGAGTGGGTCCAGTGCCACCGGCCCACGTCGCTGGATTCGGCCATCCAATTGGCGGAGGACCACTTGGTGGCGTGCCCAGGGGTCGGCGAACCCCTGCCATTTGTCTCTCTCTCTCCCTCTCTTCCTCCCCTCTCTCTCTCTAGACCTGTCCCTCTACCTAGGTCCCGTCCGCCCGGCCCGCCTCGTGTTCCGCCCCGGGGGCAGGGTGGAACGGATTATCGGCAGTTCGTGGCGCCGAGAGCCCCGCCCAGGGGGGCGGGACTGGCCACCGCCGGGCTGGACCCCGCGCCTGCTTCTCCCCTCTCTCCACGCCAATCATTCGGCCCGTTCTCCGCCACTGGAGCGGCGGGCAGGTCTGGGCCGGCCTGTTGGCGTTGCGGGGACCCGGATCACTTCATAGACCGGTGTCCAGTGATGGAGGTGGGGACATTGATCCGGGTCCCGGACGACCTGCAGGTCGCCCCCGGTCAGGCTGGTCAGTACCAGATACCAGTGAGTATCAAGGGGGGTACATATCAGGCTTTGGTGGACTCAGGTTGTAACCAAACCTCTGTGCATCAAAGCCTGATTTCATCCGGGGCATTGGATACAGGCTGCATGGTTAGGGTACGGTGTGTGCACGGGGATATCGCGAGTTATCCGTTGGTGTCAGTCAGGATTCTATTTAGGGGACAAAAGCATAGTGTGGAGGTGGCAGTTAATCCGCACCTCCGGCACCCGATAATTTTGGGGACGAATTGGCCCGCATTTAATAAATTATTGGGACATTTATGTTCGGGTGCCTCTTGGAGTAAATGCTCGCGGGGAAAGGAAGTGCGAGTGCAGGCAGGGGAGACTGACCGGGGACCAGTGGTGACTGCCTCAGGGGAACAGAGCGGAATCGGGAGACTGATTCTCTCGGACTGTGATGATTTCCCCCTGGAGCAGTCTCACGATGACACGCTGAAAAATGCGTTTGAGAGGGTCAGCACGATCGACGGTCAGCCTCTCCAGCCTGGACGACCAGTGACTTATCCCTATTTTGCGATTATTAAAGATAGGTTGTATCGAGTGACCCAAGACACTCAGTCAAAAGAAGATACAACCCAGTTATTAGTACCAAAGAGCCGCAGGGAAATGCTTTTCCATGCGGCTCACTCTAACCCAATGGCTGGACACTTAGGACAAACAGCGACACTAAATCGCCTCATGGCCCGATTCTTTTGGCCGGGCATTCACGAGAACGTGCGCAGGTGGTGCGCGTCTTGTCGTGAATGTCAGCTGGTAAATCCTCCGGCCACTCCAAAAGCGCCTTTGTGCCCCCTTCCATTAATGCAGGTCCCCTTCGAACGAATTGGCATGGACCTCATCGGGCCATTAGAGCGATCAGCGAGAGGGCATCATTTTGCATTAGTCATTGTGGATTATGCAACACAATATCCAGAAGCAGTGGCTCTCCGCAACATTTCCGCTAAGAGTGTTGCGGACGCCCTCTTCAGTTTAATCTCCCGAGTGGGGATTCCGAAAGAAATCCTCACTGATCAAGGCACGGCGTTTATGTCACGTACGCTACGCGAACTGTACGAATTGTTGGGCATTAAATCGATTCGAACCAGCGTCTTTCACCCACAAACAGACGGTTTGGTCGAACGCTTTAATCGCACGCTTAAATCCATGATTCGTAAGTTCGTTCAAGAAGACGCCAAAAATTGGGATAAATGGTTGGAACCCCTGTTGTTCGCTGTGCGAGAGGTCCCGCAAGCCTCCACGGGGTTTTCCCCCTTTGAGCTTCTCTTTGGGCGCCACTCCCGCGGGGTGTTGGATGTCCTAAGAGAGTCTTGGGAGGACGGACCATCTCAATCGAAAAATGAAATTCAGTATGTGCTGGACTTGAGAACAAAACTCCACACTTTGGGGCGGCTATCTATGGAGAATTTGTTATAAGCCCAGGACAGACAGTGCCGGTTGTATGACAGGGGAACTAATCTGCGTAAATTTGCACCGGGAGAGAAAGTGCTCGTATTACTCCCCACGTCAAGCTCAAAATTACTGGCGAAGTGGCAAGGACCATTTGAGGTCACACGGCGAGTTGGTGATCTCGATTATGAAGTAATACGGTCCAATAGGAGAGGGGCACGTCAAATTTATCACCTCAACCTCCTTAAAAAGTGGAGTGAGGCGGAGTCAGTGATGCTGGCGACGGTGATTAGCGGGGAGGATGATCTCGGGCCAGAGGCGAATGTAAAAAAACAATCCCTCGCTCTGGCCCCGGGGGGAGATCACCTTTCGCCCTCACAGCCCACTGATGTTTCCAAATTACAGGCTGAGTTTGCCGACGTGTTCTCTCCCCTACCGGGCCGTACTGACCTCATTCAGCACCACATCGAGACAGAGCCGGGCGTGGTGATTCGCAGCTGGCCGTATAGGTTACCTGAACACAAAAAAAAAGTGGTTCAGGCAGAACTAGAGGCAATGCTTGAAATGGGGGTAATAGAGGAATCCAGCAGTAACTGGGCGAGCCCGATAGTTTTGGTTCCCAAAACAGACGGCTCAGTGTGGATTATCGCAAGGTGAATGCAGTGTCGAAATTCGACGCGTATCCAATGCCGCGTGTGGACGAATTGCTTGACCGGCTTGGTACAGCTCGCTTTTATTCGACACTGGACTTAACGAAAGGGTATTGGCAGATCCCCTTGTCTCCATTATCCAAAGAAAAGACCGCTTTCACGACGCCGTTTGGATTACACCAATTCGTGACCCTTCCGTTCGGGCTGTTCGGGGCACCGGCTACCTTTCAGCGACTCATGGACAAGATCTTACGGCCCCATGCTGCATATGCGGCTGCCTATCTGGATGACATTATTATTTTTAGTAATGATTGGCAGCGGCATATGCAGCATTTGAGGGCTGTCCTGAGGTCGCTGAGAGGGGCTGGGCTCACGGCCAACCCGAAGAAGTGTGCAATTGGGCGCGTGGAAGTAAGGTATCTGGGCTTCCACTTGGGATATGGACAGGTGCGTCCCCAAATTGATAAGACAGCAGCGGTTGCAACCTGTCCGCGTCCCAAGACCAAAAAGGAGGTCAGACAGTTCCTCGGGCTGGCAGGATATTACAGGAGGTTTGTTCCTAATTATTCGGACCTCACCAGCCCGTTGACTGCTCTGACTAAAAAGGATGCACCAGATACGGTCCAGTGGACGGAGCTGTGCCAGCAGGCCTTTACCCAGGTGAAGGCTGCTTTATGTGGCGGGCCGTTACTTCATTCCCCTGATTTCTCTCTCCCCTTTTTGTTGCAGACAGACGCGTCGGACAGGGGGCTGGGTGCGGTCCTGTCCCAGGAGATAGAGGGTGAGGAGCGGCCGGTGCTGTACATTAGCCGCAAGCTCTCCAAGAGAGAAGCTAAGTACAGCACCGTGGAGAAAGAGTGTTTAGCCATCAGGTGGGCCGTCCTCACCCTCCGCTATTATCTCCTGGGGCGGGAGTTCACCCTCTGTTCGGACCATGCCCCTCTGCAGTGGCTCCACCGCATGAAGGACACCAACGCGCGGATCACTCGTTGGTATCTTGCTTTACAGCCTTTTAAATTCAAGGTGATCCACAGGCCGGGTGTTCAGATGGCTGTGGCCGACTTCCTCTCCAGAAATGGGGGGGGGGGGGCTGCAGGCCGGACGGCTCCCCGGCCTGAGTCGGGCGGTGGGGGTATGTGGCGAGGGGGGCGTGGTTTAGCGGGGTCTGCAACAGGAGGGAGCGTCTGGGGATGCACGGTGATTGAACGGGTTGAATGTAAATCACGAACACCTGTTTCTTGTTCCAGTAATTGGCGTGGAGACAGGATAAAACGCCAGGAGAAGCAGGAGCGTGAGAGAGAGAGAGGGACTGCTGACAGTCACACTGAGTGAGCCGTGCTCGTCTGTTGGAGTGAAGCCCGTCCTTGGATGTGGAATTATTGAGTGTGCGTTGCACCGTCTTTTTTGTTTATGTGTTTGATATTTTCTCTGGTGAGGATAAAGACTGTCAGCAGCCAAAGCCGATCCCTGTCCTCTTCCTTCCTACTACACAAGAACCTTTACCACAACCACTTTATACAATATGTAGCTTTAATATATAAATAACAATATATCGTTATCTTGGTTTAGTTTTATTTGCACAAATATAAAATATATACAATAAAAAGCAAAAAGTACAATCCATATACTGTGCAGGGAGAGGCAGAAAACCCCAAAGGGCTTATTTAAAGCCTCCACCTAAACAACAACAACAAAAAGATTTTTAGACTTCACTGATCTAAGTCTATAGGCCTACTGTAATTAAGACATTTATTCAGGAAATTCATTACAATCAGTAAGACGTATAGTACAGAGAAATTTCATGTCGGAGTAGGATTTGAGTGAACGTTGTTACCGGTGAGCAAAAGTGGAGCATTCGCTTGGGCCATGAGCTATTGAGCAGAGCGCACTGGCATAGAGCAGAGGTTTCGCTCACATGCTCTGTTCCAGGTGACAATGTTATGAAAATATTTGTGTACTGAAATGCTCAAATAAAATGATGTAAAATTTTAAGTCTTCTGCGTGTGCCCTCTTGACTTTGTAATTTGCTTGCTTTCGTCACTTTCATTTTTCTTCTTGTGCACTGATTCCCTAAACTGAACAGCCGACTAGAAGGATCTCTCTCACTGACTGCTCCAATGCTGATTCAACACCAAAAAGCCACTGATGGTGGTTTGACTAGTGCCAATGTTACAGAACACAGCACAAAAACTGAGCTGAGAGATGCTCAACAATAGCTGACCGTCACCTTGGTATGTCACGGCCTTATAATATAGGGATATTTCAAATCAAAGCATTCAAATGAGTTCCAAGTTGGATCAAGACATTTTACATTTTAGTGCAGTGTAGTGCTCATACTGGTCCATAATCTTTCCAAACTACATTGCTATGCATAAGGCAAAATTGAGACACATGAAATCAGAAAATTAAGCTTTTACATCTTATCAGCAATTACAGATGTCAGTATAAAGTACAAGAACATTGATGTCCAGCGAAACATGAAAGTTTACTTAAGCCCTGTTCTGCAATATTGAGATTCTTTATTACAGAATTACTGCAGCCAGTATCCACTGACTCTCTGTGTACTGTTTGAAAGTGCCCAGATTGTGCCACAGTCACATACATTCATATAAAGTCAT
The DNA here is from genome assembly GCA_036281575.1 of Ancherythroculter nigrocauda. Classification (NCBI taxonomy): domain Eukaryota; kingdom Metazoa; phylum Chordata; class Actinopteri; order Cypriniformes; family Xenocyprididae; genus Ancherythroculter; species Ancherythroculter nigrocauda. Next base: position 7,786,033 of record VTFQ01000002.1, read on the forward strand.
GCCTGCTTGAAGGTGCATCAGTGGACATAATCACAAAACAAAGACTACAGTGGGACCTTTTACACATTTACTGGAGATACTATGATGCTTATCAGTAATATCAGAGATAAATGGCTAAAGGTGAGTCTGGTGCAAGGACAACGACCTCTCCTAATTATTTAAATGAATATATATGTGATGCATTTATACATAAATGTTGTGATTTACAGATAATTTATGTATACCAGCCTACATAAGCAGCAGATCTGCACGCGAAGAGCACAGGATACCCACAGTTGGTTTTAAAGAGTTTGATGCTAGCATGTTGATAATGCAATGATGTTATTCTTTAATAAGCACTAAAATACATAACACACACATACTAAAGCAGTCCATTTTTACTTCACTGAACTATTTTCTTAGAACACAGTCAACATTTATGTTCTCCATTTATGTCTCATTCTTGTACCTAAACACATGAAAACATATCACATGTGTTGCAATAGCGGTATTTGTGCATTTTCAGGGATGGGAATCAAATGTTGTGCTTTAAGTGCAAAAAATTAAATAAATCAACCCCCACCACCACAATCATGAATGACAATCTAATATTTCCATCAGAGATGATGCTGGCTGAAATATTTTAAGAGTTAGGATGTGTTTAACTGATATTTTAAACCAGCTGTAAAATAAAGCATAGATAAGAGGATTCAGACCACAGCTAACATACAAAGTCCATGCTAGAAATGTCATTGTAGTGGAAGAGACTGCAGTGGTTTCTGTTAGAGAACAGATACAGAATGGAATATAGCAAAGCATATAAACTGTCACAATAATTCCTAATGTCAGAGCAGCTTTACTCTCAGATTTCCTCCTCACTGAACCTTCCATTACACATTTACCACCCTTCATCAGAGAGTTTATAGCTTTCACTTGCTGATGTGCAACATAAAATATCCTCAAATATACAGTGATGATAACGACACAGGGAAATAGGAATAAAAAGATTAAATCAGTGAATGTCCAAGCAAGACTATTCATGACAATACACTGACCATAACACGTTTTGAGTGAGATATTAAAATATCCATTACTAATTACATACCCAACATTGTAAACTGAAGAGCAAAACCAACAGAGACAGATGCTTATTGAAGTTTTAGTTGTGGTTATTTTCTGTGGGTACAGTAAAGGGTGACATACAGCCACATAACGATCAACAGCTATTAAAATTAAATTACTAAGAGATGAAGAAAGAAGCAACCTAACGGTAATTGCAAACAGACCACAGTAAGTGTCTCCAAAGTACCAACACATCTCAATTTGCTTGATGCCCTCTATGGGTATCAAAATAAGGCCAGTAAACAGATCTGCCACAGCCAGAGAGAGAATGATCAGGTTGGTTGGAGTGTGAAGCTTCTTGAAGTGAGAGATGGAGATGATCACCAGCAGGTTCAGAAACACAGTCCATGCTGAGAGCAATGATATGAACAGATAAATGATATAATATTCATATCTGGAGCGTTTTCCCTTGAAACATGATGAGTTGATGGCAGGAAAGCAGTATTGAGTCTCATGATCCTCTGTCTCATAGGCCATGAGTGAGTCTCCTCCTGTTAGGAGTTTGTTCTGCTCTCTTTACTGTCCTTTCATTTATATAGTGTATGGATCACACTGACCAACCCATATACCACCCACTCTGATGATGCATAATGGCACAATTATTTTCATGATGCATGAACAGAACAGTGGATTGAAGCTAAGATGTAAGAGGGTTTGTAGTCCTTCCTTGTGCACTGGTAAGTGTGCCAAAGACTGTACTTGTTTTTTTTTTTTTTTGTTTTTTTTTAACCATTAATTCAAAATATACTCCATCCAAAAATTACAATTTCTTTAATTATTTCACTCACCCTCATTATGCCCCAGATATGAAGGGTTCAAACAGTTTTTAAATTTTGAAAAATGCTTGATTTTAACAGTTATGTTCCCTTTCGTGGGAACTGTTGACGCTGCGTGGTAACGCATTGGGAACCTTCTGCATGATGTCGTCACTGAAGCACTCATGTATCTAACCAATCGCGTAGCGAGACGTCAGAGACGGGTGACGTCACGGACCAGGAAACTATAAAGCATACCCGGATGCAGAGCACGCTAGCTTCTGTGTCTTCAACAAAGCGCTCTATGTTATCTTGTCTGTCTTATTTGGTGTTGTTTGTCCCGTATTTCTCGACAAAATATCTCTTCGTCCGAGGACAAGAGTTGCACTAACACCTCACATATATATATATATAAATAAGACAGTTATAATGGCGGAAGAGAAACGATTCAGGAAGTGTGTGCATCCCTGTCCCAGATATATTCCTGATGGGGGGACACGCGATATGTGTGTCGTTTGTCTGGGGGTTGAGCATGCCCAGGCAGCTCTCGAGGGAGCTGTCTGCGTGCATTGCGAGAGACTAACCCTCAGAGTGTTGAGATCTCGCCGGGCACTCTTCGAGGAGGGTGCCTCGGCGAGCGTTCCCCGCGGGTCGGGTCCTGCTGTTGCTGAGGCGCAGCGCCGGCTGTTGTCGTGGGGTTCGCAGATGGAGCTGGCGGAGGGGGTTGAGACGGGCCCAGCCTTATCTCGCCCTTTACCCGCCAGCCCCAGTGTCTCTTCTCAGGCGGCGGAAGCACGCGTTGCGGTTTCTTCCCCCCGGAGAGAGACACCGGCGCTTCACCTCTCTTCCTCCGAGGAGGTTGATGTGGTGAGCGTCGAGACTGGGGAAGAGGACCCGCCATCCTCTTCCCCAGCATATGAGGAGCTCCTGGAGGTAGTGACCAGGGCTGTTGCCAAGTTAAAGATCGATTGGCCAGCAGAGCGGGCAGAGCCTAAACCGAAAAGTAAGCTAGATGAGCGCTTTCTGCCCGCTCGGTCGCTACCCCAGCGTCGGGGTTTGCCGTTTTTCACGGACCTCCACACTGAGGTGTCGAGGTCGTGGAAAAGGCCCGTGCAGCATCGCGTATTCAACCCCCAAACATCTGTATATAGCAATATAGTGGGGTTGAAACGGCACGGTTATGCGGCGATGCCCCGGGTTGAAGAGACGCTCGCGGGCTATCTCTCGCCCGAGTCGGCATCGTCGCTAAAAGCCCCAACGTTGCCCACCAAGCCCTTAAGAACTACATCAAGCTTGGTGGGCAAAGCATACACGGCAGCAGGTCAGGCGGCGGCATGTCTACACACCATGTCGCTGCTCCAAGCCTATCAAGCAGACCTGCTGGGGGAGATTGATGAGAGCGGGGAGGCCACATATGATTGCATCCAAGAGATCAGGATGGCAACTGATCTCGCTCTCCGTGCCACCAAAGAGACGGCCAAAGAAATCGGCCGGTCTATGGCAGCCTTGGTGGCCACGGAGAGACATTTGTGGCTGAACCTCTCGGACATAAGGGAGCGAGACAAAGCTGCCCTTATGGACGCGCCGCTGTCCCCTGCGGGCCTCTTCGGCAACGCTGTAAATACAGTCGTCGAGAGGTTCCAGGAGGCGTAAAAACAATCAGCGGCGTTCCAGAGGTTCATCCCCCGCCGCTCTATTCCCCCCGAGGCTGCTGAGCGGGAGCAGCCTCGGCCGTCTACGAGCTCCTCAGCGCACCACAGAGCGCAACAGAAAGTGAGCGTGGCCACTCGAGCTCCCCCACAAACAGCTTGGGGACCGGGTCGGTCCGCTCACAAGAAGCCTTCCAAGGGCAAAACGGACCTGCGGGCCGTTATCATCGCCAGGAAGGCTTCGAAGCGGTCCTGACATCTGTGGGTCAGGACCCAATGAGGGTGGTCCCCTCCGGAGGAAGCAGGGAAAAAATACATCTAATCCCCGCTCCCCTTCGGCGCCCTCAGGGGATCAGTCCGTCAACCCTGCCACCCAGTGTGCGTCAGGGCACGGCGGTCCCCGCCGGTCCTTCGAGGAGGGCCGGCCACTTGATTCGGTTGTCATCTGCCGGCGCGCCGCGTCAGAGCACCGAGCCAAGTGCTCAAAAAACACCAGAGACCAGTCTCGAGAGACTGGTTCCCTTAGTAGATTTTTTGGCAGAGTGGAAACTACTTCCAAATATATCAAATTGGGTGCTGCTCATGATAGAAAAGGGTTACAGAATACAGTTCGGGTCTCGCCCGCCCATATTCAACGGGGTCCTTCCCACAGTGGTGACCCCCGAGCAGTCTCTGGTGATGGAACAAGAGGTTATGACACTCTTGCAAAAAGGGGCTATAGAAAGGGTCTCTCCTCCCAGCAAGCTGTCAGGCTTCTACAGCCGTTACTTCATTGTTCCGAAGAAGGATGGAGGACTACGTCCTATCATAGATTTACGCGTGTTAAATCGCTCAATCCAGAAGCTCAAGTTCAAGATGCTTACACTCAAACAGATTATTCCACAGATCAGGTCCGAGGACTGGTTTGTGGCGATAGACCTGAAAGATGCATACTTTCATGTGTCCATCCATCCTTCTCACAGGAAGTTCCTCAGGTTTGCTTTCGGGGGCGAAGCTTACCAGTACAAGGTTCTTCCGTTTGGCCTATCGTTATCACCCCGCACATTCACGAAGTGCGTGGATGCGGCTCTGGCCCCGCTGAGGCTTCAGGGCATCCGCGTACTGAATTACATCGATGATTGGTTGATTCTAGCTCAGTCAGAGCAACTGGCAGTCCAGCATCGAGATGTTGTTCTGCGTCACATGGAGAGGCTTGGGTTGAGGCTCAACGCAGAAAAGAGTGTGCTAGTTCCGGTTCAAACTATCACTTATCTGGGTGTAGTTTGGGACTCCACCACGATGCGGGCACATCTGTCTCCCGCTCGTGTGAGTGCCATTTTAACAGCCGTGAAAGGGGTGAAACTAGGTCAGTCACTCACTGTAAAACAGTTCCAGAGGCTGTTGGGTCTGATGGCAGCTGCGTCCAACGTGATACCTTTTGGCCTTCTGCACATGAGACCCTTACAGTGGTGGGTCAGGACCAGGGGATTCTCCCCGAGGGGAAATCCTTTTCGCATGATCAAAGTCTCACGACGATGCCTTCGTGCTCTGGTCATGTGGAAAGATCCCTGGTTCCTGTCCCAGGGACCCGTGCTGGGGACTTCTGGTCGTCGCGTAATGCTTACGACAGATGCTTCCCTCACGGGCTGGGGGGCGATCATGAGTGGCCATCCAGCTCAGGGCTCATGGGAGGTCCATCAGCTCTCCTGGCACATAAATCGGCTGGAGATGATGGCGGTGTTTTTGGCATTAAAACACTTTCTCCCAGACCTGAGAGGCCATCATGTGTTGGTCCGCACGGACAACACTGCTGTGGTCGCCTATATAAATCATCAGGGGGGTTTGCGGTCTCGCCAACTTTATTACTTGGCCCGTCAGATCCTCCTGTGGGCCCAAGGGAAGCTGCTCTCCCTGAGAGCAGCTTACATCCCAGGGCGCCAAAATATGGGAGCGGACGCCCTGTCGAGGCAGGGCCCGAGGCCCGGGGAGTGGAGACTTCACCCAGAAGTGGTGGATCTCCTATGGAAAAATTTTGGTCGCGCAGAAGTCGACCTCTTTGCCTCGGGGGAGTCAACCCAGTGTCCACTCTGGTACTCCCTCACCCATCCAGCACCTCTGGGGCTGGATGCCATGGTACAGACGTGGCCGAGGCGGCGTCTGTACGCATTTCCCCCGATCGCCTTGCTCCCGGGAGTTCTGGAGAAAGTACGCCGGGAGGGGGTCAGCCTAATATTGGTGGCCCCCTTTTGGCCAACCAGAATATGGTTCTCGGACCTAGTGTCCCTATTAGACGGCTCCCCAATGGAGCTTCCTCTCAGACAGGACCTCCTGTCACAAGCGGGCGGCCGGATAATACATCCCCGCCCAGAATTATGGAAACTATGGGCCTGGCCTCTGAGGGGGCCAGGTTCGTAGATGCTGGTCTCCCAACCGAGGTTGTGGAGACCATATTAAACTCCAGAGCTCCCGCCACGAGGAAGCTTTATTCATACAAGTGGAATCTGTTCTCTGCCTGGTGCAGACGTATTAATGTGGACCCTGTCCACGCCTCTATTAGCCACGTGCTTACATTTCTCCAAGAAAAGTTTTCGGAGGGCCTATCCCCTTCAACATTGAAGGTTTACGTTGCGGCTATATCTGCCTTTCATATTCCCCTTGTAGGTGGCCTCTCGGTGGGTCGAGACCCCCTGGTCACTCGCTTCCTCCGTGGCACACTGAGGTTGAGGCCTCCAGTGCGCACAAGGGTTCCGACCTGGGACTTGGCCGTGGTTTTACAAGGGTTGGCTGAGGCGCCCTTTGAACCACTAGAGGAGGTCCCTGAGAGGTTCCTCACTCTAAAGACTATCTTTTTACTTGCTATCACTTCTTTGAAAAGGATAGGAGATTTACAAGCACTGTCAGTTGCTCCTTCATACCTCGAATTTGCTCCAGGAATGGTGAAAGCATTCCTGCATCCTAGACCGGGCTATGTCCCTAAGGTCCCTACCCACGTTCCAGGTCCCATTGTGCTCCAGGCTTTCTATCCTCCTCCTTTTAAATCTTCGGATCAGGAAAGACTAAATCTGCTCTGCCCTGTAAGGGCTTTGGATACTTACGTCCACAGAGCTGCCCTGTGGCGTAAGTCCGATCAGCTTTTTGTCTGTTATGGGTCCCCTAAGAAAGGGGGCCCTGCATCTAAGCAGAGGATGAGCAAGTGGGTGGTCGAGGCCATCACACTTGCATATGATGCGGCCGGACAGCCTTCTCCTTTAAATGTCCGTGCCCATTCTACGCGGGGTATGGCGGCATCAAAAGCTTTGATGTCAGGTGTCTCCATCGGTGACATCTGTGACGCGGCTGGCTGGTCATGTCAGCACACGTTTGTAAGGTTTTATAACCTTGATGTCGGCTCCACTCCGGGGTCATCAGTTCTGCCAAGATAACTTGGCAAGTATTTGCCGCTACGGCACAGTTGGGATAGCATTCCCAATGCGTTACCACGCAGCGTCGACAGTTCCCACGAAAGGGAACGTCTCAGGTTACAGATGTAACCCTGGTTCCCTGAGTAGGGAACGAGACGCTGCGTCTCCTGCCGTACCCCCTGCATACTTGCGAGCATTTGTCTCAGACTTATCCAGAAGCTAGCGTGCTCTGCATCCGGGTATGCTTTATAGTTTCCTGGTCCGTGACGTCACCCGTCTCTGACGTCTCGCTACGCGATTGGTTAGATACATGAGTGCTTCAGTGACGACATCACGCAGAAGGTTCCCAATGCGTTACCACGCAGCGTCTCGTTCCCTACTCAGGGAACCAGGGTTACATCTGTAACCTGAGACGTTTTCAAGGTTTCATGAGGTTGAATTTTGAGTATTGTAATTGGAAGTAATTTTTCTTAGAATGTGCAGTGTAATAAAAAACTATTGAAAATACACTCCATTGCCAAACGTTTTGGAACATCTGCCTTTACGTGCTTTAATGACATGCCATTCTTAATTTTGTAGGGCTTAATATTGAGTTGGCCCACCCTTTGCAGCTACTGTATAACAGCTTCAACTCTTCTGGGAAGGCTTTACACAAGGTTTAGGAGTGTGTTTATGGGAATTTTTGACCATTCTTCTAGAAGTGCATTTGTGAGGTCAGGCACTGATGTTGGACAAGAAGGCCTTGCTCACAGTCTCTGCTCTAATTCAAATGAGTAATTTTATATCACGATAACGATATAAATCACAATATAGTTATTTTTGCTTTTAATAAGATTATGATATCAAAATTTCCCATGTCATTCAAAATTTTATAATTATCAATATAATTAAAAAAATTAATACTAGCCTAAAAAACTCTCAAGCTTACTGAGGACAAATAAACTGTGATAAAGAAAGAGCAAAGAAAACAAACTACAATAGAACAAAGACAGACGAAATAGACCTACATGAAAAAAAATTAAAACACTAGAAAATTTCGCTGCTAATTGCAGTTAAATGGGTTAAAACGATTTGTTTTTAAACGACAATGTTTAAAAACTCATGCAGATTATAAGCTTTCGTGACCGTGCAGCATAGCAACCTCACGTGAGTGTAACCTTGATAGAGACTGTTGTCCAAAATCTCTACCAGTTGACAAATTTCTACCGGCTAATCATGTCTAACAGTATATCACCCACCCCTACTTATTGTGCTTAATACACTTTAACATCGAGCATGTCTCTAATTCGCGATTGCCTTCTGAGAGAGGCAGGTTTCATGCATGTACTTTGGCAGTGTGCCAGTCAGCACGAGCGCTGCACCGAGTTCCTTTTCAGGATATATTGCACTTATAACTCTTTTAACATCAAGCGCGTCCTCTTTATATTTTCATTCATGAATTTCATCATTCTGAAGTGTCAACAGTGCAATATATTTACATACTACGATATAGACGATATAGCAAAATCTCTAATGATAGACATTTTATTTTGTGGTGACAATATATATCGTCATATCTCACAGCCCTAGTTTCCACAACATTGAGAGCATGAAATTGTCCAAAATGTCTTGGTATGCTGAAGCATTAAGAGTTCCTTCCACTGGAACTAAGGGGCCAACCCCTGAAAAACAACCCCACACCATAATCCCCCTCCACCAAAGTTTACACTTTGTACAGTGCAGTCAGACAAGTACCATTCTCCTGGCAACCGCCAAACCCAGACTTGTCCATCAGATTGTCAGACAGAGAAGCATGATTGGTCACTTCAGAGAACACGTCTCCACTGCTCTAGAGTCCAGTGGCAGCGTGCTTTACACCACTGCATCCGATTGCATTGCACTTGGTGATGTAAGGCTTGGATGCAGCTGCTCAGCCATGGAAACCCATTCCATGAAGCTCTCTACACACTGTTCTTGAGCTAATCTGAAGGCCACACAAAGTTTGGAGGTCTGTAGCTATTTACCTGTTGATTAACAAGTAAGGACTTGTTTAACTAGTATCTTCCTCATTGTGTGTTTGATACACCAGCATACCATAACAGAATACCCAACCAAGAAGTAAAGCAATGTGTTTGTTTGACTTTCTTTTTATTTTCGTGTTCAGTTTTTTTTGTTCCGTGTTTTCACCCCTGCCTTCACTATGGACCCACCTGTGAGACTTATGTACCTTGAGCAGGGAAAAAACGCCCTCGAGAGACATTTACAACTGTTTTTGGATCTTGCCCATCAGACCACCTTCCCAGACTACTGCCTGTGCACGTTCCTGTACGTCGGACTCAACGCCGCCACATGTGCACAGCTGTCCGGGGAGGGTCCTCGAGGGAGCTTCGCGTCCTATGTGGAGTGGGTGCTGGCATCCTGCGGATCTGCATTCACCATCGATGTTGCCGCCAACCCCACTTCCCATCCAGTGCCCAGCCAGAATCACCCAGACAGCGAGGATAAACGACCTGAGCCCACCGCAGGTAGTACGACGGAGACCACCGCAATTGAGCCGCCCACGCATACAAGAGTGATCGGGGGTCACATTGCCATGGATCCCGAGCAGCGTATGCCTGACCAGGTGTGTGAGTCGGCTGAGCCATCCATTGCCGAGGGAGTGTTGGTGGACTTCGAGGGTTCGGAAGTGAGAACTACTACTGAGACTACTACTACACTGCTGAACTTAAGGTGTGGAGAGGACATTTTTCTTGCCCCAGTACTGTCACCTGTCCAGTTGGTCCCGTCCAGCGTGCCTCTCCCACCACATCTCCAATTTTTGCATGGAACTCCAGCCTGTTTCCCAGTCTCCAGCCATCAGTGCCACTCAGTCACTTCCGTCTCCCTTCAGTCCCTCGGTACCACCTCCTCTCAGTAATGTGGCACCATCTCGGGCCTGTCGGGATCTGTCTCCTCCTGGGCATGAGGAGCCCGAAGCTCCGCCTCCAGCCTTGGAAGGTTTCGAGCTGCCTCGTTCCGTTGTTCTGACTCCTGCGCCTGCGCTCTTTCCACCCTCAACCTCGGAGTGGACCATTGGCCTTTCGACCATGCCAGACTCCCTTGGCACTTCGGCTCCACCTGGGTCAGACATCGCATTGCCTCCGCTGCAGACTTAAGGACCGTCCACTGCTCTCTGGTCCTCCACCCCTTACACTACAGCTTGCTCCACCCTACCTCAGGCTCCGTCTCTGCCCTCGGTCGCTCCAACGCGTCCTCAGACCTCCAGATCCCCTCCTCGATCTCAGGAGGTCGTCACTGCAGCTCTGTCGTGGCCGCCTGGATCCTCACCATCTCTACACCACCTCAGCTCGTCGGCTGCGCGGTGGGCTCCATCCTTGCCGTCGTTGCCTATGGTCAGCCCCTGCTCAAGGCCATCACCTGGATGTCACCACCATCTGGACTCCTGGTTTCTGTCTCCATCTGCCCGTTTCACCATCCACCATCACCCACCTCCAGAACCCCCTCTGGCCCTCCCCTTTGTTTCTCTACGGCGCGAGGACACGCCTTGCCGGAGGGGGATGTACTGTCACAGTCACGTCATGTTCTGTTTGTTTTGGTTTTCATTCTGTCACATGTGCTCCTTTGTTCTAGTTTCCTGCCACTATCTGTTACCATGGACACTAATCACATTCATCACAGCTGTATGTCATTTGAGTTAATTCATCAGTGCATATAAGTTCCTGTTTGTTGTCTGTTCATTGTCAGGTATCATTTGTTCTAAGTTGGTGTCTGGATTCTGTATTCTCCCTTTGGATTATCAAGTAAAGACTTGTTTAACTAGTATCTTCCTCGTTGTGTGTTTGATACATCAGCATACCGTAACAGATGTGCTATGATATTGCAGGGCAAATGAACTGCAATATTAATTTAATAATAAAAGTAGCATAATAAGAATAATTTAATAGGCCTGCGTGCCCATCCACCATATGCCAGCCGTTTTTTTTTTTTTTTTGTGACCACTGACGACGGTGCGTTAAACGTGCCTTTCCATGCTCACGGGCAAAGGAGTATCTTTGAAAGGCTCGCATGCTTGACACTGCACGTCATATCTGCTTAATTGTGAAAATGTCTGTTTGCTACAAAAGGGAAGTTAAAGAGGGTGGGCATTTTTGTAAGATCAACCTTGAATTGTAGGGATGAACTCCTGGAAACTGTTTTCCATCAACCAGTCAGCCACATGGATTTTCCAGTGAATCACCCCTGAGCTCATTCTTGCTTCAGTCTATATGCAAAGAAATATTGCAATTTAGAAAACAATGTGTTATAAAATATTAATGAAATATGAATAAAAATGAACTATTTTCACTTTTACACAAAATTACCTTTTGTTATCTATGAAAAATCACATTCTTTCTCTCTCGCATGTGTGCACACAATAGCGTTACAGTAAGGATTAAAAACTGAAAAATATTGTGAAATAAATGTGTGAAAGGTGTAGTAACTGTGGTACACGCAGAATAATTACTCCAGGCCGTTAAATTGACGTGTGGTAGGGTACTTTGTACTGTATGTGTATGGCCATGTTCATTTGCCACCACTGAAGACCGTTTTTGACACAGGAAAAACTCTGGTCAGTGGCTATCGGCTGCAGTTTAGAATACAGAAAGTCAGTATTGTAGTAGAAAATCATTGTTATTAGGCACCATTAGAGTGGGCGGTAGATGGGTTGGTCTGTTTGATCCAGACACTGTATAAATAAAAGGAAAGCAAAGACAGAAGAACAAACTCCTAACAGGAGGAGACTCACTCATGGCCTATGAGACAGAGGATCATGAGACTCAATACTGCTTTCCTGCCATCAACTCATCATGTATCAAGGGAAAACGTTCCAGATATGAATACAATTTCATGTATGTGTTTTTTTCATTGCTGTCAGCATGGACTGTGTTTCTGAACCTGCTGGTGATCATCTCCATCTCTCACTTCAAGAAGCTTCACACTCCAACAAACCTGATTATTCTCTCTCTGGCTGTGGCTGACCTGCTTGTTGGACTTATTGTGATGCCTGTGGAAGCCCTAAAGCTGATTGAGACATGCTGGTACTTTGGAGACACTTTGTGTGGACTGTTTATGATAATCATGGGTCTGCTCCTGTCAACATCTATTTGTAATTTAGTTTTAATTGCTATTGATCGTTATGTGGCTGTGTGTCACCCTTTACTGTACCCACAGAAAATAACCACAACTAAAACTTTAATAAGCATCTGTCTCTGCTGGTTTTTCTCCTTTGCCTACAATACTACTGTCTCTCTGATTGGTGGCAGATATTTTGAAAGCTCACAAAGAACAGACACATGCTATGGAAAGTGCTATTTAATAATAAGTTTTTCATGGATAGTTGTTGACCTGTTCTTTTCTTTCTTGTTTCCTTTGACTGTGATCATAACTTTATATTTGAGGATATTTTATGTTGTACATCAGCAAGTGAAAGTTATAAACTCTCTGATGAAGGGTGGTAAATGTGTAATGGAGAGTTCAGTGAGGAGGAAATCTGAGAGCAAAGCTGCTCTGACATTAGGAATCATTGTGACAGTTTATCTGCTATGCTATATTCCATACTATATCTTGTCTTTAACAAGTAGTACAATAATCTCTTCTGCTACAATGACATTTCTACTATGGACTATATATGCTAACTCAGGCATGAATCCTGTTGTCTATGCTTTATTTTACCGCTGGTTTAAAATATCAGTTAAACACATCTTAACTCTTAAAATATTGAAGCCATCATCCTCTCTCTTAGACATATTTACAGATTATTCATGATTTTTGTAGATTTTTTCCCCATTTTTTTTTTTCATGTGATGAAGCACAGAATAATGTATAGTTTCTATCTATCTATCTATCTATCTATCTATCTATCTATCTATCTATCTATCTATCTATCTATCTATCTATCTATCTATCTATCTATCTATCTATCTATCTATCTATCTATCATCTCAGTTTGTAAACTAAATGTGAACATACTGGATACCAAATTTCTTTATGTACCATAAGATATTTTAAAGACATTTTAAATGAAGGTAAATAATTACATTTACCTTGCAAGAATCTGATGTGCTTATGTTTAATCTATAGAGCCTCTTGTTATAGAGGCAAGTCTGGCCATTATTCTAATTTTAGTTACCTGCATAACCCATTAATTGTGGGTATAACTGAATAAGTCAACATGTTTAGTCTATGGTTATTTTTTATTTGTTTTGGGATTTTTATTTAATTCTTATTCATGTCTAGGCCTCAAAAACATAAATTAATAAAAAAGAAAAAAAAAAGAGAGATGCCTTTTCATTGCAGTAATTTTGAAACAGATCTGAAGTGGACATGACATTAAATACAATGTTATTAGGGTAATTTGAGCAATAACATTTTGCTAAAATCTTTAGTTGTGTAAAATTGAATAGATAATGATTCATTTTCCCCTGAAGCAACTGTTTTTTCTAATATGGACAGAGCATTTACAGTTATTGTAGAATGTTCTGTTCTTGTAATCAGCTGTATGACCATGGACAGTTCTAGTGTTAAACCTGTGTACTGTTTAGATGCAAAAGGGAATTTAAACGTTGGTATCCCAGTTCAACCAGAAGATAATATACTTGTATTTTTAAATTCCCTTTTTGCATCTACACAGTGCAAAACCAAGGCATCATTGTCCCCTCCAAAACTGACTCACTTAAGTGAGTCAGGCATGTGATAAGTTAAAGACAAAAAAGAATATAACAACAGCAAAAATTACAATACTAACATTTATGGATGTCTTTATTTCTTGCTTTCAAATGTCAAATCATTTGACTTTTATTTTGATGGAAAAACACAGGGAGATCCAGGAAGATGTTTCTCTTTGACAACAAATGTATAAACAACACACATTACGGATGGTTGGTGCATGTTGTGTTCTCAAATGCAAATTATAAGCAACTCAAATACACAGCACTTGCAGATCAGCAGTTTCTGTGAATCGAAGCTAAAAGCTGTGTTTTACTCCATGCAGCATGTCAGACTGTATATATTTCTATAATTACATCACAACCGTTGGAATTGGATGATTGCATTGTCAAAATTCATAAAAAAGTTACTGGGCAACTGGTGAATAACACTGTTTCAGCACCGATTTTTACTCGAATTTAGAACTTTGAACCCTGGCGAACAGGGGCGTGTCTAGAGCATTTTCAGTGGGGGGGGCCATGCTGGGGCACTGCCTCCAAATGGGGTGGCCGCCAGTGACCAAAAAAAAAAAAAAAAGCTAAATTCTACAGTATATTACATAAATCCTATTGATTTTATTAATTTTTTTTTTAACTTGAATAAAGTTACTTGTAAACAAATTTAGTAATAAAGCACATTTTTGATTAATTTAGTTTTTTGTCATCCCTGTATATATTCATTAAGTTAAATTTGAAAGCCAGTGTTTATTATTTTTAGTGTTTTAATAAAACTAACAAGTTTATAAAATAAAAGCAATTTTAATAATGAGCAATTTTAAAAACCCAGAAGCAGAAACAATGTCAACTTTTTGCTTTTAATAAGTAGTTTGGCCATTACAATATACAGTAGTTTTATTCACCATCTCTTTCAAATAATGATAAATAAATTAAAAAAAAATTCCCCCCACTGTAATAAATCAAATGGTTTGGCCAAAACATCATAGTGTTTCATTCAACATTTCTTTCAGATTAATTTACAAAAAAGCAGAGTAACACAGAGTTAAAGTTTTAGCACTGTAACAGTTCAAATGAAAACACCACAGTTTAAAAATAAAATATGGAACCATTACATTGTGCTCTGCTAACATATTAAAGAACAGTCTTTAGTTTAGAAACAATAAAAACCATAGCAGAAAGAGAGGAAGACAGTCGAAAAAGAAAGAAGGCAGACCTCAACTAAAACAGCTGGATTCTTCTGTTTCGGTGGTGACTTGCAAACTGTCTAACAAAATCATCTAAGTCAAGACATTTGGCTCTCCTCACCTCAATGCTTAAGACTCCAAGATTACTGAGTCTGTCATCAGTCATGGTAGTGCGTAAATGTGTTTTTATGAGCTTAAAGGGATAGTTCACCCAAAAATGAAAATTTTATGTTTATCTGCTTACCCCCAGAGCATCCAAGATGTAGGTGTCTTTGTTTCTTCAGTAGAACACAAATGATGATTTTTAACTGCAACCGCTGTCTGTCAGTGGTATAATGCAAGTCAGCGGGAACTTGGACTTTGACTGAAGTATGACAAATGTTTTTGCTGCTTTTGGCAACCTCTAATACACCACTATGTCCAACGGCATTCATCACTCGATTTGTTTGGTCTGATCGTGCTCTGACAACGGCAGTGATGTCTCGCTCTCATTGAAGTATATGCGCGAGACATCACTGCCGCTGTCAGAGCGCGATCAGACCAAACGAATCGAGTGATGAATGCAGTTGGACATAGTGGTGTATTAGAGGTAAAAAAAATGATATAAATACTGTTCGGTTTCTCGCACAAACCGATCGTTTCGTGTCTTAGGACATCAATGTGTCGTCACGAGCCGCAGGGTTTAATTTGGATTTGTCTGTCGTGTTTTATTTACTCTTATAGTCCAAGTTCCCGCTGACTTGCATTATACCACTGACAGACGGCAGCGGTTGCAGTTAAAAATCATCATTTGTGTTCTACTGAAAAAACAAAGACACCTACATCTTGGATGCGCTGGGGGTAAGCAGATAAACATCAAATTTTCATTTTTAGGTGAACTATCCCTTTACGTGCAGAGAAGCTGCACTCACAACTTGCGCTGCTGACTGGTAATGAATGCATCCATGTCATTTCACGTGTAAATGACTAACGTTAAGTTAGGCCTGACAATTTAACTGACTATCTAACTGACTTACTCTCATGCATTAACAAGTAACGTGTGAACAGACAATTATTATTATTATTATTATTTTGGAACATTTGGTGCAATCTTGCTATGTGGTCACTGTCACAAAATAAACTGATACAAAATATGCAAATCACCATGACAGTGTTTACTGTTTGATAGCACCCAGCATATTTTACTTTTATTGTGTTTTATTAAACGTTGACTGAACATTCGATTGAAATCAACCACGACCAACGCGAGCAGAGCCTGACGGGGTAAAAACATTGATCTGAGAAAACCATACAAACATATTAAACCATCCATAAAGGTTACCTACCAGCTCTTTGTTTGGTGTGTTGACTTCCCACACTTGATAAAGTAAAAGTCCAAGTCCGCGACGACCGTTGTTTCTCTGACGCTACACTTCTTTGAATCGTGAACTTCAGTAGAGTCTATAAACTGATTGGCCGTAAAATGAACCAATCACAAGACATCTTATAGGGGGGGCACCTGGGGTGGCCAATCGAATTTCAGGGGGGGCGGTGCCCCCCTGGCCACCACATAGACCCGCCCCTGCTTGCGAACATGCTAATAGTGTCCCACAAATGGCGGCGCTGGCTCATGCTGCGCTATCAGAGGCAATCCATCCAGGAAATAAATGTATTATAAAACGTAACATTTTGCAGTTTATTCAGTAATTGTTTCAGGCCATTTTGATATTTCAATCATTAAACAGTTACCAGCCACCCCCCTTCATCTTTTTCGAGGGATTCACCTCCATTCGGCCATCCTACACAAATGTGACTGACTGCTGCTCACACCAACGGAGCGAGAGTTGTTACTCTCTATGCTGCACACAGCCAGAGGGATTCCTGCACTTTTGGTCTTTGACGAGACATAAAAAAGAGCTCATACCGCGGGAACGGTATCACAGAAAATATTAGTGGTTTTGAAACCGTGACATTTTCAAACCGCGGTATACCTTGAAACTGGTAACCGGCCCATGCCTAGTTACTTGTGAGGTTCCATGACAGTTGGAAGACAATTGCTTATGTAGGTTGTTATATATAAAGTATCTGTAAATCACAATATTTATGTGTTAAAGCTCTCAGATATGATTTATACAAGCTTTGACCCTCCATGTCCATTTTCCTTAAGAGTTTTGCTCCAACTCTAAACAAGCTAATCAAGGTTTTCAGGGTTTATAGAAAGTTATAGGCAGTTGAGTTTGATCAAGGTTGGAGCTAAACTCTGCAGGAAAGCAGACATCGAAGTTTTTTTCATTGCTGTCAGCATGGACTGTGTTTCTGAACCTGCTGGTGATCATCTCTGTCTGTCACTTCAAGAAGCTTAAAATTACAGTTTCAGTGCAGCTTCAAAGAGCTTTAAACGATACCAGACGAGGAATGAGGGTCTTATCTAGCGAAACGATCGGTCATTTTAGAAAAAAATACAACAGTTTATGCTTTATAAACACAAAATATTGCCAAAAATATAGTATATTGACCTTCAACCGTCTGGAGGCCATTGAAGTCCACTATATGGAGAAAAATCCTGGAATGTTTTCATCAGAAACTTAATTTCTTTTCAACTGACGAAAGCCCAAAATAAATGCATCCATCCATCATAAAAAATAATCCATATGGCTCCAGGGGGTTAATAAAGGCCTTCTGAAATGAAGCAATGGGTTTTTGTAAGAAAAAAATGTCATACGCATCGATTTGCAGCGGAAGAGTGAACTCTGACCCAACGCATAACGGAATGACGAATGTGGAAGCGCAGAGGATAGAGCAAAACAAAACACCGGTCAAAAATTAGAAGTCTAAAATGAGAAATTTTACAGAGAAATGACGAACTTCAGTTTGTTGCCCAGCCCTATTTGTTTACATTGCGAAAAGCGTCTAAGCTTATGCTACTCCTATATCCTGCATCATACATCACGTGAAGGGTATTCTTAAATATATCTCCAATTGTCATCATCTGAAAGAAGAAAGTCATATACACCTGGCTGGATGGCTTGAGGGTGAGTAAATCATGGGATAATTTTCATTTTTGGGTCAAAACCAAGCCTTGAACTAAGAACATATTTCTTTATGATTAAGTCCTAGTTCAAAATAAAACTCTATTAACTTCTCCAATGTTAACGTATAAAGCTGTCTGAACCACTGCCAGCGGAAAATTCAATAGGTAGTGTTTGCCTGAACCGACAACAGGTTTTGCAAGCGCAGGCAAATATATTTGCGCAAGATCACAAAAGTTGGCAAGAGAATCCAAAAGTTTTGTGAGCTAATGCAAAGTTTTTCGCGGGAACACAAAAGTTTTGCGAGAACATGTCCCTTTAGGGGCTCCGTAGTTATATACACAGGGCTAATGAGACTAACTTAGACGCAGCTAGAAACAGACTAACAAGGGGGAAACTACAAAATAAAAGACTATATAAAATAAGAGCACAAAGACATACCCTGACAACAAGAGCTTTTCTCAAAACTACCTTGATTCAACTCATTTTTTAAACGAATTTAAATCAGATTGCTGGTGATTTTTTTTGTGAACATATGAAGTAAAACCTTTTTGCAAAATATTTTGCTGGAAAACGGTTTGTGCTATCTTTCTTTAAAATAAATGCCACATTTTATTAGTGTCTCTTCTGTGTTCAGACAGTGACTTTGCATCTTTGTTAATTTGCCCAATTCAGTAACTAACTTCAGACAGAAACTAATCATCTAGGGACATCCACTTGTGTGTTTATTATGTATTTCAGAAGTAATCCTGAGGGTCCTGTTAACACCTGTTCTGTATTCAGAGTTCTGCTGCAGTGACAATCCTCCAGTGATCTGTCCATTAAGGGTGTGAAGCAAACATTGGCAAAAAACACACGCAATACACTGTTGTTGCCTTGTGCTCAGAGGTCAGTGAGTTTGTTTTAATGAGATTAAAAGTTACAAAACTTTTAAAACTTTGCAATCAGAATCAGCGTGAATAAAAATCACCAATAAGATAATTATTCATAATTAGTACCACACAAAGTTCAGAAAATCTCTGGTAATATGCTGAAGCATTATTTAATGTTGAATTATTTAATATTGCAGCAACAAGAAAGGTGCATTAGGCCTGCCTAACTGCCTGTTTTAGCTCTGAAGCAGTGTTTATGTTATCCTGCTGCTGTTTTGCCTTGCATTGTCTGTATCTGGGCCAAAACGTTGCACTTGAACACACTGCACAGAGCACAGCCAGTGGCCAGCTAGCATGTATGCTCTGAGGAAATTACAGTAGTCAACATTTGAAGTGGATCAAAAGAAGTTCATCAGTGTTGTCCAAAGAACTAAGTTGTCCTAAGAAGAAGGTTTTAATCCACTGATGGTGGTCCAGCTATACCAACATTGCAGAACAGTCTGCAAAAACTGAGATGCTCAATGACGGCTGACTGTTGGCTTGGTGTGTCATGTCCTTATAATGTAGGGATGTTTCAAATCAAAGGGGACCAGTGAGTTTCAACACATTTTACAGAAGAACATTAGTGCAGTAAAGTGCTCAAACTGGCCCAACCATCATCTACTATCATCCCTGATGCTTCATAATGCAATAATTACTTTTTGTCAACAGTACTAACCTTAGCAGTGAAATGTTTTTTTTTTCCTCCCTCTCCAAACTACTCTCAAAAATTACCTTTTGTTATCTATAAAAATCACATTCGTTCTCTCTCGCATACATGTCATACACAATAGCATTACAGTAAGGATTAAAAACGGAAAAATATCTTTAAATACATGTGTAAAAGGTGTAGTAACTGTGGTACACGCAGAATAATTACTCCAGGCCGTTAAATTGACGTGTGGTAGGGTACTTTGTACTGTATGTGTGTGGCCATGTTCATTCGCCATCACTGAGGACCATTTCTGACACAGGAAAAACCCTGGTCAGTGGCTATCGGCTGCAGTTTAGAATACAGAAAGTCAGTATTATATTAGAAAACTTGAAGTTACACTAAGTATGCTTTTATTGTCTTCGTGCTGGCTTAAACAACATCAATGTTTTACTTTTGTACTGACATATATTGGTGTGGACAGGATCATCACTATAGGGGCCCACAGCAAAAATCTGCATTACAATTTTCATTACTCATTTTTGTCTTTTGTACAGTAAACTCATTTTACTGTGTTGAAACTATTAGGCACCATTAGAGTGGGCGGTAGATGGGTTGGTCTGTGTGATCCAGACACTGTATAAATAAAAGGAAAGCAAAGAGAGAAGAACAAACTCCTAACAGGAGGAGACTCACTCATGGCCTATGAGACAGAGGATCATGAGACTCAATACTGCTTTCCTGCCATCAACTCATCATGTATCAAGGGAAAACGCTCCATATATGAATACAATTTCATGTATGTGTTTTTTTCATTGCTGTCAGCATGGACTGTGTTTCTGAACCTGCTGGTGATCATCTCCATCTCTCACTTCAAGAAGCTTCACACTCCAACAAACCTGCTCATTCTCTCTCTGGCTGTGGCCTACCTGCTTGTTGGACTTATTGTCATGCCTGTGGATGCCATTAAGTTGATTGAGACATGCTGGTACTTTGGAGACACTTTGTGTGACCTGTTTTTGATTATCATGGGTCTAGCCCTCTCAACATCTATTTGTAATTTAGTTTTAATTGCGATTGATCGTTATGTGGCTGTGTGTCACCCTTTACTGTACCCACAGAAAATAACCACAACTAGAACCTTAATAAGCATCTGTCTCTGCTGGTTTTTCTCCTTTGCCTACAATACTGCCTATCTGATTAGTGGCAGATATTTTGAAAGTTCACAAAGAACATGCTATGGAAAGTGCTATTTAATAATAGGTTTTTCATGGATAGTTGTTGACCTGTTCTTTTCTTTCTTGTTTCCTTTGACTGTGATCATAACTTTTTATTTGAGGATATTTTATGTTGCACATCAGCAAGTGAAAGTTATAAACTCTCTGATGAAGGGTGGTAAATGTGTAAAAGAAGGTTCAGTGAGGAGGAAATCTGAGAGCAAAGCTGCTCTGACATTAGGAATCATTGTGACAGCTTATCTGACATGCTATATTCCATACTATATCTTGTCTTTAACAAGTAGTACAATAATCTCTTCTGCTACAATGACATTTTTTAATATGGACTATATATGTTAACTCAGGCATGAATCCTGTTGTCTATGCTTTATTTTACCGCTGGTTTAAAATATCAGTTAAACACATCTTAACTCTTAAAATAGTGAAACCAGCATCCTCTCTATTAGACATATTTACAGATTATTCATGATTTCTGTAGATTAATTATTTAGTTTTATTTAATTTAATTTAATTTAATTTAATTTAATTTAATTTTATTTTATTTTATTTTATTTTATTTTATTTATTTGATGAAGCACAGAGTAATGTATAATTTTTTATTTATTTATTTATTTATTTTTTTAATCTCAGTTTGTAAACTGAATGTGAACATACTGGATACTAGATGTCTTTATGTACCATAAGCTTATTAACAGGAAAAAAAAAAAAAATAATGTAAGATATTTTAAAGACATTTTAAATGAAGGTAAATAATTACATTTACCTTGCAAGTGTCACAGACACGTCAGGTTCCACCTCACTCCCTTACCCACGCACTCAATCACCAGCGTACTAATCACCGCCACCTGAAGTTCATCACCACAGTCATCAGCACCGGCATTTAAGCTCCACCCTCACACACACTCACTGTCCGGTCTCGTTTGCACTACAGCCAGTTGTATGCTTACCTTAAGGACTCCAAGTGCTATACTTACCTGTCTTCATCATCTCCTTCGTCTCCATTGTCTCCATTGTCTCCAGATCTCCTCGTGTTCCTACCTACATGTGTGTGTGAGTGTTCCCTTCTGCCATCTCCAGCGTCTCCTTCCACCATCACCTGCAACATAAAGAAAAGGACAGTATTACCTCTCATTCTTCTGCAAGATCATCTTACTCACTATTCACTCACCTGTTGCTCTGCTGATTATTGAAATAAACCACCATTACTGCTTTTATCTCTGCCTCCGGTGTCTCTGTTGTAACAGAAGACCGGACCATAACAGCTATCCATCAGCATGAGCTACAACGATCCATTTCAAGAGCTCGTGGACGCGTTGCGCCGAGCACTCACCCCACAACCATCGTCACCGTCACCAGCACCCACCGCCGCTGCTGCTTCCGCATCCACCGCCACCGCTGCTTCTCCTGTGTTCACCGCCAGTCCCATGGCCAAACCGGCGCCCTACGCTGGATCGGCGGAGGATTGCAGCGGATTCCTCCTACAGTGCGAGTTGGTCATGGAGATGCAGCCGCACCTCTACCCCACCGACATGGCTAAAATTGCGTTCATAATTTCCCAACTGCAAGGTAAGGCCCTTCAATGGGCGGATTCCCTCTGGACTCAAAAAGGCTCAGTTGTAAAATCTTACCCAGCGTTCGTCACCCACTTCAGAGAAGTCTTCGGGAAGCCCTTGGCCGACTCTTCAACTGGTGAGAAACTTTACAATCTCAAACAAGGAAATAAAACTGTTAACGATTATGCCTTGCAGTTCAGAACGCTAGCCGCAACCAGCGGATGGAATGAACAAGCCCTCATCACCACCTTTCGTCAAGGTTTGGAGCCTAATGTGCGGCTGCATCTTGCTGCATACGAGGACTCCATAGGACTCGAACGCTTCATCCAACTCGCCATCCGTGTGGGTTCTCGTATGCAGTCGTGTCTCCTTGAGCACCAGGGCCAGCCACTTACCACCACTCTCCTCCGTCGGTCCGAACCCATCAGCTCTCCAGAACCAGCAAGTGAACCCATGCAAGTGGATAACTCCCGTCTATCATCTACAGAGAGACAGAGAAGGCTGACCCTGAATCTATGTTTATACTGCGGATCTCCTGGGCATGTAATCTCCACATGCCCAACCCGTCCTCCTCGGCCCGTGGTGAGTGCTATCATTCCCTCCATCCAAAAAATGAAACCACTCACTACTATAGTAAACCTTACTGCGGCTAATGCTTCCATTCCAGTGGTGGCGCTCCTCGATTCAGGGTCAGCAGGAAACTTCATCTCCGGCGCCCTCTGTCGACACCTCGGGCTCAAGACCTCGCCTTCTCCGATTAACTACCAGGTCCACTCCATCACTGGCAAACCCCTGAGCCGTAAGATGATCCGTCGAGTTACTGGTCCTCTTCAACTACAAGTGGGTATCTTTCATACGGAGAACATCCATCTGCTGGTTCTGGAGGAGTCCACCGCTGACGTGGTTCTAGGGCGCCCATGGTTAGAACAACATAGCCCCACCATCTCCTGGCGCACGGGCGAAGTCCTGAAGTGGGGCGACCACTGCTTCTCCAGCTGTTTCCCAGGACTTCCTG
Source organism: Ancherythroculter nigrocauda (assembly GCA_036281575.1). Taxonomy (NCBI): domain Eukaryota; kingdom Metazoa; phylum Chordata; class Actinopteri; order Cypriniformes; family Xenocyprididae; genus Ancherythroculter; species Ancherythroculter nigrocauda. The sequence goes on from VTFQ01000002.1 coordinate 7,809,159, forward strand.
TTCCAAGATCTCCTCTCTCCAAGAATATCTCCATCAACGCCACGTCCATCGAAAGTCCTGTGGAAAAGCGCTCCGTCGACATTCCACCCGACTACGCCCCCTTCAGTGACGTCTTCTGCCCGCAACGTGCCTCCAAGCTTCCTCCACACCGGCCATGGGACTGTGCCATCGATCTGTTACCAGGTGAGCCAGTGCCTAGGGGACGCATTTACCCCCTATCTGTACCGGAGAAGGCCATGGAGGAATATATCAAAGAGGCCCTTAACCAAGGATACATCCGCCCGTCTACTTCCCCTGCTGCTTCAAGCTTCTTCTTCGTGGCCAAGAAGGACGGAGGCTTGCGGCCTTGAATTGATTATCGCTCCTTAAACAAGATAACTGTCAAATTCCGGTATCCACTTCCCCTCGTCCCAGCGGCCCTGGAACATCTTCGCGGTGCCACTGTGTTCACCAAGCTGGACCTCCGCAGCGCGTATAACCTCATCCGGATACGCGAGGGGGACGAGTGGAAGACCGCCTTCGTCACGCCCACCGGCCACTACGAATACCTGGTGATGCCGTATGGCCTGGTCAACGCCCCCTCCGTATTCCAGGACTTCATCCATGAGGTGCTCCGGGAGTTTCTCCACAAGTTCGTTCTGGTGTATATCGATGATATCCTCATTTACTCCCGGAGCTTGGCCGAACATCGCCACCACGTTGCGGAGGTCCTCCAACACTTACGGCAGTTCCATCTATTCCTCAAAGCAGAGAAGTGCTCATTCCATCAGCCCTCAGTCCACTTCCTGGGATATGTGATTGATCACAGTGGCATCCGGATGGACGAGGGGAAGGTCTCAGCCATCCAGAACTGGCCAACTCCAAGCACCATAAAAGAACTCCAACGATTCCTCGGTTTCTCCAATTTCTATCGCCGCTTTATCAAGAACTACAGCACCATTGTCAGCCCACTCACCAACCTGTTACGCAAGCAGCCCAAGTCTCTGTCCTGGTCCCAACCTGCCACCGACGCATTTGAGACCCTCAAGAAAGCCTTCACCACCGCTCCCCTCCTCGTCCACCCTAACCCGGACCTGCCATTCGTCGTGGAGGTGGACGCCTCCACCACCGGAGTGGGAGCGGTCCTATCACAGCAGCAGAGGAATCCAAGTAGGCTCCATCCATGCGCCTTCTTCTCCCGCAAGCTCAACCCGGCGGAGGTAAACTATGACATCGGGGACCGTGAACTCCTGGCTGTTAAGCTCGCCCTTGAAGAGTGGAGGCATTGGTTGGAGGGAGCTAACCATCCCTTCCAAGTTCTCACCGATCATAAAAACCTTGAGTATCTGAAAGCTGCCAAGACTCAACCCTCGCCAAGCCCGGTGGGCCATGTTCTTTTCAAGATTCAACTTCTCCATCTCATATCGCCCAGGTTCCAAGAATATCAAAGCTGATGCTCTCTCACGTCTCCACGCATGCAAAGAAAAGAATGAAGATCCTGAAACAATCCTGCCTGAATCTATCTTCATGAGCCCCATCGAGTGGTCGGAAGAGACCTTACCCTCCTCAAATGCCTCCTCACGCACTCCGCCGGGTTGTCCCCAGGGCTTGCGCTACATCACACGGACACGACGCACTCCACTTCTGCACTCCGTTCACTCATCACTTGGCACTGGTCACCCGGGGGTCAATGAGACCCTCTCGCTGCTCAAACAGCGCTTCTGGTGGCAAAACATGGCCAACGATGTCAGAAGGTACGTGCAGGGCTGCAGGGAGTGCGCCATCTCCAAGAGCCCGCGCCATCTCCAAGAGCCCACGCCATCTTCCCACCGGCAAGCTCAATCCTCTGCCCGTTCCTGAGAGACCCTGGTCACACCTGGGAGTGGATTTCGTCACGGATCTCCCTGAGTCTGATGGTCACACATGTATTCTGGTAGTCGTAGACCGTTTCTCCAAAGCCTGCCGATTAATCCCCCTGGAAGGTCTACCTACTGCCATGACTACAGCCGAATTAATGTTCAACCATGTCTTCCGTCATTATGGAAACCCCGAAGACATAGTCTCTGACAGAGGACCTCAATTTATCTCCCGAGTCTGGAAGGCTTTCTTCTCCCTCCTGGGTGTGACCGTCACCCTTTCGTCTGGATACCATCCTCAGTCGAACGGGCAGACGGAACGGAAGATCCAGGAGATCGGCCGCTTCCTGCGTTCCTTCTGTCACGGCCACCAGGACTCCTGGAACCAGTACCTGGGTCGGGCCGAGTACGCCCAGAATTCCCTCCGTCAAGCCACAACTGGATTAACACCTTTCCAATGCGTACTCGGTTTCCAACCCCCACTGTTCCCCTGGGACAGGGAACCCTCCAACGTTCCAGCAGTCGACTACTGGTTCCGGGAGAGCGAGAGGGTATGGGACTCAGCGCACCACCAACTGCAGAGAGCCCTGCGCAGACGCAAGATGACAGCCGACCTTCGGCGCTCCCACGCTCCAACCTACCAACCGGGGCAGAAGGTCTGGCTGTCCACCAGAGACATCCGGATGCGTCTGCCCTGCAAGAAGCTGAGTCCCCGCTTCATTGGCCCGTTCACCATCCTTCGACAGATCAACCCCGTCACTTACCGTTTGCAACTGCCTGCACAATACAAGAGAATTCATCCTACATTTCATGTCTCACTATTAAAGCCTCACCACCCTTCTGTTCTTCCCGCCACAGAACCTGACGTGGCAGCCGTCGAGCCCCCCCTTCCACTCATCCTGGATGATGGTACTGCCTACGTTGTTCGAGAGATCATGGACTCCCGGCGCCGTGGTGGTCTATTGGAATATCTGGTAGACTGGGAAGGTTATGGCCCCGAGGAACGCTCATGGGTCCCCAAGAATGATATCCTTGATCCTAATCTGTTACAGACTTTCCACACCAACCACCCGGACAGACCTGCCCCACGCCCTCGAGGACGACCACCACGACGTCGGGGTCCTCGGCCCTCAGGAGCGGGCCGTGGGGGGAGGGGGTACTGTCACAGACACGTCAGGTTCCACCTCACTCCCTTACCCACGCACTCAATCACCAGCGAACTAATCACCGCCACCTGAAGTTCATCACCACAGTCATCAGCACCGGCATTTAAGCTCCACACTCACACACACTCACTGTCCGGTCTCGTTTGCACTACAGCCAGTTGTATGCTTACCTTAAGGACTCCAAGTGCTATACTTGCCTGTCTTCATCATCTCCTTCGTCTCCATCGTCTCCAGATCTCCTCGTGTTCCTACCTACCTGTGTGTGTGAGTGTTCCCTTCTGCCATCTCCAGCGTCTCCTTCCACCATCACCTGCAACATAAAGAAAAGGACAGTATTACCTCTCATTCTTCTGCAAGATCATCTTACTCACTATTCACTCACCTGTTGCTCTGCTGATTATTAAAAATAAACCACCATTACTGCTTTTATCTCTGCCTCCGGTGTCTCTGTTGTAACAGAAAGAATCTGTGTATATGTTAAATTAGTTATAGAGGCAAGACTGGCCATTATTTTAATTTTAGTTACCTGCATAACCCATTAATTGTGGGTATAACTGAGTAAGTCAACATGTTTAGTATATGATTAGTGTTTACTTGTTTTTGGGTTTAATTGTTTAATTCTTATTCTTGTGTAGACCTCAAAAACCTAAATTAATGAAAAAAACAAAACAAAAACAAAACAAAATTTAAAAAAAGAAAAAAAGAAGAAGAGATGCCTTTTCATTTCATTAATTCTGAAACAGATCTGAAGTGGACATGACAATGAACACCATGTTATCAGGGTAATTTGAGCAATAAAAAATAAATTTGCTAAAATATTCAGTTGTGTAAAATTGAATAGATGATGATTCATTTTCCCCTGAAGCAACCATATTTCTAATGTGGACAGAGCATTTACAGTTATTGTAGAATGTTCTGTTCTTGTAATCAGCTGTATGACCATGGACAGGTCTAGTGTTCAACCTGTGTACTGTTTAGATGCAAAAGGTAGAAGTCAAATGTTTGTATCCCAGTTCAACCAGAAGATAATATACTTGTAAGTATTTTATCTTCTGGTTGAACCGGGATACAAACTAAACAAATCTAAATTCCCTTTTGCATCTAAACAGTGCAAAACCAAGGTATCATTGTCCCATTCAAAAACTGACTCACTTCAGTGAGTCAGGCATGTGATAAGTTAAAGACAAAAAAGAAGGTATTAATAGAGTTGTAATGAAATTATTTAAAATATTATTTTTTTTATAATAGAGTTATTGAAAATAAATTAATAATAGAGTTATTATGATATAATATGGTATATGATATAAATCATTATTATTTTTTATTTTACAGAACAACAGTAAAATTACAATAGTAACATTTATGGATGTCTTTATTTCTTGCTTTCAAACATCAAATCATTTGACTTTTATTTTGACGGAAAAACACAGGGAGATCCAGGAAGACCTTTCTCTTTGACAACAGATTTATAAACAACACACATTACAGATGGTTGGTGCACATTGTGTTCTCAAATGCAAATTATAAGCGATTATTTTTTATTATTTTTATTATTATTATCAAATTATTTTTACTCGAATTTGGAACTTTGAACCCTGGCGAACATGCTAACAGTGTCCCACAAATGGCGGCGCTGGCTCATGCAGCGCTATCAGAGGCAATCCATCCAGGAAATAAATGTATTATAAAACGTAACATTTTGCAGTTTATTTAGTAATTGTTTCAGGCTATTTTGATATTTCAATCATTATACAGTTACCAGCCACCCCCCTTCATCTTTTTCGAGGGATTCACCTCCATTCGGCCATCCTACACAAATGTGACTGACTGCTGCTAACACCAACGGAGTGAGAGTTGTTACTCTCTATGCTGCACACAGCCAGAGGGATTCCTGCACTTTTGGTCTTTGACGAGACATAAAAAAGAGCTCATACCACGTACGGGACATTTTCAAACCGCGGTATACCTTGAAACTGGTAACCAGCCCATGCCTAGTTACTTGTGAGGTTCCGTGACAGTTGGAAGACAATTGCTTATGTAGGTTGTTATATATAAAGTATCTGTAAATCACAATATTTATGTGTAAATGCATCTCAGATATGATTTAAACCAACTTTCAATCACACACAGTTTCTGCCAATCTCATGTTAATCTTAAGTACCTATAGAGTAGTATAGCATCCTTCATATCACTGAAAAGTCTTTAGTTTTATCATATTTATAAAAGATACATACGCTGTACCAAGTCTTTCCGAAAACAGCCAAGCGCCTGGAGGCGTGACATGTGAGCGGAGATAGAGTGACAAGCTGTCACAAGCACACGCAGCTTTTGCGTAGTGATCATCTGCAAGCTGTCAATGGTCAGCTAAACAAATATATTTAAACACACACAATACACCATCGCGTTATCTATGGATAACTTTTGAATTACTATAATGAATATAGCATATGGTGAATGATGAATAACGAATTTATGAATTCACTATGGTCGTATTGTTTACATTATATGCATCAGGCACCTATTGCCAACAAAACAGACATTTGAAGCAGTTTTACTCACCACCTGTAGTTCCACCTCATGACCAGGATCATTGTCGCTGTGACTGCTCCGTCTTTCAGTTTCAAACGCTCTGTAAATCCAGGGTAGAACTGGGCCTTGTTTATGAAACCATAAGCGCCGATCCTGAGGGCTCGAGCTGCCACGGAAAAACACAAGATACTCTCCATTCATTTTAACCAAAAAAAAAAAATTGTGATTGCAACTATCAGTTTCTATGGTTATTTTAATGACAAATATCGAGAGTACATCAATGTAATGCGTGAGAACAAAACTCTCAGCTCCACTTAATGCTGGGTTCTTTGCGAAGGTTATCTTTCCCTCACAACCAAAAACACACTTCCAGGTGACTGTTCACGTCATGCCTGCCCAGCCAAAGACTGTTCACGTCATGCCTGCCCAGTCAGAGACTGTTCATGTCATGCTTGCTCAGCCAAAGACTCTTGACATCATGCCTGCCAAGTCTTGAGTCTCTTCACATCATGCCTGGCAAGTCTGAGTCTCTTCAAGGCAGAGTCTCCAGAGTGTGCAGCACCAGCCATTATGGCCACTGTTATTATGTGTGTTTGGGCCATGCATGCATCCTCTCCAAGCCCCTGTTCAGCGTCCAGAGAGGACTCCAGCCTGTGAGCCAGATTTAAGATCTGCTCCAGGCCATGACCCTGCTAGGGCCACGGAGGCTGCGCCTCCCTGAACTACCTGCACCACCATGTTCCCTTGAACTGCCTGAACCTCCATGGTCCCTTGAACTTCCTGCACACCAGGGCTTCCTGAGCTGCCAGCACTGTCATGGCTTCCATTGCGTCCTAGCTTGCTATTGCCATGCCATGGTCCATGTCCGGTTCCCCTGCACAGGCTGTACCCTCCATCCCTCCCCCAAGACCACCTCTGTTCCACCACCCTCCTGAACTTTGGGTGTTGGATTTGTTTTGTTTTTTATGTCACGGACAGTTATAAAAATTATAGTTGGAATATGTTAGTAAATGTTGACATTACTAATGATCACTAGCAACATATAATCTTTTTTAGTTTATATTAAGTGTAGCAAGGGAATGTGATATTTTATATTACATCGCAAATATATTAAGCATTCCCCCGGAATGTGATCGCAAATGGACTTTGCAGAACAGACGGAACAGCAAATATGGCAAGCCTGCAGGTACACATCGAAACGAACCGCAAACCGGACCGGGACCTCGATGCTTTCACATATCATTATCATGAAGAAATTGAACCACAAACAAACAAATGTTCACTTTTGGGGCCTTTTAAGGAGGTCTGAGATCATTTGGTTTGTTCACATATGTGTTCTGTCTGTTCCGCAAGGTCCATTCGTGATTGCTTAATATATTTGCAATGTAATATAAAACATCACATTCCTTTGCTACGCTTAATATAAACTAACCAAGATTATATGATCCTTTTTTAAGGTGTTTTTTACACCTAGTTCGTTTGAGCCCTCCAAATGCTCTTGGAGCAGTTCATTATTATCCTCTCTTCATTGGCTGCCGGTTCAGTACTGAATCGATTAAGATTTTATTAATGGTTTTTAAAACACTTCATAACATGTCCCCAAACTACATTGCTGACCTTTTAGGGTTTTACATATCAGGTAGGACACTAAGAAAAGCAAATCAATTTTTGCTGGCCGTCCCTCATTCTAAGAAATCAAAGGGTGCTTTTTCAATTGTAGCCCCAAAGTTGTGGAACAGCCTTCCTCTTATATCCAGCAAACTCCAACATTAGAGATTTTTAAGTCTCAGTTGAAAACGTGTCTTTTTAATTTATCTTTTAAGTAAGAGTATTCTGTTCATTGAAGTCATTATTATTATTTTTAAATTTGTAATTATTTATTTTTCTTCTATACTGATCTCACTGTACAGTTGTGAGGGTGTGTGTCTAAGAGTGTGTAGTCATGCCTTCATTTGCTAGGCATGGTAAATCTTTTTATATATGTATGTTTTAATTATTACTATAAAGCACTTTGGGCAACAACGTTGTTATTAAATATGCTATATAAATAAATAAAAGTTGAAGTTGAAGATGAATATGTGATGCTTTCTTATCTCACAGAAGAGATATTGGCAACCTTAGTCAATATTTATGTTCATTGCATCTTTTTTTATGGACAATGAAAGTGAATGGTCATTCTGCCTAACATCAGGCATGAGGGTGAGTAAATGATGACAGACATTTTTTTTTTCTTTGTTAGTTTTTTGGGTGAACTATGCCTTTAATAATAAGTTAATGTAGTTTGTTGAATTTTATGTCTCATTCTTGTACCTAAACATGTGAAAACATATCACACATGCCATGATTGAAATTAGAGGTTGTCCTCTAAGTGCAAATAAGATTGAAATTAGAGGTTGTCCTCTAAGTGCAAAAAAGAAAACAAATCAACCCCCACCACCACCACAATCATGAATGACAATCTGTAAATATTTCCATCAGAGATGATGCTGGCTGAAATATTTTAAGAGTTAAGATGTGTTTAACTGATATTTTAAACCAGCTGTAAAATAAAGCATAGATAAGAGGATTCAGACCACAGCTAACATACATAGTCCATATTAGAAATGTCATTGTAGTGGAAGAGACTGCAGTGGTTTCTGTTAGAGAACAGATATAGAATGGAATATAGCAAAGCAGATAAACTGTCACAATAATTCCTAATGTCAGAGCAGCTTTACTCTCAGATTTCCTCCTTGCTGACCCTTCCATTACACATTTACCACCCTTCATCAGAGAGTTTATAGCTTTCACTTGCCATTGTACAACATAAAATATCCTCAAATATACAGAGATGATCACTACACAAGGAAATAGGAATAAAAAGAATAAATCGGTAAATATCCAAGCAAGACTATTCATGACAATACACTGACCATAACACGTTTTGTGTGAGATATTAAAATATCCGATACTGATTACATACCCAATATTGTAAACAGAACAGCAAAACCAACACAGACAGATGCTCACTGAAGTTTTAGTTGTGGTTATTTTCAGTGGGTACATTAAAGGGTGACACACAGCCACGTAACGATCAACAGCAATTAAAACTAAGTTACTAAGAGATAAAGAAAGAAGCAACCTAACAGTAATTGCAAACAGCCCACAATAAGTGTCTCCAAAGTACCAACACATCTCAATTTGTTTGATGCCCTCTATGGGTATCACAATAAGTCCAACAAGCAGGTCGGCCACAGCCAGAGAGAGAATGAGCAGGTTTGTTGGAGTGTGAAGCTTCTTGAAGTGAGAGATGGAGATGATCACCAGCAGGTTCAGAAACACAGTCCATGCTGACAGCAATGATATGAACAGGTAAATTATATTGTATTCATATCTGGAGCGTTTTCCCTTGATACATGATGAGTTGATTGCAGGAAAGCAGTATTGAGTCTCATAATCCTCTGTCTCATAGGCCATGAGTGAGTCTCCTCCTGTTAGGAGTTTGTTCTGCTCTCCTTACTGTCCTTTCATTTATACAGTGTCTGACTCAGACAGAAAAACCCTTCTACCGCCCACTCTGATGACATAAGGGCATAATTATTTTCTGAGGGGGGTTTGTAGTCCTTCTTTGTGTGTATGCCAAGTGTATTTTTTAATCATTTTGTATCCATTAACTAAAGGTGTACTCCAACCAAACATGAACATTTCTTACATCGTTTTACTCACCTTCATGATGCCCCAGATGTATATTCTGGGAACGTACAGTTCCCTTTCGTGGGAACAGTCGACGCTGCGTGGTAACGCATTGGGAACCTTCTGCGTGATGTCGTCACTGAAGCACTCATGTATCTAACCAATCGCGTAGCGAGACGTCAGAGACGGGTGACGTCACGGACCAGGAAACTATAAAGCATACCCGGATACAGAGCACGCTAGCTTCTGTGTCTTCAACAAAGCGCTCTATGTTATCTTGTCTGTCTTATTTGGTGTTGTTTGTCCCGTATCATTACAATATCTCTTCGTCTGAGGACAAGAGTTGCACAAACACACATATATATATATATATATATAAATAAGACAATTATAATGGCGGAGGAAAAACGTTTCAGGAAGTGTGTGCATCCCTGCCCCAGATACATTCCTGACGGGGACACACACGATATGTGCGTTTTTTGTCTGGGGGTTGAGCATGCCCAGGCAGCTCTCGAGGGAGCTGTCTGCATGCATTGCGAGAGACTAACCCTCAGAGTGTTGAGATCTCGCCGAGCACTCTTCGAGGAGGGTGCCTCGGCGAGCGTTCCCCGCTGCTGCTGCTGAGGCGCAGCGCCGGCTACTGTCGTGGGGTTCGCAGATGGAGCTGGCGGAGGGGGTTGAGACGGGCCCAGCCTTATCTCGCCCTTTACCCGCCAGCCCCAGTGTCTCTTCTCAGGCGGCGGAAGCACGCGTTGCGGTTTCTTCCCCCCGGAGAGAGACACCGGCGCTTCACCTCTCTTCCTCCGAGGAGGTTGATGTGGTGAGCGTCGAGACTGGGGAAGAGGACCCGCCATCCTCTTCCCCAGCATATGAGGAGCTCCTGGAGGTAGTGACCAGGGCTGTGGCCAAGTTAAAGATTGATTGGCCAGCAGAGCGGGCAGAACCGAAACCAAAAAGTAAGCTAGATGAGCGCTTTCTGCCCGCTCGGTCGCTACCCCAGCGTCGGGGTTTGCCGTTTTTCACGGACCTCCACACCGAGGTGTCGAGGTCGTTGAAAAGGCCCGTGCAGCACCGCGTATTCAGCCCCCAAACGTCTGTATATAGCAATATAGTGGGGTTGAAACGGCACGGTTATGCGGCGATGCCCCGGGTTGAAGAGACGCTTGTGGGCTATCTCTCGCCCGAGTCGGCATCGTCACTAAAAGCCCCGACGTTGCCCACCAAGCCCTTAAGAACAACATCAAGCTTGGTGGGCAAAGCATACACGGCAGCAGGTCAGGCGGCGGCATGTCTACACACCATGTCGCTGCTTCAAGCATATCAAGCAGACCTGCTGGGGGAGATTGATGAGAGCGGGGAGGCCACTTATGATTGTATTCAAGAGATCAGGATGGCAACTGATCTCGCTCTCCGTGCCACCAAAGAGACGGCCAAAGAAATCGGCCGGTCTATGGCAGCCTTGGTGGCTACGGAGAGACATTTGTGGCTGAACCTCTCGGACATAAGGGAGCGAGACAAAGCTGCCCTTATGGACGCGCCGCTGTCCCCTGCGGGCCTCTTCGGCGACGCTGTAAATACAGTCGTCGAGAGGTTCCAGGAGGCAAAAAAACAATCAGCGGCGTTCCAGAGGTTCATCCCCCGCCGCTCTATTCCCCCCGAGGCTGCTGAGCAGGAGCAGCCTCGGCCGTCCACGAGCTCCTCAGCGCACCACAGAGCGCAACAGAAAGTGAGCGTGGCCACTCGAGCTCCCCCACAAACAGCTTGGGGACCGGGTCGGTCCGCTCACAAGAAGCCTTCCAAGGGCAAAACGGACCTGCGGGCCGTTATCATCGCCAGGAAGGCTTCAAAGCGGTCCTGACATCTGTGGGTCAGGACCCAATGAGGGTGGTCCCCTCCGGAGGAAGCCGGGAAAAAATACATCTAATCCCCGCTCCCCTTCGGCACCCTCAGGGGGACAGTCCGTCAACCCTGCCACCCAGTGTGCGTCAGGGCACGGCGGTCCCCGCCGGTCCTTCGAGGAGGGCCGGCCACTTGATTCGGTTGTCTGCCGGCGCGCCGTGTCAGATCACCGAGCCAAGTGCTCAAAAAACACCAGAGACCAGTCTCGAGAGACTGGTTCCCTTAGTAGATTTTTTGGCAGAGTGGAAACTACTTCCAAATATATCAAATTGGGTGCTGCTCATGATAGAAAAGGGTTACAGAATACAGTTCGGGTCTCGCCCGCCCATATTCAATGGGGTCCTTCCCACAGTGGTGACCCCCGAGCAGTCTCTGGTGATGGAACAAGAGGTTATGACACTCTTGCAAAAAGGAGCTATAGAAAGGGTCCCTCCTCCCAGCCAGCTGTCAGGCTTCTACAGCCATTACTTCATTGTTCCAAAGAAGGATGGAGGACTACGTCCTATCATAGATTTACGCGTGTTAAATCGCTCAATCCAGAAGCTCAAGTTCAAGATGCTTACACTCAAACAGATTATCCCACAGATCAGGTCCGAGGACTGGTTTGTGGCGATAGACCTGAAAGATGCATACTTTCATGTGTCCATCCATCCTTCTCACAGGAAGTTCCTCAGGTTTGCTTTCGGGGGCGAAGCTTACCAGTACAAGGTTCTTCCGTTTGGCCTATCGTTATCACCCCGCACATTCACGAAGTGCGTGGATGCGGCTCTGGCCCCGCTAAGGCTTCAGGGCATCCGCGTGCTGAATTACATCGACGATTGGTTGATTCTAGCTCAGTCAGAGCAACTGGCAGTCCAGCATCGAGATGTTGTTCTGCGTCACATGGAGAGGCTTGGGCTGAGGCTCAACGCAAAAAAGAGTGTGCTAGTTCCGGTTCAAACTATCACTTATCTGGGGGTAGTTTGGGACTCCACCACGATGCGGGCACATCTGTCTCCCGCTCGGGTGAGTTCCATTCTTATGGCTATGAAAGGGGTGAAGTTAGGCCAGTCACTCACTGTAAAACAGTTCCAGAGGCTGTTGGGTCTGATGGCAGCTGCGTCCAACGTGATACCTTTTGGCCTCCTGCACATGAGACCCTTACAGTGGTGGCTCAGGACCAGGGGATTCTCCCCGAGGGGAAATCCTTTTCGCATAATCAAAGTCTCACGACGATGCCTTCGTGCTCTGGTCATGTGGAAAGATCCCTGGTTCCTGTCCCAGGGACCCGTGCTGGGGACTTCTGGTCGTCGCGTAATGCTTACGACAGATGCTTCCCTCACGGGCTGGGGGGCGATCATGAGTGGCCGTCCAGCTCAGGGCTCATGATAGGTCCATCAGCTCTCCTGGCACATAAATCGGCTGGAGATGATGGCGGTGTTTCTGGCATTAAAACACTTTCTCCCAGATCTGAGAGGCCATCATGTGTTGGTCCGCACGGACAACACTGCTGTGGTCGCCTATATAAATCATCAGGGGGGTTTGCGGTCTCGCCAACTTTATTACTTGGCCCGTCAGATCCTCCTGTGGGCCCAAGGGAAGCTGCTCTCCCTGAGAGCAGCTTACATCCCAGGGCGCCAAAATATGGGAGCAGACGCCCTGTCGAGGCAGGGCCCGAGGCCCGGGGAGTGGAGACTTCACCCAGAAGTGGTGGATCTCCTATGGAAAAATTTTGGTCGAGCGGAAGTCGACCTATTTGCTTCGGGAGAGTCAACCCAGTGTCCACTCTGGTACTCCCTCACCCATCCAGCACCTCTGGGGCTGGATGCCATGGTACAGACGTGGCCGAGGCGGCGTCTGTATGCATTTCCCCCGATCGCCTTGCTCCCGGGAGTTCTGGAGAAAGTACGCCGGGAGGGGGTCAGCCTAATATTGGTGGCTCCCTTTTGGCCAACCAGAATATGGTTCTCGGACCTAGTGTCCCTACTAGACGGCTCCCCAATGGAGCTTCCCCTCAGACAGGACCTCCTGTCACAAGCGGGCGGCCGGATAATACACCCCCGCCCAGAATTATGGAAACTATGGGCCTGGCCTCTGAGGGGGCCAGGTTCGTAGATGCTGGTCTCCCAACCGAGGTTGTGGAGACCATATTAAACTCCAGAGCTCCCGCCACGAGGAAGCTTTATTTATACAAGTGGAATCTGTTCTCTGCCTGGTGCAGACGTATTAATGTGGACCCTGTCCACGCCTCTATTAGCCACGTGCTTACATTTCTCCAAGAAAAGTTCTCGGAGGGCCTATCCCCTTCAACATTAAAGGTTTACGTTGCGGCTATATCTGCCTTTCATATTCCCCTTGTAGGTGGCCTTTCGGTGGGTCGAGACCCCCTGGTCACTCGCTTCCTCCGTGGCACACTGAGGTTGAGGCCTCCAGTGCGCACAAGGGTTCCGGCCTGGGACCTGGCCGTGGTTTTACAAGGGTTGGCCGAGGCGCCCTTTGAACCAATAGAGGAGGTTCCTGAGAGGTTCCTCACTCTAAAGACTATTTTTCTACTTGCTATCACTTCTCTGAAAAGGATAGGAGATTTACAAGCACTGTCAGTTGCTCCCTCATACCTTGAATTTGCACCAGGAATGGTGAAAGCATTCCTGCATCCTAGACCGGGCTATGTCCCTAAGGTCCCTACCCACGTTCCAGGTCCCATTGTGCTCCAGGCTTTCTGCCCTCCTCCCTTTAAATCTTCGGATCAGGAAAAACTAAATCTGCTCTGCCCTGTGAGGGCCTTGGATACTTACGTCCACAGAGCTGCCCTGTGGCGTAAGACTGATCAGCTTTTTGTCTGTTATGGGTCCCCTAAGAAAGGGGGCCCTGCATCTAAGCAGAGGATGAGCAAGTGGGTGGTCGAGGCCATCACACTTGCATATGATGCGGCCGGACAGCCTTCTCCTCTGAATGTCCGTGCCCATTCTACGCGGGGTATGGCGGCATCAAAAGCCTTAATGTCAGGTGTCTCCATCGGTGACATTTGTGACGCGGCTGGCTGGTCATGTCAGCACACGTTTGTAAGGTTTTATAACCTTGATGTCGGCTCCACTCCGGGGTCATCAGTTCTGCCAAGATAACCTGGCAAGTATTTGCCGCTACGGCACAGTTGGGATAGCGTTCCCAATGCGTTACCACGCAGCGTCGACTGTTCCCACGAAAGGGAACGTCTCAGGTTACAGATGTAACCCTGGTTCCCTGAATAGGGAACGAGACGCTGCGTCTCTTGCCGTACCCCCTGCATACTTGCGAGCATTTGTCTCAGACTTATCCAGAAGCTAGCGTGCTCTGTATCCGGGTATGCTTTATAGTTTCCTGGTCCGTGACGTCACCCGTCTCTGACGTCTCGCTACGCGATTGGTTAGATACATGAGTGCTTCAGTGACGACATCACGCAGAAGGTTCCCAATGCGTTACCACGCAGCGTCTCGTTCCCTACTCAGGGAACCAGGGTTACATCTGTAACCTGAGACGTTTTGAAAGTTCAGAAATGCTTTGAATTGTGCTTAATTTTTGAATATTGTCATGGAAAAGGCTTGATATTTTTTCTTAGTATGTGCTGTGTTATTAAAGTTCCAAGTTGTGGAACATTTGTGCATCACTTTTTATTAAATTAAAATAGCCAATATAAAATAATAGTGATAGCTTTGTTTTACCGTAGTCAATGCGGTAATGCATAGGGCCCTATCATACACTTTCCGCAATGTAACGCCAGCCGCGAGACATGTGTTTTTTGCTAGTTTCAGCCCGATGCAGTTATCATTTTCACGTCCTGCACCCACGTTGTTTAAATAGCAAGTGCACTCATGCCCATCTGTTCGCCCATGGGAGTGTTGGTCTGAAAACGAGATGTGTTCAGGCGCATTGTTGGCGTGTTGCTATTTTGAGGCAACTGAAAACGACTGTGCCATTGACCAACAAAAACCTGGTCTAAAGTCAATGGTGCAGTATTTTGTTGTTATTTAAAGTGCGTGTTAGTAATATGCGCCTATAGGGGGTGCACAACGTGCATACACTCTGCTTATTATACACACACAGGGAAGCGCAGCAGCACACAAACATGTTAAATATTGAAAATAAAAGGAATACAATGTGAAAGAATATTATTGTGTATATAAAGATAAAAATGCCTACATGTCATAATGGATAGTCATTGCATGTATCAGAATTGCCTATTTGCAGTAATGACAAAAGAAATTGGTTAATTATTTGACCAATCGTGGCAATAAACACATGAATTTAAACTGACTCGTCAGGTTGAGGGTGTCTATATTCCGTTATGTAAATAGCAATCCACCATGGTTCAAGCGCACCTGACTTTTAAAGGGAATGGGAGATGACACTCTGATTGGTTTATTGCACGTTACGCCCAAAACACACCCATTTGGACCATGCGCCTGGCATGGTGACCTTTTTCAGTCATTAAACTAGCAAAAGTGGATTCGGACATGCCCTAAGTGCACCTGCGCCATGCGCTTCAGACCATGTGCTCAGATCGTTAAAATAGGACCCATAGAGTTAATTTTAGGATAAGAAAAAAAATTATGTGCATAGGTTTGTGAAATGATCCGTTTGAATTACATTCTTAGTAAAAAGTATCTGTAAGCTTCTTAAATATAGACACCAGACAGATACTGTTTTCTACTTTTATCCTTTCACTCGCCCAACAGATTCGGTATTCCTCAAAATGAATAAAAATGCACAGTGGTATGCAAACAGGATTTTATGCAAACCTGCAATAATTAAATAATACATAAAAGTAAAAGTGTGAACCTTACTTTTTGGATTTAATTTTCACTTTATCTACCAGTGTCTTTGCTGCTGACCTTTGATGATATAACCAAATCACTACATGATGTTTCATTAACAAATTTTGGGAGGAGCACGTTCAAATGATCTATCCAATCAACACGTCAATTATCACATTCATCCTATCAGCATAAGAGGAGGCCTATATGTATACACATTCGACTCACCATAGGTGTCCTCAACAGTTTTCAGCATCCCTCCACCACCCTGACTCTTGGCTAGTTCCTACCACAGCCAGGAATATGGGGGAGTACTCTGGTTGGGGCCAAATACAGATAAAAATACCGCTAAAAATACTGCTGGGAGCCCTCTCCTCGGACAGCACATTAAATATGCATACCATTGACTTTTTTGTAAGTGTGAACTCCTGAAATAGGATTTTAGCAGACTGTCCTCCAAAAAAAAAGGACCCTATAGGTCATTTTTCAAGCACTTTATTACGACCTATATTTACGTTTTGAAGTCATGCGCCCTCTAGTGGGCGTAAAAATAACGACAGTGTTGTGTTACGTCTGTCGTCATGAAATGACGTATGACTGTCATTACCAATCAAAATGCGTGTTCATTTAAATGCAATGTGTGGACTTTTTACATCTCCTATTTCCATTCAGCAAAACTAACTTTTTATTAACGACTACACCCACCCCCATCCCTAAACCTAACCTTAGTGATTTATAGTGCATATACACTTTATGAGCACATGTGTTCCCTGGGATCGAACCAAGCGGCAACCTCCCCCTTTCTCTCGTGAAGCCAATACGGAAGTAACTTAAACTGCGATTCATCGACTGGCCGCTAGGGACAGGCTCCAAAAGAGAGCAGAAGCTCATAGAGTCCCATGTTAAATTGGCCAAGTTTATAGCAGAAAAAAACATGTTTACAAGTTGGTTCAAATTGTGGTTTTGGTCTATACTGCTATTTTTGCCCTTCATGACAACTCTGAGGGGGGTGAATTTTTTTATAACTTATCCGTTTAAATTATATTAAGCCTTAAAGTTCTGCATAATTAAGGGCGTGGTCACTTGAGTGACAGGTAGATTGCGCTGCTGTCTGTGAGCTGTCACTTTACCTCAGCTGCCGCTGAATTTGGCATCTCAGCCGTTTTTTTTCTCGTTTTTTCTTGCTGCATAATATTCGAGACTTACATGTGTCTGTGTAGATGTGCATGCATGCAGAAGAAACAGAACACACGTTGTTGGATCGTGGCATTTACTACAATGACAATGGCGGGAGGATATCAAAATCCGACAGCACTGCTTGGATATTATAACTAAAACTGCTGCACTATTTTGAAAAAATATACTTTGGACACAGGCTCATTTGTTTGTTAGATACGATCGTATACAGTTTTACAACATAAAGGCTGTTCAGATTGCATCCTTTCTTGAAGAACGATGACAGAGAGCAGATCATTAAGAAATGTGACATGTTTTTTTGTTTTGCAATGGACACTCATATTTTACCCAAGTGCCAGATTGGATTCATCTCGCGATCTCTATTTCATTATAAAGGTATGAAGTCCCATTTGATTTTCCATGTTGTTATTTGCACACCCAACACTACTGGTGTTGGAGGATCTATATTTTAAAAAAACACTGTAGATTGACAGTAAACCTTTAGAACGTTCTGATGATAAAACTTATCTTCATTAATATTTTATCTAAGATAGATAGATAGCTCATTTGCCTGCTAACATGGTCACGTCAAGCAAGACGGGCGTGGTTTCAGCAACCAATCACATCAGCTCAAACCACCTCCCCGCCTCTTTGCCCATTTTCAGTTATCCGGGAGTGACGTGCGGTGACGCACAGCTAAGATGGCCGCGGCCTCATTTTTGCTTCAAAACTGCTGTTCAGAACTCTATGGGTGACGTCACGGACGCTACGTCCATATTTTCCACGATCACATGATCACATGATTGCATATTGTAATGCTGCATTCACACCGAACGCGTCTGGGGCGTCAAATTCGCGCCAGACGCGTCTAGTTGGACGCTTGAACATTTTGAAGTCAGACGCTTCAGACGCGCGTAAAATTCGCTCAATTCGCGCGTCTAAACAAAGTGTGTTCAGACGCGAATTCGCGTCATGGGAGGGGATTTCATCTCTTTCTGCACAGATCCTCTGAATAAACACATAATCTCGTCAGTTGGAAACCTGTAGAGGCAATTTAACTCGGTTATGCCGGCCGACTTTTGCTAGTTAGAAGGTGGGCTAGTATCAACTGCTAAAATCATGAAAAAAATTTTTCCAACTAACCAGATTGTCCGATTTCTTCGCTTATTCTCTTCCAGGCAAGGTCCTTTTTATTCCTGTCTCGATAAAAATATAATGACACATCATAGAGCTCAGGGTGGCCACACACAGCGACATCTTTGTTCTGGTCTCCACCACTGATCACATCATAAACACGTTACTACCAAAGCAGAGTCCCTGATTGGTTAACGCGCCACGAATTTACGCCAAAGTTCTGATTTTTCAACTCGGGCGTTTGGGCGTCAGACGCTCAATTCGCGCGTCAGCCGCGTGAACGCGCCATTCGCGCGTCAACGGCCGATTCACGCCGCGCTAGATGCTTGATTCGCGCCGAAGGACACCTAGACGCGCGTTTACATTGACTTAACATGTAAATCAGACGCCTCAGACGCCCCAGACGCGTTCGGTGTGAACGCAGCATTATTGCAATGCACTACCAATTGAGCTACGTGAAACCCGAAATAATATGCAGATAAAAGGGAACAATGCATTAAAATTAAAATGTCCTGTTGTCGAAAGGGGTGCAATTTTAGCAAACGCTCCTATGAGTCGTATTTCATGAATTAAAATGAAAGTGTCCTGTTGTCGATAGGGGCGCCACTTTAGTAAACGCTCTTATGGGTCGTATTTCTGGGAAGTGACAAACGACCTATATTGTCGTATTGGTTGGAGAACATGTTGGATTTTAGTTAAACGTGTTTCTTACACACACCTATTATTTAGCTTCAGAAGACATTGATTCATCCACTGGGATGAATTTCTGTCGTTTTTGTTTTTGATGCATTGATGTTGAGAACTTATTCACTTGTGTTATATAGTCTTAAAGAGATGGACTATTTTTCTAAATATCTTTGTGTTCCACAGAAGAAGGAAAGTCATATCCATCCGGAATGTCAGTGTTTTTAGTTGTGGAAAAAGCAAAGTTTTCAGTCATGTCTTTATTTTTGGCTCTGGTGCACAGTAATTTGACTACAATTACCAGAGTGGGCGGTATATGGGTTGGTCAGTCTGATCCAGACACTATATAAATGAAAGGACAGTAAGGAGAGCAGAACAAACTCCTAACAGGAGGAGATTCACTCATGGCCTATGAGACAGAGGATCATGAGACTCAATACTGCTTTCCTGCCATCAACTCATCATGTATCAAGGGAAAACGCTCCAGACATGAATACAATATCATGTATGTGTTTTTTTCATTGCTGTCAGCATGGACTGTGTTTCTGAACCTGCTGGTGATCATCTCCATCTCTCACTTCAAGAAGCTTCACACTCCAACCAACCTGATCATTCTCTCTCTGGCTGTGGCTGACATGCTTGTTGGACTTATTGTGATGCCTGTGGATGCCATAAAGCTGATTGAGACATGCTGGTACTTTGGAGACACTTTGTGTGACCTGTTTATGATAATCATGGGGCTGCTCATCTCAACATCTATTTGTAATTTAGTTTTAGTTGCTGTTGATCGTTATGTGGCTGTGTGTCACCCTTTACTGTACCCACAGAAAATAACGGCAACTAAAACTTTAATAAGTATCTGTCTCTGCTGGTTTTTCTCCTCTACCTACAACATTGGCTATTTAATAAGTGGCAGATATTTTGAAAGTTCCCAAATACCAGACATGTGCTATGGAAAGTGCCATTTAGTAATAAGTTTTTCATGGACATTCACAGACCTGTTCTTTTCATTTGCGTTACCTTGTACCCTGATTATAACTTTATATTTGAGGATATTTTATGTTGCACATCAGCAAGTCAAACTTTTAAACTCCATGATGAAGGGTGGTAAATGTGTAATGGAAGGTTCAGTGAGGAGGAAATCTGAGAGAAAGGCTGCAATGACTTTAGGAATCATTGTGACAGTTTATCTGCTTTGCTATATTCCATACTATATATTGTCTGTAACAGGGACTACAGTAATCTCTTCTGCCACAATGACATTTCTAATATGGACTTTGTATGTTAACTCAAGTCTAAATCCTCTTATCTATGCTTTATTTTATCGCTGGTTTAAAATATCAGTTAAACACATCTTAACTCTTAAAATATTGGAGCCATCCTCCTCTCTCATGGATATTTTTTCAGATTATGAATAATTAAATGTTGGGGATAATTTTATTATTTTTTACCCCACTGATAAAGCACAAACTTGAAGCGTTTTTTGTTTGTTTGTTTGTTTGTTTGTTTGTTTGTTTGTTTGTTTGTTTTGTTTTTATGATCTCTTTTGCAGTTACGCTAACGCGACTTTGCAGTTCTTCATCATCACAAAAGTTTATTATCTGGCTATAAGATTTATTGCACTTAAACTGTCAAAAACACACGGTTCACATAAATACTGTTGGTTATGTCTTAAGTGAACATAAACAACTAGGAAATAAACTGCATGTATATTGGATCTGTACATTTGATCTTAAAGCCTAATATACAGTACCTGATGCTGTCTATGTTGTTAATGTGAATCAAACAACAAAAGAAAAAGAGAAAATCACACACTGCTCTTGACTGAATAACTTTTGTAGCTTTAATAAGAATCAAAGTATATTTAACTCATACATGGAATATTTTTACATTTGATTATTCAATTTCTTACTTGAAGACCTACTGTATCTGAAAAATTTAAAGCCATTTGTTTAATTTGTATCTTTTTTATGTTGTATTTGTCATATTGTTTTTTTTTTTTTTTTTTCGTTTTTCTTCTCTTTATTCATATTTTTAATCATATGTATAAAATAATGAAATATTATATATAATAAAAAAGTTAAGTAAAATTCCTCACTTTGGACTAAAAGGTTAAATATTAGTTTGGCTGTACTGTTCAGTGAGTTGCAAAATAGTCTTAAAACCCAACTTAAAAATGTGCTAATTGTGATAAGATAGTAGATTGTGATTCTGTCTGGAAAGAAAAAAAAAGTGATATATTTCTTATCTGGATCCATTACAGTTAGAAGGCAGCTGTCAGATGTTACTAAAAATTACAATGTTTGCGTGTAAATGTACCTTAGATATGATTTAAACGTTGAGGACAGGTTGTTGGCCTTACATTCGTCATTGATATTAGTGGCAAGCATCAAGTCCCCACTGTGTATTTTGTTCATGACCACTGATGCACTTACAGCAGATGTGACAAAGTCAGTATTCTTTTACTTTCTACTGACACCTATTGGTGTGGATATAGCATCACGTAAAAAACAATTTCATGTCTCTCATTTGATCAGCAAATTTACTGCCAAAGTTGAGATGAAAGAAAATAATTAAAAGTAATTAATTGTCATTATGCAGCATCAAAGTGGGCAGTAGATGGGTTGGTCAGTCTGATTCAGACACTGTGTAAATTAAAGGACAGTAAGGAGAGCAGAACAAACTCATAACAGGAGGAGACTCAGCTACATCAGCTACATTTCTGCTCATATCCCTTTCATTCCTCTTGCAGAATATGCAACATTTTAATCATTTTAACCAAATAAGAGGGGTCATAAAAATTGCAAGTTAATTTTATTTAGTACTGTCCTGAATAAGCTATTTCACATAAAATATGCTTACATATATTCCACAAGACAAAATGACTGAATTTATAAAAATTGCCCCATTCAGAAATGTATATATACCCTTGAATCTTAACTGTAACGTACTCTGGTTGTCCTGTCATTACCTGATTATCCACGACTGTTTTCATGTTTTGCGATAGTTGTTTGTGAGTCCCTTGTAACTGTAAAAAAAGGTAATTGCAACTTTTTATCTCACAATTCTGACATTTTTCCTTGCAATTCTGAGAAAAAAGTCAAAATTGTGAGAAAAACTAGTAATTAGCTTTTTTGTGTGTGTTTTACATACTTATTAGTATTCCAAAGTATTCTAAAGTTCCAAAACTTGGGTAATCTAACGAAATACGTTACAAATTAGTTTTTAAAGCATGTATCTGTAGTGAAATACATTTTAAAAGTAACCTACCCAGCCCTGCTTTTACATCTATCACACACATTTCTTTTGCCTTGTTTGTTTGGACTAAGAGCATGCACGTTCAGCTTTTATAAGGCTATTTGCTCGCATTGTGAGTGTTTCCCTTTGGCAACCCCAGTTGCGTGTTTCCTATCTGCACCCGAATTTTATGTGTAAGCTGGTCCTGTCTGTATATGGCAGGACATTTGCTGTGGCAGATTATGCTGTGCTCCAACTCTCTCTCTCTTCCCAAATCCCCCCTTTCAGGCTACCTCTCCTTTTGTGAGAGCCGTTATAAATTTACTGACCTCAGCTCGCTGTAGAAAGGAATAAAGGGGATGTTTATTCTTTATATGTTAGATTACAAGAGTATATATATGTACTTCATGTATTGGGGCGTTTAAACTGGGGCCTTGGAGCTCACATTATTAGGGAAGGTTATCATGGCACCCTTACTTTGTGCCTCCTCACTTTGTGAGGTCTTAATATAGCGGGTAGCATTAAGAAAAAATATCACATGTAGTGAATGGCATGGCCTCCTCTCGATCTGAGAGTCAGTTTCTAGGCAGCCGCTCATCTGAGCTTCAGATAGTTGATATGTCAGGTGCTCGGACCTCCAGGGCCTCCCTGATAATACTTCTGGGTTGAGTGTGTGGGCTTCCTCTCGTTAAAGAGAATAATTTTGCTGAAGCCAACTGCTCTGCTGAGCTCCAGGTAATATCACGATTTGAGGTGTTTGGCCTTTGTTAGGCCCCCTTGATACTTTCCCTAGGTCAAGTGAAGTAGTTTCCTCTCACTGAGAGAGTAGAAGGTGATATGCTGAAGCCTACACTCCCCCAAGCTCCAGATAGATCATGACTGTAGGTGTTGTAGGTGTTGGCCCTCTCTGGGCCACCTTGATATCACCCTGTGGTGAGTGAGCTGGCTTCCTCTCATTTGAGAGTCTCTATTCGAAGCTGCTGCTCCATTTGAGCTCTAGGTAGTTGATGTTTTTGATGTTGGCCTACTGCAAGGGCACCTTGACAATAACCCAATGATGAGTGTGTTGGCTTCCTCTCATCTAGAGAGTTTGTATTGAAGCCTCTGCTCCACTGAGCTCCAGGTAGTTGATGTCCTCATGCTTTGGCCTGTTAAGGCCACCTTGATATTCCCTGTGGTGTGTGTGTTGGTTTCCTCTCACTTAGAGAGTCTTTTTTGCTGAAGCCACTGCTCCTTGGAGCTCCAGGTGGTCAGTTCACCTGGGTGTTATGTGAGCCGACCTCCTTTCTTTATAGTTGTTAGGCTGAAGTCTCCCCTCCATTGAGTTCCAGGAAGGTCATGAGTGTGTGTGTGCCAGCCCTTCTTTTATGCTAAATTAACTTTTATAAGGTGTGTGAACACCTTATAAAAGTGTGTCCACAGCGTGTATAAACAACCAGTCTATAATGGTAAAAATCACATGGGGCATCAGCTTTAAACTTCTCATTTACTTTAAATGTGTGACGTCATGCATTGCCGAACTGAATGCACCGTGTGAATTCAGAACTGAACTGAACGCCTTGTGTGAATGCAGCATTATGAGGGCGCTTGCCGCAGGCCTACATTTGAAATAATTAATTTGCGCACGCAAAAGAAGTGATATGTGAACAGCCCCTTAATGTTTACAATCACACCTGTGTGATTAGAACGTTCAGTGCTTCACTGCTAAATTCAAACCTGGTGTTGAGCCAGAGATGGATGCACTCAGTGCTTTTCATATTTCTGGTTGAAATATTAGTTTGGATGTACTGTTCAGTAACTTACAAAAATAGTCTTAAAAACCAACTTTACAATGTGCTAATTGTGATAAGATTGTGGATTGTGATCCTGTGTGGAAAAAAAAAAAATGTGATATGATGATATTTCATATCTAGATCCATTACAGTTAGAAGGCAGCTGTCTAACGTTACATAATCAGTATCTAAAATTCACAATGTTTGTGTGTAAACGTATTTCATATATGATTTAAATGTTTAGAATAGGTTGTTCGCCTTACATTTGTCATTGATGTTAGTGACAAGCATCAGAAGTCCCCACTGTAGTATGTGTATTTTGTTCATGACCACTGATGCACTTACAGCAGATTTCACAATATTCTTTTACTTTCTACTGACACCTATTGGTGTGGATATAGCATCACGTAAAAACAGTTTCTTGTCTCTCATTTGTCTCTTATGATCAGCAATTTTACTGCCAAAGTAAATGAAAGAAAATAATTGTCATTACACATAACCAGTGTGGGCGGTAGATGGGTGGGTCAGTCTGATCCAGACACTGTATAAATGAAAGGACAGTAAGGAGAGCAGAACAAACTCCTAACAGGAGGAGACTCACTCATGGCCTATGAGACAGAGAAACATGAGACTCAATACTGCTTTCCTGCCATCAACTCATCATGTATCAAAGGAAAACGCTCTAGACATGAATACAATATAATGTATGTGTTTTTTTCATTGCTGTCAGCATGGACTGTGTTTCTGAACCTGCTGGTGATCATCTCCATCTCTCACTTCAAGAAGCTTCAAACTCCAACCAACCTGATTATTCTCTCTCTGGCTGTGGCTGACCTGCTTATTGGACTTATTGTGATGCCTGTGGATGCCATAAAGTTGATTGAGACATGCTGGTACTTTGGAGACACTTTCTGTGGACTGTTTATGATAATCATGGGAGTGCTCAGCTCAGTATCTCTTAGCAATTTAGTTTTAATTGCTGTTGATCGTTATGTGGCTGTGTGTCACCCTTTACTGTACCCACAGAAAATAACAATGACTAAAACTTTAGCAAGCATCTGCCTGTGTTGGTTTTTCTCCTCAGCCTACAACACTGCCATTGTAATCAGCAACAAATATTTTGACCCTTCAAACAGAAAAGATGAGTGTTACGGAGAGTGTACCTTAGCAGTTAGTTTTACCTGCAGAGTCATTGATGCAATATATTCCTTCCTGTTGCCTTGTAGTGTGATGATCGCTGCATATTTGAAAATATTTTATGTTGTTAATCAACAGGTGAAAGTTATTAACTCCATGATGAAGGGTGGTAAATGTGTAAAGAAAGGTTCAGTGAGGAGGAGATCTGAGAGTAAAGCTGCTCTGACATTAGGAATCATTGTGACAGTTTATCTGCTGTGCCTTATTCCATATTATATCTTGTCTTTAACAGGGACCACAGTAATCTCTTTCATCACAATTACAGTTTTATTATGGACTTTGTATATTAACTCAGGTCTGAATCCTCTTATCTATGCTTTATTTTACAGTTGGTTTAAAGTATCAGTTAAACACATCTTAACTCTTAAAATATTGAAGCCAGAATCCTCTCTCATGGATATTTTTACAGGCTGATTAAAGTTTATTGATTTTATTTATTATTATTTATCATATTGAACTGATAAAGACAAACTAAAGTATAGTTTAAAGTAATGTAAAGTTTTGTCAAAGTTTGTAAACTGGATATAAGCACAATGGTTATCAGATGTCTTTATTAATTTAGCTAATTGCAATTAGCTAAATTAATGTGAGCTATTTTAAAGATGTTAATAATCAATAACAATAATAATTTAATCTGTAATGGCATAAATAAAACCAGTATTAACCATGACTGTTTCTTTAATCACTTCTCTTTCCTCCTGTTTGGTAAAAAAGCAGTAAAACTTTTTACCTTGTTTTGTTTGGTGAACATATTTTATAAGTGTAGATGTGATTAGATGCCTTCATTGGTGACAGCCAGGTAACAATTGTGTTTGCCCTGAACTTTGGTGCTGTTTGCCACCAATGTGAAAAGAAATTGTTACAGTCATAAAATAGAGTCATAAAATAGCATTGTGCTATTTAATTTTGGAAATGCCACCAAAATGAAGAAAGAAAAAAAAGGTCTCCAAAATTCAAGATATGAATATGAGTTCTTGTATTTCGTGTTTATAACATAATATAATTAAGCACTATCTACTTTCTCGAATGTCAGCATGATTGCAAAATGTTATATTTATTTTATATAACAGTTAAGTTGGTTATATGAATTTACCATTTTTTGACACAACATTGTCGATCTTGACAGTTTTTTCTCTATTTTGCCAATGAAAACAGTTACAAACAAAGCAGAAAATTTGCCTAAATGTTGTCTTTACAGTATTTCACACCTTTAATGAATGGTTCAGTGGAGGATCATCACTGCAGCAATAATACCTGCAGAACATAAATCAAATAATTTGTAATTGGTCCTCTGAGTTTTCACATCATTAATGTTTTCTGACATCAGTAAACAAACTTAACAAAAAAAGTCACTGTATATGACAGATCAACCCATATGACTACCTTGAAAGAGGCCCACACACAGTGTCATTTGCAAAGCCCATTGTATTTTACTTCAAATTATCAAAACTATATGCTTATTCTGTTGAATATCAGTTTCCTCTATTAAGGTGGTCTGACCTACTGTAACATTATTTGTGCTGGACTCACCACTGTAGACCTTCACTCACTACAGTTGTAGCACATGAATACTGACTGCTGTCTTAGCTGAGGAATGCTGGTCATGTGGTTAATGTCATAGTCTTCACCAAATCAACTGAACTGCTATTACATTGTGGCATACTTTGCTATGACTTTCAACTTTTAGCAGTTCATCTAAATAGTAATGTGACAAATTAATGTGTGAATGCAGTGCCGTTTCTAGGCATAGGCAAACTAGGCGGTCGCCTAGGGCGCAAACAGCTGGGGGGCGCCAGTGAGAGCCCCCGGCCCACCAAGAGATTTATATATAGAAACAATAATAAAATAAAAATAATAAAAATTATTATTACTATTATTATTATTATTAATTCGTACTTTTGCCATTTTGAGGCATTATGATTACTTGTGTATTATCTGAGTGACAAGTCTCCTGGTGATAGTGGCCGCTGCTGTTAGGAAGAGAATAGAGAATGTAGAAGTAGAAGGCGTATGGTATGTTACTAATTGGTTAATTGTTTTGTTCTACTACAAATTAGTCGCTCCATCATCATGACACTGCATATCAGCACAGAACGTTCCCCTAACGTTTCAATATAGTTCCCGTTTGGTTATTTTTTTGGGGAACCAAATAGGAACGTTCTGGGAACGTTCTCTATTGGTTTCTCTCTTTTTTGTAACCTAAAAGGAACGTTCTATTTAAAGAAAACTTTCCTGGCTAACGAACAGGGAACGTTAGAATCTTTGTTCTGGGAACGTTTTGGGAACCATAAACTAACGTTCCTGGAACGTTCTGATAACCAAAAAAATTGTTAGCTGGGATATTATAGCATATCATATCAAATAAATGCATTTCTTTATGCTGTAATAGTGCATTTGAATTCACAGACAGACAGGCATTGTGATTTGGGCGAGTAGATTATTAGAATCTGTTTGTTTATGCTAGAGAGTTTTATATTAATGGTAGGTGCACTTAACAAATTTTTAGAGAATCACAAGGCAGATGCTACTGTAGGAAGAGAAGCATCAGAGACAAGCCCCAGTCCTAACTGTAAGTGTTTACTTCTTGTATAAAGCTTTAGCTATATAGAATAGTTTCAAAAGGGTTTAAATGATATGTGGTAATGCCATGTCTGATTGTATGAGCATAAACAGGGATGCTTCCAGGCAGATGTCCTATGATGACATTATTGACACTTTTGCAGCAATTAAGTCTAGGCGTGTCCACTTTTAAAGCTATTGAAAATAGTAAACATATGCTCAAATATGCCAAGGTCAATTTGTTTTAAGTCCTTGTAGTTGTTTACAAGTTACTTCCTTTGAAAATGGATGTGCATAGTTGTTTTATTGAAAAGTGGTAACTGTGTATTACTAAATAATAATTATAGCTGATAATGTAACATATTGCGGGGTGTGTGGGGGGGTCAATAGGGATCTCGCCTAGGGTGCCAAAAATTCTAGAAATGGCCCTGTGTGAATGCATCTCAAACATAATGATTTAAACATTGAAATTAATGTTGTTGTCCTTATACCATATCATTGTTGCTGGAGATAGTTGTCATCAGTGTTCAAGGTCCTTCTGCTGTGTATTATGGACCTGCTGTGTAAATACATATGCAAATATACTGTGGCAAAAGCACACTACACAGGAAATCATTGACTTTTGTTTACAATAATTCTCCAATAAATTGGTTAAAAAATTATGTGAGGTATTTTAAAGAGGACCTTTTATGCTAAATTCACTTTTATAAGATGTGTTTGAACACAGATGTTTGTCCACAGTGTGTATAAACAACTAGCTTATTGTCACAAGATGAATGCAGACGAAGGCTGAATCTCAATAAACCAAGTTTAATGATATAAGCAGGCAGAAGTGTAACAGCATACACAAACAATAACCGACAGGGTCTGAACTGAACAAGGAGAATATATACACAGGAGTAAATAAGGGAACTAAATAGGAACAGCTGGGCAAGGATTAGCATAATCAGACACCATGGCAACTGATGAGAACATGACAGACAACAGAACAAACATGACATTAGCTCACCCTCCAGAAGGCACGACGTAACAGAAAAGGGTTCACAAGGAAAGAGGGCAGAGGCCTTGGTGGATGGCATGGAGCTGGAGACGGATTGAACCCTGGAGATGTTGGCCACAGGCACCATGGTGGCGCTGAGGGAGGGAGGATCCAGGGTGGAGCCTTGACTGACGGGCTTGCCGGCAACCGGGAGCCGATCGATGGCGGCGGAACCATGGTGAGTGGTGGAGGAACCAGCGAAAACAGAGTGGCTGATGGACCATGGCTACATCGCAGACCTGGAAGATGGGAGCTGAGCCGCTGACTCAGGGGACTGAGGCGATGACGTGGTGATGGATGACCGGGGTGACAATGTGGTGAGGGAGGCTGACGGGGAGGTCAGAGGAAGGGAGAAGTCCAGTGATGCCAAAGGGGTGCAGGGTGAGAACGCAGCCCGAATCCCAGAAGTCCGTGGCTGCAGGTCGTGGGCATCGAACGCTGAAGGCCGACCTGGAGTGTTGAGCATTCCCAGCGGAGGTTCCAGGCAGACGGACCACGGGGGCGATGAAGGAGTGGTGGGTCGAGGTGAAGGCGACGGGCTGACAGGTCGAGGTGGAGGTGTGGGCCTGGAGGCCCGAGGAGTGGCCGGGGACTCAGCCTCTAGCCTAGCTGGTGGTAGGGAAGCCCGAGGCGCAGACGATGAGCCGCACGGAGTGAGTGGCGGTGGCAGAGCCGAGGAGCTACACAACCCCGATGGTGCCGATGGATCCAGGGGGCTGGTCGTGACCAATGATGGAGACTGCAAAAAGGACAACAGGCAGGGATACGGGCTGAAGATTTCCAGACGGGACCGGCGAAGAAGATGATGATGTGAGGGTGGGGACTTGGGTGGGTAAAAGATCCATGGACCATAGGTCTATCAGGTCCAGGTCCACTCCTGGCTCTGCGGTGGACTGACCTGCTTGCGTCATTTACATTTGAAATAACGAATTTGCATGTGCAAAAGACGCAATATGTGAACGGCCCCTTACGGCCCACTTACGTTTATGTACACTATATTGCCAAAAGTTTTGGGAAGCCTTTACGTGCACATGAACTTTAATGACATCCCATTCTTAATCTGTAGGGTTTAATATGGAGTTGGCCCACCCTTTGAAGCTATTACAGCTTCAACTCTCCTGGGAAGGCTTTCCACAAGATTTAGGAGTGCTTTTATGGGAATTTTTGACCATTCCTCTAGAAGCGCATTTGTGAGGTCAGGCAGTGATGTTGGCGAGAAGGCCTGGCTTGCAGTCTCCACTCTAATTCACCCCAAAGCTGTTCTATCGGGTTGAGGTCAGGACTCTGTGCAGGCCAGTCAAGTTCCTCCACACCAAAGTTGCTCATCCATGTCTTTATGGACCTTGCTTTGTGCACTGGGGCGCAGTCATGTTGGAACAGGAAGGGGCCATCCCCAAACTGTTCCCACAAAGTTGGGAGCATGAACTTGTCCAAAATGTCTTGGTATGCTGAAGCATTAAGTGTTCCTTTCACTGGAAATAGGAGCTTTAGTGGAAGTTCTACCCGGAAGACTCTAATGCACATCATTGCTAATTATCTAACCAATCATTACATGTCACCTGAGTATATAAGTTCTGTTCCCACCCACTATTTTGTTCGCAGATACCATCGCCAGAGTTCAGTTCGCAGTTGATGACGCTGACATTCCTCACTATGCATGTACAGGCCTATAATTGTGATTATCTAAATATTCACACAGACAATGTTAGCGGTAGTCCGATGTACTACAATGTGAAAATGTTCATTTTAGATGGGATATAATGCTACAGCGTCATTTAAGTTCAGGTTAGCCTATCATTTTGAATGTTCATTGAAGCGGTTGCACAATGAGAGTGATCGTATTCACCGTCTCAAATTTCAGAAGTGTGCAGGTCCACTCGCGGATTCTATTTTCAAATTTAGTTTCAGCAATATCATCAAAGGGCAATCTTCACTATTCTCTCGTCATCACTACAACAGCCACTTCATCTCAGTGATAAGTATTTTCATTGTTTTATGCATTTTGTTGTCGTTGGGTGTATAATCATACTCTTTTGCTCTATTACATACATCAGCAGAGCCAAACAGTGCAGTCGCACGCATTTGTTTGACGGAACTGTGCTCGTGCGCATTGTTACATTCATAGCACGGTGTTAATGATTCACATGAAAGCGGAGTTGGATTCCTTGTCTAACAGCAGAAAGAACGACACGTTCCCTTTCATGGGAACATCGATGCTGTGTCAAACGCATTGGGAATGCCTCTGCGTGATTGCGTCGCGAAGCACTTGTGAAATCGAACCAATAGGGTGACGGGACGTCAGAGTGGGTGACATCATGGACCAGAAAACTATAAAGCACTCATGAGAACAAAGAACACCAGCTTCTGATTTGGCTGAAACAAGACGCTCACAGGCGTGCAGGGAGTATGGCTAAGCGAGGCAGCGTCTCATTCCCTATTCAGACAGGACCTTCTGTCTCAAGCGGGCAGCATGATAATTTACCCCCGCCTGGAGTTGTGGAAACTCTGGGCCTGGCCTCTGAGGGGGCTAGGCTCATAGAATCCGGTCTCCCAACTGAGGTTGTCAAGACCATAAATCGGTGTAAATCGGACAGTTCATCACGATACAATATGATATTGATTCTGTCAGCCAGCGATACGATATTTGCCGATACCTCAAAAAATTCCACGATACGATTATGATTCGATTCGATTCAGGGCTATATCGATCGATTTATCGATATAGATATTATGTGCCAGGTTTATACAACGAGTTATATTTTTATTAACTCACAACCAAAATTGATAACATGAACTTTTTATTAATCTCTTTTTTATTATTATTACACACCCTCTATCCCAATTGGGACATTTACAACAACAAAAAAACAAAATTACAGTTTTTTTTTTAAAATAAATAAAAATAGTATTTATAGTAAAAAATAGTTTGTAATATTTCCAGAGTATTTCAACTGGAACTGGCAAAGTTTACAAATAACGTGGGATTTCTTTGCCTGCCCATCTGCTTTCAGAAATACAAAATGTTTCCAAACCCATGATTTGCATCCTACAGCAGGCACAAACTTTTCTGCATCTGTCTTTTCGCTGCTACAACCGCTTTGTTGCTGCATCACATTCGCAATCTGACATGCAGGCAAGACTGTATGGTGAGAAAACAAAAATGCGCGCTTTGGCGGAAATGCGGACGTTACGTGAGGTTGTGGAGGTTGTCAAAATAAAGGTACCTCATATCGATATTATAAATGTGGCATCGATGCATCGTATCGTTAGACGTTTGATCGATGCATCGATCCACATCGATGTATTGTTACACCCCTACTCCAGTGCTCCTTCCACGAGAAATCTATATACATATAAATGGAACTTGTTTTCTACTTGCTGTAGACAACGTCAGCTGGACATGTTCCACTCTTCTATCAGTCTTGTGCTGCAATTTCTCCAAGTATAAATCTTGGATGGTTTATCTCCTTCTACCTCGAAGGTTTATATAGCGGCTATTTCCGCTTATCATGCTCCGGTGGGGGACTCTTCTGTGGGAAGAGACCCCCTATTTATACGCTTTTTCTGTGGTACCCAGAGGCTGAGGCCTTCTGTGCATACAAAACTCCGGCCTGGGACTTGGCTATTGTGTTGGAAGTGTTAGCTGAGGCTCCCTTTGAACCATTAGAGGAGGTGTCTGGGAGATTCCTCTCTCTCAAAACTGTCCTCCTGTTGGCAATTTCATCTCTCAAAAGAATCTGAGATCTTCAAGCACTTTCGGTTGCTCCCTCATGTTTGGAATTTGCGCCTGGTATGTTCAGGGCTTTCCTTCATCCTAGACCTGGTTATGTACCCAAGGTCCCCACCAACGTCCCAGGACCAATTGTACTGCAGGCCTTTTGTTCTCCTCCTTTTAATAATCCGGATCAGGAAGAATGAGCAAGTGGGTGGTCGAGGCCATCTCTCTTGCTTATGAATCATTCGGGCAGCCTTCACCTTTGGCTGTCCAGGCACACTCAACTAGGGGTATAGCTGCCTCAAAGGCTTTGATCTCCCTCAATGAGATATGTGATGCGGCTGGGTGGTCCTCTCAGCATACCTTCATTAGGTTTTATAACCTTGATTTGTGCTCCACTCGGGGTCCTTGGTGCTCTCGTCTCGAAGATAACAGACAGGCACTTGGTACTATGGCATAGTTGGGATAGGGTTCCCAATGCGTTCGACGCAGCGTAGATGTTCCCATGAAAGGGAGCGTCTCGGGTTATGTCTGTAACCCTGATTCCCTGAATAGGGAACGAGACGCTGCGTCGCTTAGCCATACTCCCTGCACGCCTGTGAGCGTCTTGTTTCAGCCAAATCAGAAGCTGGTGTTCTTTGTTCTCAGGAGTGCTTTATAGTTTCCTGGTCCGTGACGTCACCCACTCTGACGTCCCGTCACCCTATTGGTTCGATTTCACAAGTGCTTCACGACGCAATCACGCAGAGGCGTTCCCAATGCGTTCAACGCAGCGTCTCGTTTAAAAATAAACGTAAAATAACACTGCATAGTCTTCACTGTATTGAATTAATTGAATTTACCTGTGCTAAAGGCACAATCTTGGTGTGGAATCGCGGGCGCTATTGCCAATGAGAGACTGATTTCAGTGCCACACGCGAGTCCCAGCCTGGACTTCCAGGAATAGGAATGAGTCATTTCATTCTACCAAAGTACTTTCAATTGCTTAAATACTACTCATACAGGTAAGTTTATTTTATTAATTAAAACTGAGGTAACGCATTGTTGTTTCACTTGGTCTAACGTTACACTATCATATTAAACTGCATTTGAGTGTTAAAGTTGTAGACTGCTATTCTATTAGTCTGTTGATTGTAAGCTAGATCAACAGTATGATATTCTAACATTCCATCGTGTTGAGCTACATAACATTAATTTGTCTCATGTACTTTTGCTCACCTGTCTATTAATATGCTAGAGCAGCATCTGTCGAACCGAAGTTTGTCGCAAAGCTGTCCCATTTCGTAAACGCCATGCATGATCCTCGCTCCAGTTCTCTTATTCCAAGTTTGCTTGCCATGTTCCATAGTGTTGGATGAAACAGCATGCTACTAGACATCACACAGTTCTCAATATCTGTTTCCACAGTTACTATCAAAGACTATAGAATAACACAAGACGTGTCATTCTTATTGTTTTGAATGGGAGAAAGTGTAACTCGCAATTTGGCGGAATATGTCCCGCCTTCTAAATAAGAGCCAATCGCCGCCTGGTAAAGTCATCCGCGTCACCGCAGCGGCCGTTAGAAGCACCGGTTTCTATAGAAACGGTCAGACGCGCGCCTCTGAAAGGAGGCACGAGATGCGCATTTAGGTCTGTGCATGCGCATTTGGAGAATTTGGTGTTTCTCCATTCAAAGAGATAGGAGTCGCACTTGCATGCCCAAGAGGCGTTTCAATGATGGCTGCCGAGTGAAATGACTTGTCTTAAAGGGACTTTGTTACTTTGCAGTACAAGAAGAATCCAGGGATAATGCAGAATTGCAGTTATTACGTCATTGACGGGCATTATTTTAAATTTGTGACTTTCTCTGAATTTACAAATCTTGGTAACATTTAGGATAATGTTTGTATGCAATTTGCATAAAGTGTTCAATGAAAAAATTACACAGAGCAAGTGGTTTAATCTTACATATCGTCTCTAAAGCTGCAAAGTTATTTCTTTGTACTTTGTTGGTCGTTAACATGCATGACACAGACAGCAGCAAGCCTGCTGTAAGTTAAGATCGAATGCGTGGATCCCCTATAATGATACACATCAGTTTTCTTCTTCACGTTACCTAAGCCATAGGCACTGTGTGTACAAGGACATTTTGACATAAATCTGCATGTACGTGTCCATCCAGGCAAAAATAGATGCAAAGTGAAAGCAATTCATCATTAACGCGTGCGCACAGAGAATAGCGTGTAAACTGACAGGACCTAAACATGTGCAACTTCGGTTTAAACTATGCTATCATGGCGCCATGACTTGTGGATGCGCACATCGCAACAAATATCTAAAGTGATTATATTGTGCTGCGTACTACACATCGAACATCAGAGTCACTGTGGCCCGTAGGCTACTCTGCACCCGCCTGGTCATAAGCATTTCACTTATGCTCATTGTGCCCCTTCTTCTGTGCAGGGCACTCCCGAGTACCTCTTATCTCTTTACTAAGGTATTGGAGAACGATGCTCGTAGTGTTATACTTTTGCAAAGGTTTGCTAGCTTCAGTCAGGTTCAGCCAGCTAAGGTTAGCTAGTAGAGCATTATCAAGTAAAGTGCTTCCCTTTTGCAAGGGCATTGTACGACAAGGTTTCTCAATCTTTATCTGCCCCATGCATTAAGTATTCTTGTACTTATGTCATGCTGATCTGGTTAATTTCTTTGGGTGTTCTCTTAGCAGGTTCTGACAGTTAGACTAAGTTCTGTCTGCTTTATTCTATCTAGCTGTGAGCGGGAGTCACGCCCAAGCATATTGACCAAGTCTTTCCTTACCTTTTCATTATTTACTTAAAATAACTCAAATGCTCATTCACTCATAGTAATAATCAAGTTACGTTGATTATTGTTTGCTAGCTACTAGCGGTGGTGTCATTGTTTTCTACTTTATCTTCAGCTTCGGTCTTCACAAATACATGATGTTTTATAAACGTAGTTCAGGAGGAACAAGTCAAATAAGATACCCAATCATTACATCATCTTAATCATTACGTCATCTCAACCAGCTGTCAACAATCTGTAATCAACGTATCTACCCAATCGGCATGAGTTCAGGCCTGTATATAATCACAGTCAAACTCACCCAAGGATCCTCGACAGTTTCCAGAATCCCTCCACCACCCCGTCTCCTCACACTCTCTGCATTACTTCATATAATCTAAAAGGAGGGGGGGGGGTACTCTGTGTTCGGGCCGATTACCGAGCTCGGAGCCCTCTCCCCGGACAGCACGCCAAATACGTTTACCAATTAATTTACCTGACTTATTTGTAAGTGTGAACTCGTGAAGTACCTTTATATCATTGGCTTATCGTGACCTTTCATTGGTATTCATAATGGGCCTTTCGTGGCCTTTACTTGTAACAGCCTAATTGTGGTTTTCGCGTAACATGGCATATTGTTTCTTTGCCTGGAATGGCCCCATGACTTTTGCATTACATAGAATATATCACACTATCACACTAAATTGCCTATCGTTGCCTTTGCTTTAGATAGCTTATCATGACTCTTAGTATTATAGGCATATCGTTGCTATCGGGTTTACTGTTGACATCTCATCAAATCGCCTATCATTGCTTTGCATTAAATGGCCTCTTGTTGCATTCACATTAGATGGCCATCATAACTTTTAGCTTTACATGGAATATGTTGCCATAACATTGATGGTTTATAGTTGTCATCAAATATAAGGGCCATCATGACTTTTAGTTGCCATCGGGCATATTGTTGCCATCGGCCATATCGTTGCCATTGGGCATATTGTTGCCATCGGGCATCAGGCATATCGTTGCCATTGGGCATATCGTTGCCTTCGGGCATATCGTTGCCATCGGGCATATCGTTGTCATCGGGCATATCATTGCCATAAATGGCTTATTACCTCACATTAAATGGTTTTCATTTTTGCATCAAATGGCATATCGTGGCTCTACACATTGGCCTGTCTCAGCTCTTCATATAATTAAAACCTGTCATGGCCACCAGGTAAGTCTGTTTTATGTAACTCCAAGGTCTTCACAAATTGGCCTATATTGACTTTTCAAGTTACATGACCTTCGTGGTCTTTCCGTGTTAATCAGATTAACGTAGCCTCTCACTCCATATCTTTATCAGTCAATGTTTATTAATTATGTATGCCATTTATTTGTCATAATTTACAAACCTGATTCCAAAAAAGTTGGGACACTGTACAAATTGTGAATAAAAAAGGAATGCAATAATTTACAAATCTCATAAACTTATATTTTATTCACAATAGAATATAGATAACATATCAAATGTTGAAATTTAAAATGGACTGTGGCAACGTGGAAAACTGTTCTGTGGTCAGGCAAATCAAAATTTGAAGTTCTTTTTGGAAAACTGGGACACCATGTCATCCGGACTAAAGAGGACAAGGACAACCCAAGTTGTTATCAGCGCTCAGTTCAGAAGCCTGCATCTCTGATGGTATGGGGTTGCATGAGTGCGTGTGGCATGGGCAGCTTACACATCTGGAAAGGCACCATCAATGCTGAAAGGTATATCTAAGTTCTAGAACAACATATGAAGAGTTTGGTTCCAAAACGCGATAAACGCCATTTTAAAAAAAATTGAGTTTCCGCCAAAATCAGTATTGTATCTGGTCGGTATTGAAAAGTCATTTATTAATTTTGCGCAAAATGCGATATCCGTTGTGTTATTCTGTCATGTTTTCTCCCTTTCTTTCCAAAACGCGACAAACGCCAGTCTCCCTTCTCTGCAGAACGCGATATATCCGCTCAACCAATCACAGCGCACCATTCCATGCACTGTAAACAGTAATGGCGGCGCTCTGAATACACCCCGCATCCTTTATCTACTTTTGTACTTTGTGATCAACAAAAACAGAAAAATGAATAATTTCAATGAACATTGCTGAACCTGTGGTGGTTTCTGCGGTGGGGAAGAAACGCAAGCCATCGAAATCATTTACGTGAGGAGATTAAGAAGGCGAGGCACTCGAGTCGGGAGGAGGAAAAATGCCGGCTGTTGCTTGTTTCACGACAGCATCAAACTTCTATCACGCTCCCTAAACTGAACTGTTTATTTTAACCATGCGGTGACGCCAGATACGCCTTGATCGGTAATGACAAACAGAGACATAATTCATTTATAACATTAACAAGATGACTCGTTGAATTCATTTTGGGAGCGACGACTGAATGTATTTTTAGTCAAATGCATGTACATAAGATTAGTATTGACAAAGTTCAGAGGCTGTCATATATGTGAATTAACTTACTTTCAATATGAAAAATAACTTTTATATTGATGGATTAATTGCATTTTGAAAAAAAAAAAAATCAAAACAAAAAAACGTGTCATGCATTTATTGCATTTTGGGGAAAAAAGAATAAATTTTTATAATAAACCTTTGAAAATCAAAATCTAGATTTGAATTTTTAATGTTTTTATAACCAAAAGATGCTATGTGAAAGTTTGAAACAGAAAAGAGTGGTTTTCATTTTGCCACTTTCTTGGTAAAGAAAACACCTTTTTACTCAAATTAATCAAAATGGATTTATAGCGTTTTGGAACCAAACTCTTCATATGCTCCCATCCAGATGTCGTCTCTTTAAGGGAAGACCTTGCATTTTCCAACATGACAATTCCAGACCACATACTGCATCAATTATAACATCATAGCTGCGTAGAAGAAGGATCCGTGTACTGAAATGGCCAGCCTGCAGTCCAGATCTTTCACCCGTAGAAAACATTTGGCGTATCATAAAGAGGAAGATGCGACAAAGAAGACCTAAGACGTTGAGCAACTAGAAGCCTGTATTAGACAAGAATGGGACAACATTCCTATTCCTAAACTGTGAGCAACTTGTCTCCTCAGTCACCAGACGTTTGCAGACTGTTATAAAAAGAGAGGGATGCCACACAGTGGTAACATGGCCTTGTCCCAACTTTTTTGAGATGTGTTGATGCCATGAAATTTAAAATCAACTTATTTTCCCTTAAAATGATACATTTTCTCAGTTTAAACTTTGATATGTCATCTATGTTGTATTCTGAATAAAATATTGAAAATTGAAACTTCCACATCATTGCATTCTGTTTTTATTTACAATTTGTACAGTGTCCCAACTTTTTTGGAGTCGGGTTTGTAATACTAGTACATTACTAATGCAAACTACTGGTGGTGGTGTTTTCATGCGATTTAATATCACTCGTTTTTATTTCCCTATACTCACTCGGGGTCAAGCGAACGCTAACTCTATGGACCATGGTCCTCATATGCAATCTTCTAGTATCACAGACTAACGTGTCTTTCTGACCATTAGCATCAAATCACGATTCACATCACTGGTATTCTTTTGTGTTTTTATCTAGGATTACCAAGGCTATGTTTATAACAAGCATTAGGTAAGGTTACAGCATATCATAAAATCCTATATTTAAATCTTCTGTGGTAAGTATACTATTGAGAGAAACTACCTGTAACGGTGTCAGTTTCTATTCCTACTATTTACATCTATATGGCTTGCTTTATTCGGCTTATCTGGGCATCTCCTTCATCCACTCTGTCTTCTCCTCACTATGGCCTATCGTGGCATGATCTACATGGCATTTTTATACGCTGACCTATCAGCCTACTTGGCTTTCATGCTCCACCTAATGTGGCAATGTTACGGCCTATGCGGCATTCTTCACATCCTTAAAGCTATGGCAAAACGAAAAGCTATTGCATAATGATTCTTCCTGTTAATGATTTAACATGTCTGTGCATTCATTATCTCTTTCTCTTTGGTAATATTTAGGAACGCATTCAAAGAATCCTCCAACTGGTGCGTATTTTCTTTACATTCTCAGTTCTTTTGGGGTAGGCTCAGCCCCTGCCTTCATCTTAAGGCAGGATCTGCAAATGTCTACTACCCTCTGGATTCTACTATGGACGGGGCCTACGCCAAAGAACTTTATAATTTATCTTTGATATTTACATACAAACTGTTGAATAAATCGTATTCAAATGTTTCTTTGCTTCCCACGTCTTTCTGGTAGAACTAAGGGGCTAAGCCCAACCCCTGAAAAACAACCCCACACCATAATCCACCCTCCACCAAACTTTACTCTTGGCACAATGCAGTCAGGCAAGTACCGTTCTCCTGGCAACTGCCAAACCCAGACTTGTCCATCAGTTTGCCAGACAGAGAAGCGTGATTCATCACTTCAGAGAACACGTCTCCACTGCTCTAGAGTCCAGTGGTGGTGTGCTTTACATCACTGCATCCGACGCGTTGAAATGCACTTGGTGATGTAAGGCTTGGATGCAGCTGCTCGGCCATGGAAACCCATTCCGTGAAGCTCTCTACGCACTGTTCTTGAGCTAATCTGAAGGCCACACAAAAGAAAGTTGTCAACTTCTGCGCACTGTGCACCTCAGCATGCACTGACCCCACTCTGTGATTTTACGTGGTCTATCACTTTGTGGCTGAGTTGCTGTTGTTCCCAATTGCTTCCACTTTGTTATGATGCCACTAACAGTTGACCGTGGAATATTCAGTAGTGAGGAAATTTCAGGAATTAACTTATGGCACAGATGGCAACCTATCACGGTACCATGCTTGAATTCACTGAGATCCTGAGAGCGACCCATTATTTCACAAATGTTTGTAGAAGCAGTCTGCATTCTTAGGTGCTTGACTTTATACACCTATGGCCATGGAAGTGATTGGAACACCTGAATTCAATGATTTGGAGGGGTGTCCCAATACTTTTGGCAATATAGTGTATTTCGGGAAAAAATGGATGAATTTACATGATGTAAATCCGACAGATTTATCGATTAATATGATCATTATAAAGGTGCTTAAACAACAAAACACATTCACTTCCACATATTTGACAATCAGAATATATCATATAATTCATGATATAGTTAAAAAGTTTGTGAATATTTTGAATAAAAAAGGGAAAATTAAATAAACGTGATACCTTTCAAAGTGTGGCTGCATGATGCATCGCTAAGGAATTTAAAATAATGTTCTAAAACTCACGCTTTGGGCTCAGCTATAATATAGAGCCCCTAGAATATAGATATCCTCCCCCACCCCCCTGGTTGGCCACCTCCAGAATGGCAACCCCCTAGTTCGTGTGTCCTGGCACTGGCTCTGTCGCCCATCCTCATTTTGGCCTAAATGGTTAAAATATTAGTTTGGCTGTACTGTTCAGTAACTTGCAAAAATAGTCTTAAAAACCAACTTTACAATGTGCTAACTGTGATAAGATTGTGGTTTGTGATCCTGTCTGGAAAAAAAATTGTGATATGATATTTCATATCTGGATCTATTATAGTTAGAAGGCAGCAGTCTAAAACGTTACATAATCAGTATCTAAAAATCACAATGTTTTTGTGTAAATGTATTTCAGATATGATTTAAATGTTTAGAATAGGTTGTTGGCCTTGCTTTCATCATTGATATTAGTAACAGGCATCAGAAGTCCCAACTGTAATATGTGTATTTTGTTCATGACCACTGATGCACTTACAGCAAATTTGACAATATTCTTTTACTTTCTACTGACACCTTTCAGTTTCATGTCTCTCATTTGTCTCTTATGATCAACAATTTTACTGCCAATGTTGAAATGAAAGAAAATAATTGTCATTACACATCACCAGAGTGGGCGGTAGATGGGTTGGCCAGTCTGATCCAGACACTGTATAAATGAAAGGACAGTAAGGAGAGCAGAACAAACTCCTAACAAGAGGAGACTCACTTATGGCCTATGAGACAGAGGATAATGAGACTCAATACTGCTTTCCTGCCATCAACTCATCATGTTTCAAGGGAAAACGCTCTAGACATGAATACAATATCATGTATGTGTTTTTTTCATTGCTGTCAACATGGACTGTGTTTCTGAACCTGCTGGTGATCATCTCCATCTCTCACTTCAAGAAGCTTCACACTCCAACAAACCTGATTATTCTCTCTCTGGCTTTGGTTGACCTGTTTATGGGACTTATTGTGATGCCTGTGGATGCCATAAAGCTGATTGAGACATGCTGGTACTTTGGAGACACTTTCTGTGGACTGTTTATGATAATCATGGGGCTGCTCGGCTCAACATCCCTTAGTAATTTAGTTTTAATTGCTGTTGATCGTTATGTGGCTGTGTGTCACCCTTTACTGTACCCACAGAAAATAACTATGACTAAAACTTTAGTAAGCATCTGTCTTTTGACCATTCAAACAGAACAGATGAGCGTGTACCTTAACAGTTAGTTTTACCTGCAGAGTCATTGATGTGATATATTCCTTCCTGTTTCCTTGTAGTGTGATGATCACTGCATATTTGAGAATATTTTATGTTGTTAATCAACAGGTGAAAATTATAAATTCTCTGATGAAAGGTGGTAAATGTGTAAAGGAAGGTTCATTGAGGAGGAAATCTGAGAGTAAAGCTGCTCTGACATTAGGAATCATTGTGACAGCTTATCTGCTGTGCCTTATTCCATATTATATCTTGTCTTTAACAGAGACCACTGTAACCTCTTCTACCACAATTACATTTTTATTATGGACTTTGTATATTAACTCAAGTCTGAATCCTCTTATCTATGCTTTATTTTACAGTTGGTTTAAAATATCAGTTAAACACATCTTAACTCTTAAAATATTGAAACCAGAATCCTCTCTCATGGACATTCTTACAGGCTGATTTAAGTTTATTGATTTTTTTATTTATAGTATTGAACTGAAACTAAAGTAGATGTAAACACAACGGTTAACATTTAACCGTGTTTTGATATTTTATAAGTGTGTGTAGATGTGATTAGATGCATTCATTAGTGACAGGTACCAGCATGTTTTCCCTAAACTTTGGCACTGTTAGTCACCGATGTGAAATGAAACCATGATTAAAACATGTCAATACAGGCATAAAATAGCATTGTGCAAGGTTGGAAATATCTTCAAAATGAAAGAAGAAAAAAAAATCAAGATATGAATTGCCCTTGTATTTTGTTTTTATAACATAATATAATTAAGCAATATCTACTTTCTTGAATGT
Source organism: Ancherythroculter nigrocauda (assembly GCA_036281575.1). Taxonomy (NCBI): domain Eukaryota; kingdom Metazoa; phylum Chordata; class Actinopteri; order Cypriniformes; family Xenocyprididae; genus Ancherythroculter; species Ancherythroculter nigrocauda. The sequence goes on from VTFQ01000002.1 coordinate 7,851,608, forward strand.
CAGCATGATTGCAAAATGTGATATTCATTTTATATAACAGTTCAATAAACAATACGTGGGTTATATTAATTGACCTATTTTAGACACACAACATTGTCAATCTTGACTGTTTTTTCTCTATTTTGATAATAAAAACAGTTACAAACAAAGCAGAAAATTTGTGTCTTGTCTTTACAGTATTTCACACCTTTAATGAACAGTTCAGTGGAGGATCATCTCTGCAGCAATAATACATGCAGAACATATATATAAAAAAATGTAATTGGTCCTCTGAGTTTTCACATCATTAATGTTTTCTGTCATCAGTAAGAGTAAACAAACTTAACATAGACAAGTCACTGTGTATGACAGATCAACCCATGTGACTTCCTTGAGAAAGGCCCACCCACAGTGTCATTTGCAAAGCCCATTGTATTTTACTTTTTTTTTGAGTTTCAGAGTTTATTCACAAATACCACTACCAACACAGTCTGTAATACAGCAGGGGTACAGAAATACAACATTGGTACAGTGAAATGGATCCCCCAAAGAAGCAAAAAGAAAGCTTATAGGTGGGGGTCCATTGTTTATGAAAAGAAAGAAAGAAAGAAAGAAAGAAAGAAAGAAAGAAAGAAAGAAAGAAAGAAAGAAAGAAAGAAAGAAAGAAAGAAAAAAAAAATATATATATATATAAGTGGAACAGACAAGATACACAGTTTCCACCTATAACCAAGACAATGGTAAATAAACTTAAAAAAAAAAAAAAAAAAACACAAGAGCACACCAATACTAACATAAAAACACATACACATACAATCATACACATACATCCCAGTAGACCATGAAAAAAAAACAGTTTATATTAAATATAGGTTAATAGATAATATTTTTTTAGTTGTCTTTTAAAGTTGGAGATAGAGGGCAACACCTTAAGGCCATCATCAATCCCATTCCAAATCTGCGCCCCCCTACAGACAACGCTCAAACTGGTGCGGACATGTCGACGATATTTACCAAATATAAGTAATTTGGTTCTCGTTTGATATGTATGCTGGGGCCTGGAGATAGGAACAAGGCTACTCAATCTAGAGTTCAGATTATTTACTATTTGAAACATAAAGCAGGCATTATGATATTTATTCAGCTCAGTGAGTCTTAGTAACTCAAAGCGATAAAATAGAAGGCGAGTAGAAGAATTTGACTCTGACCAGGACAAAGCCTGTATGGCTTTCCTTTGTAATGATGCAAGTTTTTTAAGATGACTTATGAAGGTGTTGCACCATATCACATTACAGTAATTCAGATGTGGCTCAAAGAGAGTTTTATACAACAAAAGTAGGGAAGACAACGGAAGAACGTGTCTGATCTTATAAAACAAGCCAACATATTCTGACAGTTTATTTACAAGATGATCAATATGACATTTGAAGGTAAGCGATTCGTCAATGAGGACCCCCAAGAATTTAGTGGAATACACCCTTTTTATCAGTTGATCATTAATTTTAATCAGGCAGCGATCAGTATTTTTAAGTAATTTTTTCTTGGTCGAATTGAATATAATAAAATTTGTTTTACTTACATTTAAAGACATTTTGTTACATTTAAACCAAGAGTCAACTTTGATTAACTCTGAATTGACTATATCTTGTAAAATAATTAGATTACTATGTGATATAAACAAATTTGTATCGTCTGCAAAAATAATTTTATGAAAGTGTGCCGATGAATTTACAAAATCGTTTATATATAAAATAAATAAGAGTGGCCCTAAAATAGAGCCCTGGGGGACCCCCAAGATTATGGGCTTACAAGCAGAATTATGATCATTGACGTGGACATACTGTTCCCTCCCATATAGATAACTTTTGAACCATTCAAGTGCTAGACCTCTGATACCATAGTGTTGTAATTTGTGCAATAAAATATCAAAATCAATGGTATCAAAGGCTTTTGATAGGTCCAAAAAGATACCAATGCCACATTTTTCCTCTTCAATACAGTCATTTATTTGTTCAACTAGGTCTAATATTGCCATACAGGTTGTGCTCTTTTTTCTAAAACCGTATTGAGAGGGAACAAGAATATCCAATTTATCAAGATAGCCACTAAGTCTATTGTACACTACCTTCTCCATTACTTTAGAAAAAGTGGGTAGAATTGATATGGGCCGATAATTATTCAAATAATTTCTATCGCCCGATTTAAAAATTGGAATTATCTTAGCGATTTTTGCCATTTTAGGTACAATACCAGTAAGTAAGGAAAGGTTAATACAATGAGCCAGAGGCTCCACAATGACGTTCGCAATGGCCTTCATGATCTTACTAGATATTCCATCTATACCAGCAGTATTTGAGCTTCTCAAGCTTAAAATGATCTTGAGGAGTTCGGTACTGTCTGTTGGTGTCATGAAGAATGAATGAATATAACTTCCAGAAAGAAACTGCTTAAAAGTGACATCCTTAGATTGACTTATCTTTTTTGACAGATTTACACCGATAGAGGCAAAATGATTATTAAAACTCTGTGCAAGATCAACTGTGACATCACCAAGAACTGGTAGAGCAATCTGTTTATGTCTCCTATTGAGAACTTCATTTAACACATTCCATGACCTTCTATAGTCCCCCTGTGAAGCTTTTAGTAATTCAGTATAATGATTTCTTTTGCTCTTTCTTATAATCTGCGTTAATTTATTTTTATAAGAAATATATTTCTCTTTATTTAAACTAGAAGGATTTTTCATGTATAATTTGTAAAGCCTGCTTTTATATTTAATAGATTTCAAAATCCCCTTTGTGATCCAAGGGTTCTGGAGAGTAGTGCTGCATTTTACAGTCTTCTCAGGAATTGTATCCTTAATGGAGTCTTGAATGATCTTTATCAGATTATCATATGCAGCATCAGGAGTCGCACTGTCATAGATAGAAATCCACGATTTGGCCTGTAAGTTAGCAATTAAATGCTGTAATGTTTTCTCATTAAGAATTTTAGATTTAATTTTAGAGAGTAGAGGAGAAACTGATTTACCAGAACCAAAAAATATTACAATTGGATAATGATCTGTGATGTCAGCCTGCACGACTCCCGTCTCCAGCGTGATGTTTTGAATATTAGTAATGATATTGTCAATAATAGATTTGGATGTCGGTGTTACTCTAGTAAATCTATCGATAGTGGGGGAAAATGCGGAGGAATGTAATATGTTCATGAAATCGTGTTTTGCCCTATCTTCCCTAGAAATATCAATATTGTAGTCACCAAGAAGTATACAGTCTTTTTTTTGATTATTCAATTTATGTAATAGGTCTTCCAATTTACAATAAAAGGTGTCAAGAGCAGAGTCTGGTGGACGATAGATTACACCGACAATAAATGTTTTGTCATGATTGTTAATCTCAATAAATAAAGACTCACAATGATCATCCTCTAAACAAAAGTCACAGATATTTACTTGGAGGCTACTCTTAACATAAAGACAGACCCCTCCACCTATTCTATTTGGTCTGTTCTTAATGTATAAATTGTATCCATCAAGGTTAAGTAAATCAACACTTGAGAATTCATTGAGCCAAGTTTCACTGCACCCAATAACATCAAAATGACAGCCAAGGTTAGATAGAAAAGAAACTAACTCAAAATGATGTTTGTTTTGACTTCTGATGTGTAAATGTAACAATGAGTACTTATATATATCATTTAATAGTTTTAAGTTATCAGAGTCAAAAACATTACAAGTAGTATTGCCATCCATATCAATGCAGCACTTAGAATCTCCAACAATATTAAAATCATCAAAACCCATAGTATAAATAGTACAAATTAATCATGGAGTTTACTGGGATTACATTAAGACATTGACACGGCGATTGTCGCAAACATAATATAAACAACCAAAAACGCACACATATACAACAGACACACATACAAAAATATTCCAGTACCATTATAATTTGTACCACACCGCAGTCAACCGCGCTGACTCGCAAAAATAAATATAGTCACATAAAGATTGAAAACAAAAATGTCTCTCAACTCTCCGCCTGAAAACAAGTTCAAACCACCCATAATGGGAAATAGGCTATTATAAGCATTAATCATAAAAGAGAGACTGTCGCCCAAAATCCGCAAAAGTAGAGGTAAACAGATCACCACTGAGCACTGTCAATGAAAAACGGAATGAAATAGGAGCACAAACGACAGTAAGCCACAGCCTACAGGTCCATCACCCTCATTGCATGGATTTGGGCAAACTATGGTCTAAGTGATCCGCGAAGGCAAGGAGACAATGAAAGCTTCAGCCTCAGCTACCGTGGGAAAGTGTTTCTTACCTCCCGACTCCATCTTGATATAAAGCCTAGCCGGATAGAGCAGGGCCGGCTTGAATCCACGCTCATACAGCTCCGACATGACCGTTTTAAACTCTTTCCGCTGTTCCACAACCTCTGGAGGATAATCCTCAAATACAAGGATGGGATGACCCCGAAATTTCAGCCTCCCCCTCATGGACCGTGCATGGCGGATGATCTTATCCTTTACCTGAAACCTGAGGAGACGAATGATGATCGGTCTAGGCCGTTGGTTGGGTAGAGGTTTGAGTGCCAGGGCTCTATGAGCCCGTTCACATTCCACAGGCGAATCGAGGACCCCTCCAAAAACCTCCTCAAGCATCTTGGTGAAGAAAGCTGTCGGTTGTGGCCCCTCCACAGATTCAGGTACACCAATGACTCTGATGTTATTACGCCGGCTCCGTGATTCGAGGTCGACGATTTTAGATGCTAGTTTAGCATGGTCTGTCTGGAGCTTGGTGATAGTTTCCTTGGCAGCCTTCAGGCATAACTCTCGCGCATCACCTTCACTCTCAAGGACTTCGAGTCTCTCAGCATGTTCCGTCACAGCAGTAATGACACCATTCAACTTGGTCTCAAGGGCTGAAAAAGTTTGTTTGAAATCATCGGAGATAGCCGTTCGGAGAGACTCAAGCAGGTGGGTGAGGGACGCCATTGTGACCGTCTCAGCATTTGAGTCGGTCTGCACCGCTTTTGCCTTCGGCATAGTCGCAACTGATCAGTAAGTTAAATCCACCACTTTAAATAAGTTTAGGAGAGAGATAAGTTACGAATAATAAGTTTAAAAATAAGCAAAATATTAGCGAGGGCGCGAGACGCTGCGTGCGTGTTCACTCGTTACCGCATCACGTCACGTCTACTTCAAAGTATCAAAATTATATGCTTATTCTATTTAATATTAATTTACTCTATTAAGGTGCTCTGACCTTCTGTAACATTATTTGTGCTGGACTCACCACTGTAGACCTTCACTCAGTACAGCTGTAGCACATGAATACTGACTGCTGTCTTAGCTGAGGAATGCTGGTCATGTGGTTAATGTCATAGTCTTCACCAAATCAACTGAACTGCTTTTACATTGTGGCATTCTTCTAGTCAGGGACATTACTAGGCCTATTTTAGGGAGGCTTTAGCCCCTCAGTGTACAACTATGTGAAGTACACGTTTAGTCAACGTTGACTAAAAATACCCTTATTTAGATTTAAAGTACATGATATGCACAAGTGATTGTTGACATCTCATTAGAGCCTTGTTGAAATATTAGGGGTTTATTAGAGGAACAAAAGGCTTGTGGTCAGGAAAACCTGTATATTTTAATATTTTAGGTGTCATGACTGGTCACTATCACCTTTCAGCTTTTAGCAGTTCATCTAAATAGTGATGTGACAAATGAATGTCTGAATGCATCTCAAATATAATAATTTAAACATTGAAATGAACATTGTTGTTCTTGCACCATATCATTACTGCTGGTACAGTGTCACAGTGTAGTATCAGTGTTCAAGGTCCTTCTGCTGTGTATTATAGACCTGCTGTTTAAATACATATGCAAATATACTGTGGCAAAATCTGGCTTCATTCAAACACACTACACAGGAAATCATTGACTTTTGTTAGCAATAATCCTCCAATAAATTGATTGAAAAAATTATATGAGGTATTTTAAAGGGGACCTATTATGCAAAATTCACTTTTATAAGGTGTTTGAACACAGATGTGTGAGCCGCAGCAGTCTGCCATTTCTGTTACCTCACTGGAAATATACAATGTCTGCAAAAAAAAAAAAAAAAAAATTACAAATGTTCTGTAATTGGATGTACCGATGAACATAAACATCTCTATAGACTTCCAGCATCTGAGCCACTGAGGACACAGTGGTTGAATTTCATTTATGAAGAAAATGTGCATTCTGCGTACGGTCATCTGCCGGAAGCTAGTTATTTGAATTTAAATAACAAAAACAAAAACATATCGCTTCACTTCAGAAGGCCTTTATTAACACACTGGAGTTGTATGGGTTACTGTTTTTTTTATGGATGGATGCATTATATCTGATTGTGTTCGTTTGAAAGAAGATAGTCATGTACACCTAGGATGGCTTGAGGGTGAGTAAATCATGGGATAATTTTCATTTTTGGGTGAACTATCCCTTTAAGTTCCCTGTATCCAATACAAGATACATTCAATACAAGATGGATGCTGTCCTAGTCACTCTGCTTAGACTGTGCTTCTATAAAGCTCGCTCGCTACTGGCTTTTGGTAAATCAGATCACATAGTACTACTATAAAGACTTTCTCTAATCAGATACCATGGGCGGACAAAACTATTTGAGCAGCGGTGAATGCGTGGACAGCTGTATATAATGTGGCTCTCTTGTCTGGGAACATGAGAGATTACAAGGTATCGTGCTATGTTCTCTGACGTGCAGTAAAAGCTGCTAAACTTAGATACAGAGAACTAACCACGTGAGAGCTATTCTGCCAATCAGTGTGTCAGAACGAAGCAGGCATGTCAGCGATGACTGTGTGATCACTGTCACTGAGGATGAGGTTCAGAAGACTCTAAAGCATGTGAATGTCAGGAAAGATGGTATTTCTGGTCACACTTTGAGATCATGTGCTGATCATGAACCATCTTGCCTGAATGATTATCACCCAGTTGTCATGAAGGTCTTCGAGAGACTCATCATAAACATTATTTGCTCCTCCATTCCTGGTCAGTTTTCTTATTGTCTCAATTGATCTACTGAGGATGCTATCTCTCATGTTCTACATTCTTCTCTTATCCACATCAACAGTAGCCATGGAAACTATGTGAGGTTGCTATTTATTGACTATAACTCACCTTTTAATACTATAGTCCCCTGAAAGCTGACCTCCAAACACTGGGATCTCAAATTGACTATTACCCTCTGTGACTGGGTTCAGAATGTCCTCACTGACAGACCCCAGGTATTGAGCGTGGACCAGTTCTGCTCTGATTCCATCACCTTGAGTGTAGGTACTCCACAGGGTTGTGTTTTGAGTCCCCTGAGTCCCAATTGCTACACAAAAGCTGTGCATGCTCATCACTCTTTAGCTCTGCTCACACGAATTGCCTCCAGGTGCTCGGCTGTTTTCGGAAAGACTCGGTACAGCGTATGTGCCTTTAATAAATATGATAAAACTAAAGACATATCGGAGATATGAAGGATGCACTACTACTCTATAGTTAGTCAAGATTAATATGAGATTGGCAGAAACTGTGTGTGATACCCCCCCCCCCCCCCCCCCTTTTTTTTAAATTAGGAGATAAAACATAAAAGCAATAGAGCAAAGCGCAAAGCAGTAAGCAAGAGCATCCAAACAGTAGCTAAGCAGGAAGTAGGAAGGATCCACTGAGAAATTTTTATTTTATTTTCAAATAAAATGAAACTTTTATTCACCTATGGCACACGTGGCAATAAATCACTGGCACGTGACAATAGTTAGAGAGGTGTATGTATTTAAATAAAGTCCTGCAAACTTGAGTACGAGCATACATTTTGAGGTAATCATTCCTCATAGCCACACAGCCTGTTTTATTCAGATAGAGCTATAAATACTGTTAAACTGTAAGATTATAACCTACACCAGTGTGCTCTATAGGGTGCATTCAATTGATCAGAGAGAATGCTTATGCAGCATAAGACTGTTGATTGTGCTTGTTCCACAGAGAATTTCACTGCCAAGGATGGAACTATTAAAAGAAAAATATTGTTATTATGCAGCATCAGAGTGGGCGGTATATGGGTTGGTCAGTCTGATCCAGACACTGTATAAATGAAAGGACAGTAAGGAGAGCAGAACAAACTCCTAACAGGAGGAGACTCACTCATGGCCTATGAGACAGAGAAAGATGAGACTCAATACTGCTTTCCTGCCATCAACTCATCATGTATCAAAGGAAAGCGCTCCAGACATGAATACAACATCATGTATGTGTTTTTTTCATTGCTGTCAGCATGGACTGTGTTTCTGAACCTGCTGGTGATCATCTCCATCTCTCACTTCAAGAAGCTTCACACTCCAACAAACCTGATTATTCTCTCTCTGGCTGTGGCTGACCTGCTTACTGGATTTATTGTGATGCCTGTGGATGCCATAAAGTTGATTGAGACATGCTGGTACTTTGGAGACACTTTATGCGCAATGTTGATGGCAGTTATGGCGGTGCTTCTCTCAGCATCTCTCGTTAATTTAGTTTTAATTGCGATTGATCGTTATGTGGCTGTGTGTCACCCTTTACAGTACCCACAGAAAATAACCACAACTAACACCTTAATGATCATCTGTCTTTGTTGGTTGTGCTCTTCAGCTTATGTCACTGCTCTGTCAAGCAGCAACGGACATTTTAACACATCACACAAAACAGATGCATGTTATGGAGAGTGTTATGTCATGATGAGTTTTACATGGATAGTCACTGATTTGTTCATGTCCTTGCTGTTTCCTTGTATCCTGATCATAACTTTATATTTGAGGATATTTTATGTTGTACATCAGCAAGTGAAAGTTATTAACTCTCTGATGAAGGGTGGTAAATGTGTAATGGAAGGTTCAGTGAGGAGGAAATCTGAGAGCAAAGCTGCTCTGACATTAGGAATCATTGTGGCAATTCATATTCTCTGTTGGTTACCTCTCTATATATTTTCTCTTACAGGGAATACATTAATGTCCTCTGTAATTATGAATTTTCTCAAATGGGTCTACTATATTAACTCAGGCCTGAATCCTCTTATCTATGCTTTATTTTACCCTTGGTTTAGAAGGTCATTTAAACACATCCTATCACTTAAGATATTTCAGTCAGCATCATCTTTGGTGGACATTTTTATAAATGATCATTCATAACTGCTGAATTTCACAGTGTATTTGTTTTTGAGCTTTCAAAATGGTAAATCTCACTTTCAAGCTGCACCCTCTGATATAATGCACCATAACCAATATTACATGTTACATTTTATGATGGTAAGAACTGTAAATTTAATTGTGGTTCATTTCTAACAATGTGTACGGACACTTTTTGGTCTCTCTTTCAACAGCTATGTTGATATGGATGTGCTTGGCACAGAGAAAAAAAACATTAAATGAAAGAATGGTAACAACTGCATTTTTTCCTAAGGTGTACTCAAAATGTGCAGTTTTATATTTCAGCCTCAAGACAATAACATTTCAAAATAATCAAAACAGCACTCCAATGCAACTTCTGATGAAAGGCCAGATTAATTGTTTGCTAATATACCTAAACCAAGGCCCTCCAGAAAAGTCATATTGAATAATAAGAATAATACATACTTTTTTGTGGACCTGGTGTCCTGGACACTTTGATGCATATGCTTTGGGACTGCCCTGACGTGTAAAAATTCTGGGATATGGTGCTTGACATGTTATACAAAGCTTCTAGAAATTTGTTTTCCCAAAGATCCTGTTATTTTATTGTTGAATGACAATTCTCAATTTCCTCTAAGTGAGACAGTACAGAAATTTTTGCTAGCTGCCATGACTGCTGCAAAGAAACTACTTGTTCAACATTGGAAACCACCTCATGACCTTTCTTCTAAGCATTGGCTGCATTTTTTACTGGTGATACTATATCTGGAACTATCATCTGCACGGACTAATCACGCTAAACCTGTATCTTTGTCTAGGTGGAAGAATTGGATATCTACAGTCAAAGAAATTTTAGATACTTTATCTGCAGCTACTGCTTCTGATGTTAGAATTATTGTTACTATTTTATATTTTTATTTATGTATTATTATTTTTATTACCATTATTATTTATTTATTTTAAATTCCATTTTATTTATATAATTGTATGTGTGTCGGCCTGTTTTGTTTCTATCTTGTATCATGTTTATCCGTCCAAGTCCTGAGTGCAAAGGGACGGGTGAGGGAAGGAGGGAGGGTATAGGGATAATAGTGGCCTAATACGTTTTCTTTATAATACTGCAAAATGTTCTGTATGTTTTCTCAAAAATAATAAACACTGAGTTACAAAAAAAATAAGAATAATACATACTTTTGTATTCAATAAAATAAACTATCACAGTTATTTGAATCAGAGATTCATTAGTGAATTATTCTTATGAGTCAGATCAGTGAATCAGTTAATTCAACGACAAAGCTTGACACCAGTGCTAAAACTAGAAACTTTTGTGACTGGAAGATTACTACAAAAATGGTAATTTTTTTTATCAATTTATTTAAAAAAAAAATGTTTAAATGTTTAAAAAAGATTTAATTTAGCTAAAAGACTTAAAATAACTAGGATACAATTTTCACTCAAAATTTCTACTAAATTGAACAGAACATGTTTTCAAGAAAAGGGTGAACAATTTTTGTTGGCTTGAATTAGAAATGTATGTGTAGTTTTAATACCAATAATGAGTTTAATTAACTCATGAGTCACCATAGAAACTAATAAACACAGACAAAGGAAACTCTAGAACTGATCTAGAAACAGTGAAAGTTAAAGTCAAACTCAAGCAACTCCAAACACATTGCTTTTCACTCTGTACATGCTACCCTTGAGATATGTCATTAGGAAGCATGGCGTTAGTTCCCATTCAGTCAGTCACGTTCGACGTTACGTCGATACTGACGTAATGGGGTCTCGCTAGGGAGCCCAATCACCTCCAAGGATACAAAACAAGCCAATGGGAATTGGCCTGTGAGATTTACATGCCGGGCCCCTCCCCCGGCATCCGGGTATAAATAGGGCCGGCATACTCACCTTCATTCATAGTTTTGCTTCGGAGCCGATCGCATCGGATCTGCGCACTTCACCTCTAAAGAGTGAATTTCTATAAAAAGAGCAAAAAACAGCAATTATTATTGCTATAGGACACGGTCCTAAAAACAGCAATTTTAATTGCTACCTCGCTGTTTTTGTTCTGGTTCTGGTGGCTGCTCGAGTCTCTCCAGCTGGTGGGAAGGCATGCTCAGCGGTGGGTGTGACGGCGTGCTGCCCACAGGACGGTGCTACACTCATCCCTGGGTGCTTCGGCTGGTGAGGTATACTGAAAGAGCAAGCACGGGCGATCAGCGTCTTTTTCAAGATGTCTTTTCGTCCGTGTGTTTCTGGATGCGGTCGTTTCCTGACCTCCTCTGACGGCCACGACCACTGTCTCACGTGTCTGGGTAGACCGCACGCTGAGTCAGCGCTCGTGGATGGTACATGCCCTCACTGCGAGGGCATGTCCATGTTGGTGTTGAGATCGCGCCTCTCCTTCTTTAACAAGGAAGTGAGAGGCCCCTCTGTCACTACCCCAGCGCTGGTGGCTGTAGCGGCCACCGGCCAGGTTAGTGCTCTGGGAGATCTGAGGATCACAGTGGGAGCCACTTCGTCGGGTCCGTCCCCACGAACCTCCCACTCCTCAACAACACCATGTGCCGTTGAGATGCCATCTGCTGTCGCGGGGCCCTCTTCGGGGGTGCCCCACGTCACTTTCGGCACTCCGGAAGAGGATCGGATGTCGATCGCTGCATCGGGGAGTGGGCTGAACGGTTCAGAGTCCGACGATGACTCCGAGCTTCCGCCCTCTGGGGTGGTTGCTCAGTCGGAGGCGGACTCCGAGCTAACAGCCATGCTTGCCCGGGCCGCTGCGGGCATCGGGCTCGAGTGGAACCCTCCACCGTGTCCCGAGCGCTCGCGGCTGGATGACTGGTTTCTGGGATCGGGGCGCAGCGCTCAGCCGCGTCCCGCCCCAGTGCCGTTCTTCCCGGAGGTGCATGAGGAGCTCCAGAAGACCTGGTTGGCACCTCACACTGCCAGACTTCGGTCTTCTGCCTCCTCCACTCTCACTACCCTCGATGGAGGAGCCGTCAAGGGTTACGTGGACATCCCGCAGGTGGAACGTGCAATTGCGGTGCACTTGTGCCCGCAGTCCGCGGCCACCTGGCGGAATCGTCCGCGTCTCCCGTCCTCTCGCGGCCAAGGCTTACTCCGCTGCTGGACAGGCGGCTTCTACCCTGCACGCCATGGCTATTCTGCAGGTCCATCAGGCTAAAGCCCTGAAGGACCTGCACGAGGGTAGTGCTGAACCAGGGTTGCTCCAAGAGCTGTGCGCCGCGACCGACCTCGCCCTCTGGGCGACGAAGGTCACGGCACGCGCCCTGGGTCAAACGATGTCCACCCTGGTGGTCATGGCTGAGATGAGGGAGGTCGACAAAGCTCGCTTTCTTGACGCCCCCATCTCCCAGGCCGGCCTCTTCGGCGACACCGTCGAGGACTTTGCCCAGCAGTTCTCGGCGGTGCAGAAGCAGACGGAGGCCATCAAGCACATCCTGCCCAGGCGTGATGATGCCACCAATCCGCCTCGGACTGTGCCTCCGTCTGCTCCTCGCCGAGGGCGTCCCCCTGCAGCTCAGGCTCCTGTGAGGTCGGAACCCTCCCATCCTCCTCGAGCCACCCGCAGGAAGGCCACGCCCCCCGCCCAGACCGCCAAACCGCCTTCAAAGAAAAAGAAGAAGGCGAAGAAGCGGCCCTGAGACGGGAGACCCGGAGGTTTCGGAAGCTGCTTGGGAGACGGTGACCGCACTGCTCCTTCCCCCGGGACAGGGCCCGGGGGAAAATCCTGTGTTGTTTTTTCCTTCTGTTCCGCCGCTGGCCGCATTCAATAAAAGAGCAATTTCTGAAACCTCTGGGTCATATAAGAAGGTCTGCGCTGGGGGTGAGCGAGCCTTCGCTCCCTCTCTCTCAGCCACTCCTACCTTCGCCACGGGCAGGGTCTTGGCGCCCCGGGAACGCACTACCTTCCCACGCCACCCTGCCCACTCGGAGCCATGTGGGTGGACCCCACTCACAGCCTCGACTTCGAGACGCACTGCTTCCCGAGTTGGGCCACAGTGCTCCATGCTGCCCCCCCGTGGGTACTTCTGTTGTCCGGATGGTTCCACTCGTACGGAGCTTGGGGGCGTGGCTACGCCTTCCCAACCCGTCCCGTTGGCTCATTCGGACAATCAGACTCAGCTACGCGATTCAGTTCGCCAGGCGTCCCCCCAGGTTCAGCGGCGTTCTGTTCACCTCGGTGACAGGTCCCAACGCCTCTGTCCTGCGGGCGGAGATTGCGGTTCTTTTGGCGAAGGACGCAATAGAGCCTGTCCCTCAAGCCGAGATGGAGTCTGGGTTTTACAGCCCTTACTTCATAGTACCCAAGAAAGGCGGGGGGTTACGACCGATCCTGGATCTGCGTGTCTTGAATCGGGCCCTTCACAAGCTCCCGTTCAAGATGCTCACGGTGAAACGCATTCTCACGTGCGTTCGCCCCCAGGATTGGTTTGCAGCCATCGACCTGAAGGACGCGTACTTTCATGTCTCGATCCTTCCTCGACACAGACCGTTCCTACGGTTTGCGTTCGAGGGGCGGGCATATCAGTACAGGGTCCTACCCTTCGGGCTGTCCCTGTCTCCTCGCGTCTTTACCAAAGTCGCAGAGGGGGCCCTTGCCCCGCTCAGGGAAGTGGGCGTTCGCATTCTCAACTACCTCGACGACTGGCTTATTCTGGCCCAGTCCCGAGAGCAGTTGTGCGAACACAGGGACCTGGTACTCAGTCACCTCAGCCAGTTGGGGCTTCGGGTCAACTGGGAGAAGAGCAAGCTCTGCCCCGTGCAGAGCATCTCTTTTCTCGGTGTGGAGCTGGAATCGGTCAACATGACAGCACGTCTCACCAACGAGCGTGCACAGTCGGTGCTGAACTGCCTGAATTCGTTCTCGCGGGAAACTGCGGTCCCACTGAAACAGTTTCAGAGGCTCCTGGGGCATATGGCATCCGCAGCCGCGGTCACGCCACTCGGATTGCTTCATATGAGACCGCTTCAGCACTGGCTTCACGACCGAGACCCGAGGTGGGCATGGCACCGTGGCTCACTCTGTGTGGTCATCACACCGAGTTGTCGCCGCACATTCAGCCCGTGGTCGGACCTTGCTTTTCTACGAGCCGGTGTGCCCCTAGTACAAGTGTCCAGGCATGTTGTTGTCACAACAGATGCCTCCACCACCGGCTGGGGTGTCATATGCAGTGGCCAGTCGGCGTCGGGCTCCTGGACAGGACCCCATCGCCATTGGCATATCAACTGCCTCGAGTTGCTGGCAGTACTCCTTGAGCTGCGCCGGTTTCGAGCGCTGCTGCAGGGCAAGCATGTACTGGTCCGGACGGACAACATATCGACGGTAGCGTACATCAACCACCAGGGTGGTCTACGCTCCCGTCGCATGTCGCAACTCGCCCGCCATCTCCTCCTGTGGAGTCAGCGCCGACTCAGGTCGCTGCGCGCCTCCTACATCCCGGGCGAGCTCAATCGTGCGGCCGACGCGCTCTCACGACAGCTCACGCTCCCGGGGGAATGGAGACTCCCGGAAATGCCCGGTCGGTGTTGTGCTTTCCTTCCTTCAAGAGGGTTTGGAACGGAGGCTGTCCCCTTCCACCCTGAAGGTCTATGTGGCTGCCATTGCAGCGCATCACGATGTGCTTGATGGCAAGTCACTAGGAAAGCACGACCTGATCATCAGGTTCCTCAGAGGCACCAGGAGGTTAAATCCCCCTAGGCCTCGCCTCATTCCCTCCTGGGATCTCTCCATCGCCCTCTCGGGCCTTCGGAGAGCTCCCTTCGAGCCCCTCGAGTCAGCTGAGCTGAAACATCTGTCTCTCAAGACAGTGCTCCTGACCGCGCTCGCCTCCTTCAAGAGGGTTGGGGACCTGCAAGCATTTTCGGTCAGCGATTTGTGCCTGGAATTCGGGCCGGACTACTCTCACGTGATCTTGAGACCCCGGCCTGGATATGTGCCCAAGGTTCCCACCACTCCCTTCAGGGACCAGGTGGTGAACCTGCAAGCACTGCCCCCGGAGGAGGCAGACCCAGCCCTTGCGTTGCTGTGTCCCGTTCGTGCCCTGCGCATTTACGTGGACCGCACGCAGAGCTTCAGAAGCTCTGAGCAGCTCTTTGTCTGTTTTGGAGGTCAGCAGAAGGGAAAGGCTGTCTCCAAACAGAGGTGGATGCCATCGCCTTGGCGTACCAGTCCCAAGGCGAGCCGTGCCCCCTCGGGTTGCGAGCTCACTCCACTCGGGGTGTTGCTTCTTCCTGGGCGTTGGCGCACGGCGCCTCTGTTGCAGACATCTGCAGAGCTGCAGGCTGGGCGACACCGAATATATTCGCAAGGTATTATAACCTCCGAGTGGAACCGGTGTCCACCCGTGTGCTGTCTACTCGTAGATAGCCATGGGTGTTCGCTTGCTGTGCCATTTCCCTCGGGAGAGGGAATGCGAGCACTTTTTTCCGCTCCTCAGTTCAGTTCCCCGTAACAGCGAACCCTGTGGAGTTCCTCCTGCATCTTGCGGCGGCCAGACGTGGCGGAGGCGTCCGGCGCTAGGTCCAGTACTCGTGTGTATGCCCAGTTGGTCTGCCCTTGTACTGGGCTAGATGCCCATATGCTGTGATTCCCCTCGGGTAATCCCATATGTGTTTGTCCACGATAAGGTTTCCCTGACGGTAAACCCGTGTCTTTCCCTGGGCCGCTTCGCTTTGCCCCGTCTCTGATTGCTAGTTGTTCCTCCCGGAAGGTAGGACCTACATCAGAGATCTTCCATATGCGTTACTGTTCTCAGACCAGTCCATATGTGTCTTCCACACGTTACCTCCCTTCGGGCAGGGTGTGGTCTCCGTAGCTTTCCCCTCCTCGGGGAACGCTTTCCTGGCGTTTTTGTCGTTGCTGAAAAACGAGGGATTGAGTTCCGAAGCACTCTTCCCCGTGGGGTAGGAACAGCAGCTTCGACTTCTCCACGGTAACACCCTGTCCTCTCCATCCCGCCGGTATGGAAGACATTCCTGGGCTTACTCTGGGCGCTGGAGGGTTGCGAGTATGGGCCGCACTTGCGTTGGCACCCCTCAGCCTGCCAGCACCTGCCTCCCTAACACTCGTAACGTGGTTTACTTGCTATGGCGTTTTCCACGGGACCCCATTACGTCAGTATCGACGTAACGTCGAACGTGACTGACTGAATGGGAACGTCTAGGTTACTAGTGTAACCCCCGTTCCCAGAAGGAGGGAACGGAGACGTTACGTTCCCCTGCCATAGCTTTGAGCCACCGCTGAGCGGCCAGATACCTGTCTCGGCTCCTCAGTAAAAATATGAATGAAGGTGAGTATGCCGGCCCTATTTATACCCGGATGCCGGGGGAGGGGCCCGGCATGTAAATCTCACAGGCCAATTCCCATTGGCTTGTTTTGTATCCTTGGAGGTGATTGGGCTCCCTAGCGAGACCCCATTACGTCAGTATCGACGTAACGTCTCCGTTCCCTCCTTCTGGGAACGGGGGTTACACTAGTAACCTAGACGTTTTCATTGTTACGCTGATGATACTCAGCTCTATATTTCTTCATGCCCTGACGAAACTTACCAATTCGCTAAATTAACAGAATGTATAGCTGATATAAAAAGCTGGATGACCAGTAATTTCCTACTACTAAATTCAGAAAAAACAGAGATTCAAATTTTTGGACCGAAAACTACTTCACGCAATAACCTAGAATTCTGTCTAACACTTGATGGCTGCTCTGTTAAGTCTTCGTCGTCAGCTAGGAACCTGGGTGTGCTCTTTGATACCAATCTTTCATTTGAAGGCCATGTTACTAGCATCTGCAAAACCACATTCTTCCATCTTAAAAATATATCTAAACTACGACATATGCTCTCAATGAAAAATGCAGAACAGTTAGTTCATGCGTTCATGACCTCAAGGCTAGATTACTGTAACGCTTTACTGGGTGGTTGTTCCTCCCGCTTGATAAATAAACTACAGCTTGTACAAAATGCAGCAGCTAGAGTTCTTACTAGAACTAGGAAGTATGACCATATTAGCCCAGTTCTGTCATCACTGCATTGGCTTCCTGTTAAACATCGTATAGATTTTAAAATCTTGCTAATTACTTACAAAGCACTAAATGGTTTAGCTCCCCAGTACATGAGCGAGCTCTTAAAGCATTATAATCCTTCACGTTTATTGCAATCTCAGAATTCAGGCCAGCTGATAATACCTAGAATATCAAAATCAACCGCAGGTGGTAGATCCTTCTCCTATTTGGCCCCTAAACTCTGGAACAATCTTCCTAGCATTGTTCGGGATACAGACACACTCTGTCAGTTTAAATCTATACTAAAAACGCATCTCTTTAACCTGGCATACACATAACACATTATCAATTTATATTTTCAAAGGATTATTAGGCTGCATAAATTAGGTCAGCCGGAACCGGGAACACTTCCTATAACACCAGATGTACTTGTTACATCAGAAAAAGAATGGCATCTATGCTAATACTAGTCTTTCTGTTTATCCCGAGGTTTACCGTAGTCAACCGGATCCAGGCCGTATCCAGCTGAGACCAAGGACCTGCGCCTTGACACGACCACAACGCAGCCCTGAAGTATCAGCAGAGATCGAGTCGACTAGATCATCCATTGTAAAGACATCATCAACACGACAGCCAGTGCCACAGTTCCTCAACAAACCGTCCATACCGGCGTGATGAATACGATCCTCAACTGGACACGACCACAACGCAGCCCTGAAGTATCAGCAGAGATCGAGTCAACTAGATCATCCATTGTGAAGGCCTCATCGACACGACAGCCAGTAGCACAGTTCCTCAACAAACCGTCCATACCGGCGTGATGAATACGATCCTCAACTGGATGGAACTTAAATAAATACTTTAATTGTTGCGATCCTATCAGACTTATGATAGCAACCTGATTGGTAACAAAGCACTGTTCGCCAGAGGAGAACTGGCCCCCCGACTAAGCCTGGTTTCTCCCAAGGTTTTTTTTCTCCATTTTAACACCTATTTGCCACTTGTTTGCCACCTGATGTCACCTGTTGGAGTTTGGGTTCCTTGCCGCTGTCGCCTTTGGCTTGCTTAGTTGGGGACACTTGACATTTGACTTGACATTTGATATTCAACAGTATTCTTGACATTTATTCAACAGTGCTTTGATCTGCCTGCATTGACACTATTCTTTAAGAGCTGCTGTGCAGCAAAAATTATGTACCAGTTATCAATGTAAAGCTGCTTTGACACAATCTGCATTGTGAAAAGTGCTATATAAATAAAGGTGACTGACTGACTTGACAAAAACAAGACACAACCCTGACACTCCCACTCTTTTACTGTGCAAAAAAAGAAAAGAAAAAAGAGCAATGTTAGATAAGGTAACATTTCCATCACACATACTGGAAAGTTAAATAGTAAAGGTTGTATAGTGTAACAGCACCCTCATGGGTACATTTACTCAATAACAAACTATAACAATAATGATTGGTCTTCAGAGTTTACTGTATAATTATTTATTATTTGAAAAAAATAAGACACTTGTCACAGCTTGTATGGAAAAAAAAAACAAAAAAAACAATGTGACCATTTGTGAGAAGCCCTCACCATAATTTACAAAGTACACTAAACCAAGTCAAATTTAAAAGTATGCGACCAAAATAGTCTCTCAGGACAAACAGCTTAACAGCTGCTGCTACATTATCAAAGTAACAATCTGATTCAAAATAAAAAAAAAAATTATGGAAGTTATTGATTTCTGTTTTGTGACAGATTTCTGCTTGAAACAGCTTTTTGAATGTAAAAAAATCATCTTGGTTACATATGTAACCCTCCTTCCCTGAAGGAGGGAATGGAGACGTACGTCAGTAGTGACCGACGAATTGGGATATCGCCAGAGAGCCCTATCAGCTTAGAGTGAATCTAAAACAAACCAATGGAATTGGAGTGCGATATTTGCATAATGAGCACCGCCCCTGCCAGGTGGGTATAAATAGGAAAGCGGATGCAATCGCACTCTGTTTTTCGCTGAGGAGACAACCTTGAGTCAGCAGAGGTGACAGGTGACAGCAGAGCTGACTCTGCTAAGGGAAATACACAGGCTCATCGTAGGGAGTTTAACCGTGGACAATACACATATGGGGCCACTCACGTGGAGGGGTCACAACATATGGCACCCAGCCAAACATCAACGTCAGTGACGGACGTTTGGCCTAGCATCAGACACTCCGCAATGTCTGAGTTCAAGGGGTAGCGGAGGAACTCGGCAGGGTTCGCCAAGCGGGGAACTCGACTGGAGCAAATGGATGCACATATCCGGCCCAGGGGGCGGGAGTGGCATAGCAAGCTGACACTAGAACGGGTTCTTCACATTACCGGCGGCTACTGTAAGCGAATACACGAGAAGATACCAGTTCCACAGCCTTTCCCTTCTGCTGTCCTCCATAACAGACAAAGAGCTGATCTGAGGTCCTAAAGCTTCGCGTTCTAGCCACGTACAGGTGCAGAGCGCGGATGGGACAGAACAAAGCCAGGCTGGGTCTACCTCCTTGAGAAAGGCCCACCATAGTGTAATTTGCAAAGCCCATTGTATTTTTCTTCAAAGTATCAAAATTATATGCTTTTTCTATTTAATATTAATTTCCTCTTTTAACACTCTGAGGTCTGAGGGTATCGCCGGTGATACCACCGCGTTTTTTTTCTTACCAGTGTGAAAGAGACTCAAAATACTCCGTCAATGTTGCACATACAATTAAGAGTTATACACCATTTTAATCTGTGGAATATCTTCTTCAATTTGTGTACACTAAATGTTAATGTTGTGCTTTTTGTAAAATAAAGAAAACAAACATGATGCGTGATCTCTCGTCTCCCTCTGAACAAAGTCCAATCTGATAGTTCTCAGAAAATGAACTGTAACTTAGTGAATACGAATGACAAAAAAATTAAACTTATGTCTAAAGAAACGTTGAAATGTCAGGTTTTAAATCGTGCAAGTCAAATCGAAAACAAACATTCTGTGTTTATGTAATCTGTATGAAAAGAGAGCCCCTTTCCTCCTGCTGGAGCGGGCTCTGGAGTGGACTCACAGGCGGGAACGGGCTCTGGCTGAGCGTGGGTTGCCCAACGGTTTCTGTGGGAGAGATAATGGACAAAGCGCCAAAAATCCAGGATCTGGAGCCCCTCCAACTCCCACTGAGGCAGAGGGTCGTCGAGGCATCCATTAAACACCCCTTTAAGCGCCTCATCATTGTACCGCAGCCCTCTTGACATCGTCCAGAAAAACTGGGCAAAACACCCTACCTCTCTCCCCTCCTGTCGCAGAGCCACCACTGCCCGAACTAGAGCCATCCGCTCTCCAATGGAGGCTGGGGGACTAATCCGAATGCTCATGCTGCTGGATCTAGTATTTAGGGTGGTTTGTTCTGTCACGGGCACACAAGAACAAGATGTTGAGATCCAGTTGCAGCATTAGCATTTATTGGGGAATCCAGAAACGTAAATCCAAAGGCAGGCAAGGGGTCAAAATCCAGATAATCCACAGTCCACAAAACAAAAAGCCAGAGATACAAACGGTGCAAGTAACAATACAACAAACCACAACCAAGGACAGAAACAACTGAGTATAAATAGACAGACACTAATGATGAAACACAAAACAGCTGGGTGCAATGACAATGAGATAATGAGTCCAGGGAAGTGTCTTATGGGTAATGTAGTAGACAGGTGACAAAAGTCCTAGTTGGAGTGCCCTCTGGTGGCTAAACTTGGCACTCCAACTCATGATCATGACAGTACCCCCTCCTTACGGAGCGGCTACCAGACGCTCCAAGAAAAACAAAAACACAACTCTCAGGAGGGAGGTGGACTGGAGGAGGACCAGGGGGAGGGACGGCGGGCCAGGACCAGAGCCCCCAACCGAAGGCCAGGGGGGAGCCGGAGGAACAGACTACGGGGGCTCTAAAAAGGTCGGGGTCCTGGCTGAAAGCCAGGGCGGCACTGGAGGAACTGACCAGGCGGGTACCCTGGGGTCTGAAGTCCTGGCTGGTTGCCAAGGCGGCGCTGGAGGAACTGACCAGGCGGGTTCCCGCAGTTCAAACGGCCGAGGCAGTGGCAGCAGGGCAGAAAGCCTGGACGACGGTGGCAGGACAGAAGGATTGGTTGGCGGCGGCAGGGCTGGCGGCAGGGCTGGCGGCCTGGGCGGCGGCGGGGCTGGCGGCCTGGGCGGCGGCGGCGGCGGCAGGGCTGGCGGCCTGGGCGGCGGCGGCGGCGGCAGGGCTGGCGGCCTGGGCGGCGGCGGCAGCACAGTGACGGCCTCCGTGGCCGAATCAGGGAGAGCGGGCAGCTCGGTGATGGCAGCGGGCTCAGGCTGCTCGGGCTGCTCTGGGACGGCGGCGGGCTCGGGCTGCTCTGGGACGGCGGCGGGCTCGGGCTGCTCCGGCAGCGCCGGCAGGGCACGGCGCTTCGGCGGCGCCGGCAGGGCAAGGGGCTTCGGCGGCGCCGGCAGGGCAAGGCGCTTGGAGAACCAACGAACAACCTCTAGAGTGGTCTCCAGGCCTTGTAGGACGGAGGAAGCCCCTTTCCTCCTGCTGGAGCGGGCTCTGGAGTGGACTCACTGGCTGGAGCGGACTCACTGGCTGGAGCGGGCTCTGTAGTGGACTCACTGGCTGGAGCGGGCTCTGTAGTGGACTCACTGGCTGGAGCGGGCTCTGTAGTGGACTCACTGGCTGGAGCGGACTCCCTGGCTGGAGCGGGCTCTGTAGTGGACTCACTGGCTGGAGCGGGCTCTGGAGTGGACTCACTGGCTGGAGCGGGCTCTGGAGTGGACTCACTGGCTGGAGCGGGCTCTGGAGTGGACTCACTGGCTGGAGCGGGCTCTGGAGTGGACTCACTGGCTGGAGCGGGCTCTGTAGTGGACTCACTGGCTGGAGCGGACTCCCTGGCTGGAGCGGGCTCTGGAGTGGACTCACTGGCTGGAGCGGGCTCTGGAGTGGACTCACTGGCTGGAGCGGACTCACTGGCTGGAGCGGGCTCTGGAGTGGACTCACTGGCTGGAGCGGGCTCTGGAGTGGACTCACTGGCTGGAGCGGGCTCTGGAGTGGACTCACTGGCTGGAGCGGACTCACTGGCTGGAGCGGGCTTTGTAGTGGACTCACTGGCTGGAGCGGACTCCCTGGCTGGAGCGGGCTCTGTAGTGGACTCACTGGCTGGAGCGGACTCCCTGGCTGGAGCGGGCTCTGTAGTGGACTCACTGGCTGGAGCGGACTCTCTGGCTGGAGCGGGCTCTGGAGTGGACTCACTGGCTGGAGCGGGCTCTGGAGTGGACTCACTGGCTGGAGCGGACTCACTGGCTGGAGCGGGCTCTGTAGTGGACTCACTGGCTGGAGCGAACTCACTGGCTGGAGCGAACTCACTGGCTGGAGCAAACTCACTGGCTGGAGCAAACTCACTGGCTGGAGCAAACTCACTGGCTGGAGCGGGCTCTGGAGTGGACTCACTGGCTGGAGCGGGCTCTGGAGTGGACTCACTGGCTGGAGCGGGCTCGCTAGCTGGAGCTGACTCACTGGCTGGAGCTGACTCACTGGCTAGAGCTGACTCACTGGCTAGAGCTGACTCACTGGCTAGAGCTGACTCACTGGCTAGAGCTGACTCACTGGCTGGAGCGGCCTCCGGGCCTTGAAGGATGGAAGAAGCCTTCTTCCTTCTCCTCCTCCTCCCTTTACCGGAGTGAAGCTGAGGCTCAGTGCCCACCTCCTCTGAATACTCTGGAGTGGACTCACAGGCGGGAACGGGCTCTGGCTGAGCGTGGGTTGCCCAACGGCTTCTGTGGGAGAGATAATGGACAAAGCGCCAAAAATCCAGGATCTGGAGCCCCTCCAACTCCCACTGAGGCAGAGGGTCGTCGAGGCATCCATTAAACACACCTTTAAGCGCCTCATCATTGTACCGCAGCCCTCTTGACATCGTCCAGAAAAACTGGGCAAAACACCCTACCTCTCTCCCCTCCTGTCGCAGAGCCACCACTGCCCGAACTAGAGCCATCCGCTCTCCAATGGAGGCTGGGGGACTAATCCGAATGCTCATGCTGCTGGATCTAGTATTTAGGGTGGTTTGTTCTGTCACGGGCACACAAGAACAAGATGTTGAGATCCAGTTGCAGCATTAGCATTTATTGGGGAATCCAGAAACGTAAATCCAAAGGCAGGCAAGGGGTCAAAATCCAGATAATCCACAGTCCACAAAACAAAAAGCCAGAGATACAAACGGTGCAAGTAACAATACAACAAACCACAACCAAGGACAGAAACAACTGAGTATAAATAGACAGACACTAATGATGAAACACAAAACAGCTGGGTGCAATGACAATGAGATAATGAGTCCAGGGAAGTGTCTTATGGGTAATGTAGTAGACAGGTGACAAAAGTCCTAGTTGGAGTGCCCTCTGGTGGCTAAACTTGGCACTCCAACTCATGATCATGACATTAATATGCAAGTCATTTCAGGTCATTATTATTTGATTCTTTTGTCTTCTCAGGTGTAAATGGCCCATTATTTATGATCATTCACGCCTCCACGCATACTGTGTTTCTTGACAAAAAGTGACTTACAAAAACTAAATCAATATATTGTTTTATATGAAGGAGTAGGAAGCATAATTTTTACATAATTCTGAAGCAAAAACTCTAGTCTACAACCTCCAGTACCCAGAAGTCTTATGAACACAGATTTAATATACTTTTTTTGGCCTTATTTCAGTGACTTAAGTTTTTTGTTTTTTCAATAACCACGCATAAACGTTATTCCTTCAAAAACACAAACATGTACAAACATGTTCCTCACATATTATGGTAGCCTAGTTTGTGTTGAATACAGTGTAATGACACTTGTGTCATTAATGTGTTTATAAACAAATGAAAAAAGCACAAATGTCAGGGCATGTCAAAACTTCTCCAGGCCCCAAATCAGCCTCAGACTCCAGAGGGTTAAGGTGGTCTGACCTTCCGTAACATTATTTGTGCTGGACTAGACCTTCATTCAGTACAGCTGTAGCACATGAATACTGACTGCTGTCTTAGCTGAGGAATGCTGGTCATGTGGTTAATGTCATAGTCTTCACCAAATCAACTGAACTGTTTTTACATTGTGGCATACAGTACTTCTTTTCAGGGACATCACTAGGCCTATATTAGGGAGGCTTTAGCCCCTCAGTGTACAACTATGAGAGGTACACTTTTAGCCAACCTTGACTAAAAATACCCTTATTTAGATTTAAAGCACATGATATGCACAAGTGATTGTTGACATCTCATTAGAGCTTTGTTGAAATATTAGGGGTTTCACGAGTTTGTGTGCCCATATAATCTTAGTGTAAGTGGTAAACAGATTTGGCTTGCTGTCTGCTATAGAGGGGCTCGGAAAGAATATGCTGCTCGAGCTCTGATTGCCCCCTATAACAGGCAAAAATAAGTACAAAAGGAGGAGAAGGGGAGGAGGTGGGATGCCAAAAGAATTAACAACAGGAAGAGGTAAGATGCTGGTTTTATACCTTGGTATTAATTGGAAGATTAGATGGGCATACTCCTCCCGAAATTACGTTTATTAACTTCACGAGTTTGTGTGCCCATATAATCTTAGCGTAAGTGGTAAACAGATTTGGCTCGCTGTCTGCTATAGAGGGGGTTGGAAAGAATATCCTACTCGAGCTCCGATTGCCCCCCCAAAAAATTCAGAATTTAGACAGCAAGTGAGAATTATAGGATTTGAACTGATCATGATTATTGAAGGAATCGGCATGTGAATTATTTCAATAATCCAGAAGACCCCCCCAAAATTGGAGAAAGAAGGAATGGAAGATGGCACTGCAGCGGTAGTATTGAGGTAGGCAGGTCACTGTTTCAGCAGTTTTAAGTTAGGTGAGGCGCTGCGGCGGAAGCATGGGATCAAGTGGAGCACTGCAGCGGCAGCATCATGTGAAGTACTGCAGCGGCAGTATCAAAATTAGGCGGAGCACTGCAGCGGCAGTATCAAATTAGGCGGAGCACTGCAGCAGCAGTATAAATTTTAAGCAGAGCACTGCAGCGGCAGTATCAGGTGAAGCACTGCAGCAGCAGCATCATGTGAAGCACTGCAGCGGCAGTATCAAGTTGGGCAGAGCACTGCAGCGGCAGTATCAAAATTAGGCGGAGCACTGCAGCAGCAGTATCAAATAAAGCAAGATTTGGTAGGCATAGGTTGGATTGAGTTTCGTGGGACAGCTATCTTAAAGAGAAGCGAGAGTTAGATGGGCTTGTTTGATGAGGCTGAGGTCAGAACGAATGTAAGACTGAAAGGCGTCTGAGGACCACCGACCCAGTAGATTGATTTGATGATCTGGCAGACCTTTTTGGGCTGCGGTGGTGGCTGCTCCAATGCGGAAGGAGTGAGATGAATACAAGTGAGCTTGGATACCAGAGTGGGTGAGGATGTGTTTAAGCTTTTTATGGAACCAATGCCTAGTGACTGGAAGGTTGTTCTCATCAATGAAAAGCGGGTCAAGCAGAGAGGAGATCTGAACCTTCCTGTGTGCAAGGAAGTAGGAAAGAGACTGATATAGCTGGATGGGTGTCGGAAGATTGAAGATATTGATGAAATGGCCGTTTTTTAATTGATCGGTTTTGCTACATTTGATGAGGAAACAGATGGTGTCTGCATCTAAAACTTGGAGATCGGAGAAGGTAGGGTGGATAGCTGGGTTGAATTTAGAATTGGTTGTAATTTCAGAAACTCTGAGAAATCTGAAAAAGGCCAGGGTAAACATAGCATCCAGAGTTCTTGCTGTATCGGGGGGCATATGACCAGAATAGAGGAAGGTCAGGCATTTAGCTAAAAGATCAATGGTTAGAGGTTGCCTAGAATCAGGATAAGTGGGGTTGGTTTTTTGAATTCCTTTGATAAGGAGTGTGATCTGAGGGTTTGTTATGACAGGGCATGGATGGCCATAGATTAGTTTATAGAAAAATTGAATGCCGCTAAGATAAACTTTGATGGTACTGGGTTGGATGGACTTAATCTGGTTGAGATATGAGATGAATGAAGATACTGAAAGGAGGGAAAAGTTGGGAAAAGGCTGGTTGTAGGAGGAATTAAACTGTTTGAAAGCTCTCCAAGCTGTCCAGTAGGATTGTAATGTTCTGGGTGAGATGGCGTGGAATATTGAATTCAGAGATGAGGTGTGGAGATGTTTGAGTGGGTGAGTTACAGGAATATCAAGTCTGAATAGGGAGGAACTGGGGTTGGGTCTGGGTCTGCCTCCGGGGCTAATGCTCTAAATTTCTGAAACAGAAAATGAGAGAGTGCGTCAGCGATTTGGTTTTAGTGGCCTGGAATATAAACAGCTTTGAAGATGAACTGTTTACAGGCGGATAACCAGGTGAGGCGTCTCAAGAGGGGCATGATTTCAGGGGAATTTGAACGGCCTTTGTTAATGCATTGAACAGTGGCCAGATTATCACAGTGGAATTCTATGCTTTTAGATTTTCTATGCTTTTACTATTTATGATCCCAAAAAAAAAAGCAGCTATGATGATCGGATATAACTCAAAAAGAGCTGAGGATGCAGCACATTGATTTGACATGGAGAGCTCAGGAGGCCAGGCTGAAGCGAACCAATGACTCTTGTAAAAACCTCCAAAGCCTACTGAGGGAGCAGCATCTGTAAACAGAGGGAGATCACTAGAATGAGATTGAATGTCCTCGTAAAAGAAAGTAAGGCCATTCCATTGTTTTAGAAACATGATCCATAGATTTAGATCGGCGAGACAAGATGGGGTTAGAGATATGGTATTATCAAATTCCTGAATGGAAGATGCAAGAGACAGCAAGTGGGAGATGAAAGGGCGTCCTTGAGGCACTATATGCATAGCATAGTTTAAGTGGCCTAGCAGGGATAGCAAATCTCGTTTGCTGCACTGAGGTGCTTCCAGCAGATTGGAGGAGATGGCGATTATCCTGTCTATTTTGTCTTTGGAAGGGAAGCTTGGAATTTAACAGAGTCAAGGTTAATTCCAAGGAATTCTAGGGATGTGGTAGGGCCTGATGTTTTCTCTGGGGACAGTGGAACTCCCAATTTAGAAAAAACTTCCTGAACGGTGGAGAGGTGAGCAGCTGGAGGAAAGAAGCTTGGGGAAATGGTGAGAAAGTCATTCAGAAGATGCACCAGGTAAGGGACTGCATAGTTGTTTTTCAGGATCCAGCAAAGTGCTTCTGACAGCATGTCAAAAATTTTTGGACTACTTTTGTAGCCAAAAGATAAACGCACTGCAAAATAGAATTTTCCTTTCCAGCGAATGCCAAAAAGGTGCCAGAAATCTGGATGAATGGGCATGACTTTGAATGCTGAAGTAATATCAACTTTTGCTAACCAGGCTCCGTAACCTGCATTTTTGATTAGATTAATGGCTTGGTCTATGTTATGGTAGCACAAGGAGAATTCTTCTAGTGGGATGAGGCTTTTAATACTTGGATGAGTGCTGTTGTGTGGAGCAGAGATATCAATGATCATTCGTTTTTTTCCCTGAAAATGTCCTTGTGGCTACGCCGATGGGACTAATCCGAAACAATTTGAAAGGAGGGGAATCAAAGGGGCCAATCATAAATCCAGACTCTAGCTCTTTGGCTATTAGGGTGTCAACTGCTTCAGGTTCGGCTTTTGCAGACTGTAGGTTTTGCAAATAAGGCTAGTGGTAGGCGAGCTATCCAAACCAGGATTAAAACCTTTCTTTAAACCTGCAAGTAGATACTGTGTGAAGTTTTGGTCTGGGTGATTCACCAGTTCGTGCGCTAAAGAGGAGACAATGATAGGAGAAGACAGATACTTTCTCAATTCTTTATTGGAGTTTGCTGAGGAGTGATAGACAGGGCATACAGAGCGAGCATGAGCTCCACCACAGAAATTACACACATGTAGATATTTGCAGCGTTGTCTAGTACAGCCAAACTGATTGAAGTTATTACATACTTGTCTGCCTGAAGTGAACCTGAAATTGCGGCTTTTGGAATTGCCCCTGGACTGTGGTACGTAAGATGTGGAATTTATGAATTGAGAATTTGGAATTTGGATTTTTCAGATTGAACGTAACAGGACCACAGTCAAGGGTGCGATAGGGTTCACTTATTGACACAGAGGGGAGGAGAGAAGAGAGATCAATGTCCGCACCTGCTAAAAGTGGAGACTGGAGACGGGTGGTGGATCCATGGCATGGGGGGGGGGCTGTTGCGGGCTGAAACTGAGGCTGGTTGGAGGCAAACCGTATAGATCGAGCCACTGTTTGCGTTATAACTTGCGTGTTGCTGGGAGGACGCGGAGAGTTTTGGTGCAAGCGCACGAGCAGATCGTGAAGTTGCACTTTTGTATTCCTCCAGGAGAAAAGGATACCCGCGTTGGATAACGCTTGCCTGAGTGCGTTGACGGACCATTTCTCAACAGGAGGGACGGAAGAGCTTGCTGCTGAAGAGGATGATGATGATGATGATGATGAAGGATGAGATGCATCACGGCGAAGATCGGCCGAGCCCCGTGATGAATTAGATGGAGGAGGAGAAAGAGGTCTATATGAGCGAGGTGTGTTGAGCTGGCTTGTGGAACATTGAGACCGGCGAACTGGGCGATCAACAGGTGAAACATGATCTGAAGGAGGATCCAACCTGTTCGGGGAAAAACGTGCAGGAGTTTCTGGCACATTGGAAAACTTGTCATCGGCAGGAAACAGTTCGATTTCCAGGAAGTCAGTCATGATGCGGGTTTGGGCGGGCCAAATGCCAAAAGAACTAACAACAGGAAGAGGTAAGATGCTGGTTTTATACCTTGGTATTAATTGGAAGATTAGATGGGCGTACTCCTCCCGAAATTATGTTTATTAACTTCACTTATTAGAGGAACAAAAGGCAAAATTATATGAAGTATTTTAAAGGGGTCCTATTATGCAAAATTTACTTTTATAAGGTGTTTGAACACAGATGTGTGAGCCAGACAGACAGACCCCAGGTATTGATAGTGGACTAGTTCTGCTCTGATTCCATCACCTTGAGTGTATGTGCTCCACAGTGTTGTGTTTTGAGTCCCCTGAGTTTACTCTCTCTACAAAGGACTGCGTCTCCTCTCATAGCTCTACTTCTATTGTCAAATTCGCTGATGATACCATGGTCCTAGGCCTCTCTATCTCTAAAAACAAAGAGTCTGCATACTTTGATGAGGTAGAGAAACTTACATCATGGTGCCCGGATAACTGTCTCTCGTTGAATGTCAGCAAAACTAAGGAGCTAGTTGTAGACTTCAGGAGGAGACAGCAGCGGACCTACTCCCCACTCTTGATTGGTGGGACACCCGTAGAGAGGGTGAGCAGCTTTAGCTTTATCAGAAAGGTCAGAATTCCTTGTACAGCCACTTCTCCCGGAAGAGCGCACACGCACGTCGACCAGAGCGAGAGAGCAAGAGCACGCCCATCAACGTGCGTTTGGCTTTACAGAAGTCTTCACAGGTCACAGGACCAGAGATGGGCGTAAATACATGGAAATGTATTTAAAATACAAATACAAAATACTGTGTGGAAAAATGTATTTAAATACAAATACAAAATACTGTGTGGGAAAATGTATTTAAATACAAATACAGTATTTTGTATTTTGAAAATACACAAAATACATGTGAAATTGAAGATTCAGTGCAGGTATCCCTATTAGGCTGAAATCTATCTGGGCCTATTCTGAATGCCAAAAAGCATTTAGATGTGTGCAACTACTTAGAAACTTACCTAATTTCTGCTCTCTCTGTCATTCTCTCTCTCTTTCTTAAGTGCTTGCTTCCTTGCTGGTAATTACAAATAAACTTATGTAGTGCAAAATAGCAGCCATTTATATACTTACTTCTCACAAGGTTACAATGTAGTCTATTACTTATGGTGAACACTACTAAAAAAACTGTAAAACTGTGGGAACCTTTTCTGCTATATAGCAAAGAATAGGGATGGGTGATATGACCAAAATCTTAATTTTACTTCACAGTAACAATATATGGCATGGTTTCACAATTATCAATATCAGTTTTGATACCACAGCAAAAACTGAATTTCAAACTCTTTTGATGCTTTTTTTTACGCAAGTAGTATAGTAACTTTTATATTTATTTAATGTAAAGTTTATTTGTTTCTATATACATAATTAGAAAATATAAAGTTTATCTAAAATAAACACTTTTTTAATTAGAAATCATTTGGCACTTTTTTTTTGGTGAACAATAAAACTAAAAGTGTAGTGTATCTTTCATCATTGTCATCACAAATGCACACAATCTCTACACTAAACTGATGGAGACAGACAATGATTAACCTAATTATTTCGTCTCTACATAAACAAACATTTGCATAGATGGGTAAACACAATCACAATTTGGAAATGTGTCCAGTTACATTTTCATAAAGCACCATGTTTGTAAAAATTTAAAATGATTACATTTACAAAATAAGCCTGCATAGCAGAAATAATGAATAAAGTAATGGTCGTGTTTAATACAATCGTTAATTGAAATAAAATAATTAATGAATTAAAAAACATATATAACACAGTATTGTTCAATTTAGTGTTATACATATGTTATCATATTAATATGTTTTGTTCTAATGTTACAAGTCACAATTTCAAGTTTACTGGTCATGAAACCCCCTGTTTTACCCTGGTCGTTCACACCTCTGAGTTTCAAAAAGTCTGTGAAAATGGGCGTGTAAAGCTCTGAAAAAGTGGGAGTGAAGAGGGGAGAGAACAACCAATGAAACTGAGACATACAACACACTCATTATACAGAATAATGAATATTAATATATGAGCACGGAGAAAATGTCAACAAACTCCCAAGCCCAAGGGAGAAATGCGAAAGAATATTTAATAGGGCTAATAATAGGCTACTTTGATTACGTTTACGAGCACTGCAGTCTCAAAATCAGTCTTTTAGAATAATCGTGTCGTTGCGTTCAGATAGGCTACACCACTGTATCAGTGTCCAGTTTGCACATATAATTCATTTGAAGAAGACTTGATGAAATATGTGTGCATAACTACACCGTGCTGGTTAATGTTTGGTGCAGGAGAATGTGTGAAATAACTTTAAACACGGATACTTTATTCTGTATGAGCTATGTGTCACGTGGCTAGTGTTATTAAACTCATCGTGGAGCTCCGCGCTGAAACCGATCATATGCGTGCTCCGCGTGTATAACATAAAAACAATCGTATTTTTCATGTGTTCGTATTCAACCTCCAGTTCTGACCGCATCGCGGGCAAAATACAAACAACACATGTGCTGCTGTGCTGAGGGAAACAGCCTACGGCTCGCGTGTTTGAACGCAGCTAGAGCAGGCAGAGGTGAATGAGCCGCACTTTTGTGACATTTGAATTCTCTGCTGTAATGCTATCTCACGCGAACATATTTTCCATTTGTGCTGGTAGATTACAGCAAAACAATCCACATCCACACAAACCTCTGCTCTGGTCGAGTCTCAGGAAAACACATTGTGTTGTAGCACTGAGGAAACGAACACCAACGATATGTCTCTGAATGACAAGAGACCGAGGCGAGAAAAGTGACATTTCCTCATATCGTATGCATACTGCAGCGCAGTGATTGGATTGAATGAGCTTTATGTCATGAATATATGTCGAGAATCGCTCGAAACGGTCTACGTCAGCATGTTCGAAAGTACACAATGACGTCAGATTTTGTGACGTTGCTCCGACTCGGCTTTTCAAACAGGAAGACAGAAATCGCTCTGAAAAATGCAAAAATAACTATTTTTCACTTATGAATAACATTAATGAGTACCTTTAGTGTTTTCAATTATGTGCAGCCTATACATATCTGTTTACATCTCAAAAAAAGTGTTTTGGGGTTTCATGACCCTTTAACTTGATTATTTGGTTAGGGTTTAAGAAGTGTACTAAAAAACTTTTTCACATGTGTCGTCAAAATGACCCACAACCTAATCGGTTTACATGTGAAGAAATCCATTTATACACAAACTTCTCATGAGACGAGTGTTTGACATAGTATAAGAGGTGTTTGACAAATTATTCGGCAAACTACTTCCTCTCATCGCTGCTTTTTGGTGGTTTGGAGAACAATTACTCAGAGTCGCCCTCTGTCGTTTCACAGAATTATACAACGGAGAGCACGTCAAGCATAAAAGCCTCGTAGGTTTACTAAGGAGCGCGCGCACGACGCGCAGTAAGCAGGTTCATGGCGTACAGTCATACAAATTGCGAAAGAATAAAAAAGGCTTCAACTGCACAAAGCTAAAGAGAAAGCGGAAAGTCCTATCTATGTAAACGATTTAGAAAAAGTTCCATCGATTCACAATTTATATCATCGCTACGAATCTACGATATTGTCATATGATATCACCCATCCCTAACATGCAGTAAGGTTAATGCTTCAAACACAACTAGTTGATGCATGAAAACAACACCCTGATAAAAAGGATGACTGTCTCAAAGTATTTTGAGTATTTTGAAAATACAAAAATACTCATCTTAAATGTATTTAAATACAAATTACATTTGATTTTTTCCAAAGGCTTTAAAATACAAAATACAAAATAGTATTTTGTATTTCAAATACGTATTTTAAATACATGTATCTGAAATACTGTCCATCCCTGCACAGGACTAAACGAAATCAACAATGTCACCAAAGAAGTGTGTTTTTGGTTGTGAGGGAAAGATGTAAACATATAATGCATGTAATGTAAACAACACAAATATAGTGAATTCATAAATTCATTATTCATCATTCACTATACGCTATATTCATTATAGTGATTCAAAAGTTATCCATGGATAATGCAATGGTTTATTGTGTGTGTTTAAATAAATTTTTTTTGCTGACAGCTTTGATAGCTTGCAGTCGATCCCTACGCAAAAGCTGCGCATGCTCGTCTCTCTTTAGCTCCGCTCACACGACATGCCTCCAGGTGCTTAGCTGTTTTCGGAAAGACTCGGTACAGTGTATGTATCTTTAATAAATAAAGTCCTGCAAACTTGAGTACGAGCATACATTTTGAGGTAATCATTCCTCATAGCCACACAGCCTGTTTTATTCAGATAGAGCTATAAACACTGTTAAACTGTAAGATTATAACCTACAACAGTGTGCTCTATAGGATGCATTAAACTGATCAGAGAGAATGCTTATGCAGCATAAGACTGTTGATTGTGCTTGTTCCACAGAGAATTTCACTGCCAAGGATGGAACTATTAAAACAAAAATATTGTCATTATGCAGCATCAGAGTGGGCGGTATATGGGTTGGTCAGTCTGATTTAGACATTGTATAAATGAAAGGACAGTAAGGAGAGCAGAACAAACTCCTAACAGGAGGAGATTCACTCATGGCCTATGAGACTCAATACTGCTTTCCTGCCATCAACTCATCATGTATCAAGGGAAAACGCTCCAGACATGAATATAATGTCATGTATGTGTTTTTTTCATTGCTATCAGCATGGACTGTGTTTCTGAACCTGCTGGTGATCATCTCCATCTCTCACTTCAAGAAGCTTCACACTCCAACCAACCTGATTATTCTCTCTCTGGCTGTGGCTGACCTGCTTGTTGGACTTATTGTGATACCCTTAGAGGGCATCAAACTAACTGAGACATGCTGGTACTTTGGAACTGCTTTCTGCGGTCTGTTTATAATTATCCTTGGACTGCTTATCTCAGCATCTCTAAGTAATTTAATGTTTATTGCTGTTGACCGCTATGTGGCTGTGACTCACCCTCTAATGTATCCACAGAAAGTGACAATGACTAAAAGTTCAGTAAGCATTTTTCTCAGCTGGTTTTGCTCCTTCTTCTATAACACTATCATTGTAATTGGTAATGGATATTTTCAAACTTCAAACAGAACAGATGTGTGTTATGGAGAGTGCAGCTTCACAATAGATTTTGCCTGGAGAGTCGCTGACCTCTTTTTTAATTTCCTGTTTCCTTGTATCCTGATTATAACTGTATATTTGAGGATATTCTGTGTTGCACAACGACAAGTGAAAGCTATAAATTCTCAGATGAAGGGTGGAAAGCCTGTATTGCAAGGCTCAGTGAGGAGGAAATCTGAGAACAAAGCTGCTGTAACATTGGGAATCATTGTGGCAATACATCTTCTCTGCTATTTACCAATCTATATTTTTTCTCTAACAGGGAATTCAGTAATCCCTTCCACCACAGCAAATTTTCTAACATGGACAATGTATATTAACTCAGGTCTAAATCCTCTTATTTATGCTTTATTTTACCCCTGGTTTAGAAAGTCACTTAAACATATACTAACTCTAAGAATATTTCAGGCAGCGTCCTCTCTGGTGGACATTTTTACAGATCATCATTCATAATTGGTAGAGTCTACCACTGCTTGATTCAGTAATATCAATTAGTGTGTTTTGCTTTTAGTTTTACAGTGATATGGCTAATGCCACACAAATGACACACACTGATTCTTTTAGTGCTTTTTCTGCTTCTTACAAATACACCTGTTGGATTTTGACATGTTGCCCACATTTTAGTTTTGCACCTAAAATACACTATATAGATGAGTGATGCACAAAGGCAGAACTTCTGAATTCACACACAAAACATGTTATATAGATGAATAGTTCCAGTCCTGGATGGTGATTGGTCAATGCACCTTACAACCAATTGCAAAACACAATGGAGTTACAGCTGAGATGTGTCAATTTGTAGAGCGTCTATAAAGTTCATTTACTAACATTAACAGGGATTACAGTATATATTACAGCTTAAGTATGGCACTTGATGCATTTGCTTAAAATATTGTTTTAACTGAATGTGTGTCTGATAATTCTATTATGTACAGTATAAGCCATTTGATAAAAGCAATAAGGAACTCATTTTAATTACATTTAAATTGTTTTCAACTTATCCTCTTTTTCTTGAATTTGTAATTTTGTAACTGGGAAGAGGGCAGTGATATATTAAGGGTGAGTATATCTTCCTTGATCATTGCAAACTTATAATAAACTGTAAAACAATTAATAAACTACTTTTTATATCAATAAATACCTGCTCATTAGAAAAACGTACCTGTGTCAACATTTTTGCAAAATGCAAAATACGTTGCATCGTACAGGACCGTTTCAGTGAAATGACCAGTGAGTAGCACTAAAAGCGTGTTTTTATTTTTTCTGGAACAGATTAACGTGATTATGGCAATGTTTTATTACATTATGCCAAGGACTGAACTATTAAAAGAAAAATATGTCATTATGCAGCATCAGAGTGGGAGGTAGTTGGGTGGGTCAGTCTGATCCAGACACTGTATAAATGAAAGGACAGTAAGGAGAGCAGACCAAACTCCTAACAGGAGGAGACTCACTCATGGCCTATGAGACAGAGGATCACGAGACTCAATACTGCTTTCCTGCCATCAACTCATCATGTATCAAGGGAAAACGCTCCAGACATGTATACAATATAATGTACGTGTTTTTTTCATTGCTGTCAGCATGGACTGTGTTTCTGAACCTGCTGGTGATCATCTCCATCTCTCACTTTAAGAAGCTTCACACTCCAACCAAACTGATTATTCTCTCTCTGGCTGTGGCTGACCTGCTTATTGGACTTATTGTGATGCCCATAGAAGCCATTATGCTGATTGAGAAGTGCTGGTACTTTGGCAAAACTGCCTGTGGACTGTTTACTATGACCCTTGGTCTGATTATCTCAGCATCTCTCAGTAATTCAGTATTAATTGCGATTGATCGTTATGTGGCTGTGTGTCACCCTTTACAGGCCCACAACAACTAAATAACAACAACTAAAACCATAATGATCATCTCTCTTTGTTGGTTTTGCTCTTCAGCTTATACCACTGCCCTGTCAAGCAGCAATGGACGTTTTGACACATCACATGAAACAGATGCATGTTATGGTGTGTGTTCTGTCATGATAAGTTTTACATGGATAGTCATTGATCTGTTCATATCCTTGCTGTTTCCTTGTACCCTGATCATAACTTTATATTTGAGGATATTTTATGTTGTACATCAGCAAGTGAAAGTAATAAACTCTCTGATGAAGGGTGGTAAATGTGTAATGGAAGGTTCAGTGAGGAGGAAATCTGAAAGCAAAGCTGCTCTGACATTAGGAATCATTGTGGCAATTCATATTCTCTGCTGGTTACCTCTCTATATTTTTTCTCTTGCAGGGAATACAGTAATTTCCTCTGTATAGTGAATGTTCTAACATGGGTCTTCTATATTAACTCAGGCCTGAATCCTCTAATCTATGCTTTATTTTACCCTTGGTTTAGAAGGTCAGTTAAACATATCCTATCACTTAAGATATTTCAGTCAGCATCATCTTTGGTGGACATTTTTACAAATTATCATTCATGAGTGCTGTATTTCACAATGTATTTGTGTTTGGTAAAGCTCACTTTCAAGCTGCACCCTCTGATATAAGGCACCATACACAATATTACACATTACATTTTATGTTGTGGTAAGAACTGTAAATTGTGTAATTGTGGTTCATTTCTAACAATGTATATGGACACTTTGCAGTGTCTCTTTATAGAATGAGTTTTATAACATGAGAAACAACAGCTCTGCTGATGTGGATGTGCTTGGCACAAAGAAAAAAAAACATCAAACAAAAGAATGGTATCAATTGAGCTGCATTTTCCCTAAGATTTATTAAAAATGTGCAGTTTTAGATTTCAGCCTCAAGACAAATATGTCAAGATGAGCAAAACAGCCCTCCGATGCAACTTATGATGAAAGGACAGATTAATAGTTTGTTAATAAACCTTAACCCAGGCCCTCTAAACAAGTCATATTCAATAATAATAATAATACATACATACATACTTTTTTCAGCTGATAAAGCACAAACTAAAGTGTATTTCTGTCATCTCAGTTTGTAAAGTGGATGTGAACACACTGAGTTTCAGATGTCTTTCTTTATTTTCCATAAACACATCAACAGAAAAAAAAGGATATATTCTAAAAATGTTGTACATTTAAATTAGACTAAATAATTACATTTATTATGTTACTATATTCCTTATTTACTTGGTTGAGGTTATTTTTTATATCCACCAGGGGGTGCTCACCTTGTGGTCTTTGTGGGTCATAGTGCCCTTGCGTAGTGATGGGGATACTATTCTGTAACAAGCACCGTCCTTCGGATGAGACGTTAAACCGAAGCCCTGACTCTCTGGTCATTAAAAGTCCTATGGCACTTCTCGTAAAAGAGTAAGATTGTCACTCCAGTGTTATGGCCAAATTCCCTCCACTTGCCCTTATCAATCGTGGCCTCCTAATTATCCCCATCCATTGAATTGGCTCTATAACTCTCTCCACCTATAGCTGGTGTGTGGCGCTGTTGCATTGTGGCTGCTGTCTCATCATCCAGGTGGATGTTGCACAATGGTGGTGGGTGAGGAGAGACCCGATGATATGATTATGAAAGTAAAATGCTTTGGGTGTACAATACATAATAAATCACTATATAAATGCTTCATTCCCTCCTTCTACAGCACCTGTAAGAATAAGGTTCAGCATAAACCTCTGCTATTTAAATACAAATATAGTGTGGGCTATATTTTTATCAGTTTGATTTTTATAAACATGACACAATATGACATTAAAGGGATAGTTTGCCCAAAAATGAAAATTTGATGTTTATCTGCTTACCCCCAGGGCATCCAAGATGTAGGTGACTTTGTTTTTTTAGTAGAACACAAATGATGATTTTTCACGAGTTCACACTTACAAATAAGTCAGGTAAATTAATTGGTAAACGTATTTGGCGTGCTGTCCAGGGAGAGGGCTCCGAGCTCGGTAATCGGCCCGAACACAGAGTACCCCCCCCCCTCCTTTTAGATTATATGAAGTAATCCAGAGAGTGTGAGGAGACGGGGTGGTGGAGGGATTCTGGAAACTGTCGAGGATCCTTGGGTGAGTTTGACTGTGATTATATACAGGCCTGAACTCATGCCGATTGGGTAGATACGTTGATTACATATTGTTGACAGCTGGTTGTGATGACGTAATGATTAAGATGATGTAATGATTGGGTATCTTATTTGACTTGTTCCTCCTGAACTACGTTTATAAAACATCATTTCACGAGTTCACACTTACAAATAAGTCAGGTAAATTAATTGGTAAACGTATTTGGCGTGCTGTCCAGGGAGAGGGCTCCGAGCTCGGTAATCGGCCCGAACACAGAGTACCCCCCCAAAAATGCAAAATGTTGGCTACGGACAGCAGCCGGGAACTGTAACCCCCCAAAAATATAGAAATAAGGCTGATGTTTGCAAGGAGAAAGCTGTCTGCCGGATCGGGAGGGTTCTATCTGATGGGAGTTCAATACTCACAGCGAACCAATGAATATAAACCTCTTCGACCAGCAAACTAAGATAAGGTTTAGATGTTTTGGCTGGGGGCGTCTGCAGCATCCGACGGGAGTTCAATACTCGCAGCGATCGAATGGGTAAAACCCCACCAGCCAGAACATTGAGAAGGAATGGCATCCGACGGGAGTTCGTTACTTGCGGCGACTAGAAGGGTAGCTTCAGCTGAGGGGGCCCCTTTAGGTGTCCGACGGGAGTTCAATACTCACTGCGATCGGACGGGTAAGCCCCAGCTGACGGTGGGGAGGACGTTTAGTAATTGGGGGGCTCTTGCGGCATCCGACGGGAGTTCAATACTCACTGCGATCGGACGGGTAAGCCCCTGTTGGCATGGGGTGAATGTTTAGTTATTTTAGATTGGGAGGGTTCTAGCAGCGTCCAACGGGAGTTCAATACTCGCTGCGATTGGACGGGTAAGCCCCCCCGCTGATGGTGGGGTGGACGTTTAGTAATTTTAGATTGGAGGCTCGTGTGGTGTCCGACGGGAGTTCAATACTCACTGCGATCGGACAGGTAAGCCACGGTTGGCATGGGGTGAATGTTTAGTTATTTTAGATTGGGAGGGTTCTAGCGGCGTCCGACGGGAGTTCAATACTCGCTGCGATCGGACGGGTAAGCCCCCCCGCTGGCAGAGGGGTTCATGTTTGGTAAGGGCTCTTGTGGCATCCGACAGGAGTTCAATACTCGCAGCAATCGGACGGGTAAGCCCCCGCTGACAGTGAGGTTAGCGTTAGTTATTTTGGATTGGGAGGCTCTCATGGCGTCCGACGGGAGTTCAATACTCACTGCAATCGGACGGGTAAGCCCCTGCTGGCAGTGAGGTAAACGTTTAATTATTTTAGATTGGTAAGCGCTCTAGCGACGTCCGACGGGAGTTCAATACTCGCTGCGAATGGACGGGTAAGCCCCTGATGGCATAAACGCAAAACGTTTAGCTATTTTCGACTGGGAGGGCTTTCGCGCAGTCCGACGGGAGTTCAATACTCGCAGCGATCGGACGGATAAGCCCAGCCATAGTTGAACGAAAATAGAAAATGTATACCGTTTCTGAGGTTCTTATGGGAGCTCAATACTCATGGTGTCAGATTGAAGTTTGACTGATTTGACTGAGTGGTTTGAATCATCTGTTTAGAGGGTTAGTTTGAAGACTGGGAGATTTCTTGCAACATTGGATGAGGGCGAGTTTGGGCAGAGATGGGCTCCTGCGGGAACGTGGGTGATATCACTGCTGCGGCAGTGGAGAAATTAGCCAGAAGAACTGATCTGCGGGAGCCGAGGCAACATCACTGCTGCGGCAGTGGAGAAATTAGCCAGAAGAACTGATCTGCGGGAGCCGAGGCAACAT
This sequence comes from Ancherythroculter nigrocauda, assembly GCA_036281575.1. Taxonomy (NCBI): domain Eukaryota; kingdom Metazoa; phylum Chordata; class Actinopteri; order Cypriniformes; family Xenocyprididae; genus Ancherythroculter; species Ancherythroculter nigrocauda. The sequence continues at coordinate 7,891,595 of VTFQ01000002.1, forward strand.
CACTGCTGCGGCAGTGGAGAAATTAGCCAGAAGAACTGATCTGCGGGAGCCGAGGCAACATCACTGCTGCGGCAGTGGAGAAATTAGCCAGAAGAAATGATCTGCGGGAGCCGAGGCGACATCGCTGCACTGGCAATGAGATCATTCCCATTTTATTGGAATGATGGTATTAGTTGAGTTTGATATGGCTTGTGGGTATGTGTGAGAATATGAGCTGGAGCTGAAAACCTAGCTGATTAGCATTTGTTAGGCTTCTTTAATGTGGAAACCGTTTGATGTAGTTCTTAAAAGCTTCTTATGACCAGTGACCAAGTGTTTGAATCTGATGCTGGGAAAGGCCTTATTGAGCAGCTGAGTGGTTTGAATCATCTGTTTAGAGGGTTAGTTTGAAGACTGGGAGATTTCTTGCAACATTGGATGAGGGCGAGTTTGGGCAGAGATGGGCTCCTGCGGGAACGTGGGTGATATCACTGCTGCGGCAGTGGAGAAATTAGCCAGAAGAACTGATCTGCGGGAGCCGAGGCAACATCACTGCTGCGGCAGTGGAGAAATTAGCCAGAAGAACTGATCTGCGGGAGCCGAGGCAACATCATTGCTGCGGCAGTGGAGAAATTAGCCAGAAGAACTGATCTGCGGGAGCCGAGGCAACATCACTGCTGCGGCAGTGGAGAAATTAGCCAGAAGAACTGATCTGCGGGAGCCGAGGCAACATCACTGCTGCGGCAGTGGAGAAATTAGCCAGAAGAACTGATCTGCGGGAGCCGAGGCAACATCACTGCTGCGGCAGTGGAGAAATTAGCCAGAAGAACTGATCTGCGGGAGCCGAGGCAACATTACTGCTGCGGCAGTGGAGAAATTAGCCAGAAGAACTGATCTGCGGGCGCCGAGGCAACATCACTGCTGCGGCAGTGGAGAAATTAGCCAGAAGAACTGATCTGCGGGAGCCGAGGCAACATCACTGCTGCGGCAGTGGAGAAATTAGCCAGAAGAAATGATCTGCGGGAGCCGAGGCGACATCGCTGCACTGGCAATGAGATCATTCCCATTTTATTGGAATGATGGTATTAGTTGAGTTTGATATGGCTTGTGGGTATGTGTGAGAATATGAGCTGGAGCTGAAAACCTAGCTGATTAGCATTTGTTAGGCTTCTTTAATGTGGAAACCGTTTGATGTAGTTCTTAAAAGCTTCTTATGACCAGTGACCAAGTGTTTGAATCTGATGCTGGGAAAGGCCTTATTGAGCAGCTGTGGTTGTTGCTCCTATGGGGAACAAATTACTGGAAAAGTGGTCTGCTGGGAGCTTGGAGGTTCTTAATGCTGTTTACATGATATAAATAAAGTAATGTTGAGAAGAGAAAAATCAGGAAAGGCAGGCTGGAGGAATGGCTGGGACCGAGGCCGCTTGCAGAGGCAGCCTCATGCTCGGGCTGGCCCCTGGAACCTAGGGAGGAACAAGAAGTGTAGAGAAGAGGGAAGCTGGGAGTCCAATAAGGCCTCTGGGCCTGCGCCGCTAGCGGAGGCAACCTCACGCTTGGGTCAGTCCCTGGAGCCTGGGGAGGAACAAGAAGTGTAGAAAAGAGGGAAGCTGGGAGTCAAATAAGGCCTCTGGGCCTGCGCCGCTAGCGGAGGCAACCTCACGCTTGGGTCAGTCCCTGGAGCCTGGGGAGGAACAAGAAGTGTAGAAAAGAGGGAAGCTGGGAGTCAAATAAGGCCTCTGGGCCTGCGCCGCTAGCGGAGGCAACCTCACGCTTGGGTCAGTCCCTGGAGCCTGGGGAGGAACAAGAAGTGTAGAAAAGAGGGAAACTGGGAGTCCAATAAGGCCTCTGGGCCTGCGCCGCTAGCGGAGGCAGCCTCACGCTAAGGTCCGTGGTTGAGCTGTAGACCAAAGACAAAAAGAGAGTTTGAGACTGATGACCGGGCCTGCGCTATTAGCGGAGGCATCCTCACGCTAACATCTACAGGCCACAGAAAATGGATAGGGTAAGAGACGGTGGGATGAAATGGCTGAAACAGCGGAGCTTGCTCTGCTAGCGGAGGCATCCTCACGCTAGGAGGGAAGGCATTCGCCAAGAGGGCGAAGAGAGCTGTATGTGGTGTGGCACCTGGGAAACTGCGGTGTGTGGCTAGGCGGAGGGAGGAGAGTGGGGAATCTGGGGCCCAGCCCAGGCTCACTGCGGCCTGACGCCTGTCTTCTAGTGCATGAATCGAAGCAGCAAGAGAGGAGATGAAAAAGCGACCTGCGGGATTATGCGCATCATGAAGATAGTTGAGCAAAGATAGCAGTTCCTGATTGGAACAGTTTGGACCATCTATGAAGATGGAAACAAAAATATCCTATTTTTCCTTATGTGGTGAGGCCTAGAAATTAACTGTATTTAAGTTAAAGCCCATAAATTCAGTTTGAGTTCAGCAAAACTGTGCAAGGCTGAGAAATCGATTATTAATTTTTATTAATAAGCCTAAAATGCTTTATAACCTGCATATATTCACCTCTGGCACGATTGTTTGATACCATACTGTCGTTTACAGTTAGTACTGTAATTGATTGATGTTGAACAATCATCAAACAGCAAAGTAGGCTACAGACTGATTTAGATGATCGTTTGTTCTTTTAACTGTTGCTGGTTTGAGTCACGTGCACCTTCATTTAAGATAAAGATCAAAAGAGACTAGCTTGTAAAAAGAGAGCTTTGCATAATAAAAATGTGCAACTTGGATTTATTCAATGGTGTTCAACAAGCACTAAATTTACCATGAACACGCTGCTTGAATGATTTTTTATTTTTTTATTTTATTTATTTATTTATTTTATTTATTTTTTTTTTTATTATTATAATTAAGTTTATTTGTTTACTTTTTAGTTCTATTTCCCAATACTTATCCAGACCTGGTACTCAAATCAAATTCCATGCTTTATCAAACTGCGTAGGAACATAGGCTACAACATAACAGTTTATTCACTGGTTATTTGTCTATGGTTCGTTACGTTACTTACAGATTCTGCTAGTTCTAAATATAGATGAACATACAGATGAATAGGAACGGTAAAATGTATTTAAATGCATCAGCAAAAGAACGATTTTAAGAATTTGTCCTACCAGTCTGTGCCTCTTCTCAATAGTGAAGCTGTGGGTTGAAGTTACAGAAATGCATACTATTACTTTAAGTTTCCAAGCGATTTGTTGATAAATCGCAGAACAGCGATGACAATAAGTTCCGAGTTTCATAGTGATTCAGCGTGCGAACTGAACGTGATATATGAGCCACTGTTTGCGTGTTTAACCGCAAGGAAGCGGCACAGTAATTTATAACGGCAAGTCACAGAAACAATCCCCCGATCAACATTGATCCAGATGGAATGACTGAAAATTCAGGAAAGAAGACGAGAAGGATTTAAACTGTGCTTCTTGCGGGGTTGAGCCGATGGAGTGGAGTGTGTGAGCCGGCTGGGTACTGGATCTGCGCTGCGGCGCGGCTCCGGGTTTACTGAAGGCCTGCTGCGGCGGCCTGACGTTGGAAGAAGGCCCGTTCCGTCGCGGGAAGAGGCGGCATTGCCCGAGACTTGAGCTTGGTGCTCGGCTGCCTTATTGTCATTTTTCTATGACAGTAATGATTGAATGGGCCAGAGTAGGGAAATACACAGAAGGATATCGCGGATGATTCGGACGTGGTGACAGGCTTCGGCGTTTTGGCATGCAGGGACCCGTTTGTTTGGGCTGACGCCCCTCCGAAATAATGCCGTTGGATTGGAGAAAAATTGTTCTTAAGGCCAGAGGATTGTGGCAAAGATTCCTCGAGGATGAAAGATTCTTCATCGGACGCGACTTCGGACATGTTAGGAACTTAGGGCGGGACCAAATTCTGGAAACTGTCGAGGATCCTTGGGTGAGTTTGACTGTGATTATATACAGGCCTGAACTCATGCCGATTGGGTAGATACGTTGATTACATATTGTTGACAGCTGGTTGTGATGACGTAATGATTAAGATGATGTAATGATTGGGTATCTTATTTGACTTGTTCCTCCTGAACTACGTTTATAAAACATCATTTAACTCCAACTGCTGCAGTCTGTCAGTCAATGGGAACTCCATCTATAACAGTCAAAAAAACATGCACAGACAAATCCAAATTAAACCCTACGGCTCGTGACGACACATTGATGTCCCAAGACACAAAACGATTGGTTTGTGTGAGAAACCGAACAGTATTTTTTTTTTACCTCTAATACACTATGTCCAACTGCCTTGAGCTTACGCACGACATCTGGTGCGTGAGGTGTGTACGCGACTGGTGTAGTTTTCACAAGCACCGCGTATATACGTCACTCATTGTTTACACAGAGCACAAACATTGTAGGTACAACAGCTAATCAAAATGGTACTTACTTGCGCTTATCCGGATTGTTCAAACCGACTTAAACTAAAAGATTACGCTCTCTCGTGGAACTCATTCGGGAGTGGAGAATTTCCACATATTCCCAACTTCTGAGCCTGCTCGCCTGAAGTTATGGTTGATTGCTCTTCAGCTGGATATCAACACACCCACTAACATACTAAAGTTGTTGAGGGTCTGCAGCGATCATTTTTTCCCTGATGATTTTACATACCCAGGAGAGGATCACGTACGACTTAAACCATCAGCTGTGCCTATGGTTCCCTTTCGTGGGAACTATCGACGCTACGTCAGTGACGTGATGGGAATCCTCTGCATTTTTGTGTTCGTGAAGCACTATTGTATCTAACCAATGAGAGAACGCGACGTCAGAGGCGGGTGACGTCACGAACCGGAACCTATAAAGCATGCCCGGAAACAAAGAACGCTAGCTTCTGTTGTCTTCAGTAAGCGCTATTTGTATCTTGTCTGTCTTATTTACTGTTGTTTGTCTCGCCAAAAAAAAGTGATCTCTTCGTCTGAGGACAAGAGTTTCTAAAAACAAGTGAAATAAGACACATACACATATATAAATAATGACGGAAAAAAGCCAGCGTTTCACTAAGTGTGCACCTCCTTGCCCGCGATTCATCGTGGAGGGAGATACACACGAGATGTGTGTGAAGTGCCTGGGAGTTGAGCACGCACAGGCAGCTCTCGAGGGGGCTGTCTGTGTGCACTGTGAGAGGCTCACTCTCAGGACGCTGCGCTCACGCCGGGCGCTCTTTGAGGAGGGCGCGGCGGCGAGTGTTCCCCGCGGGTCTGGTCCCGCTGCTGCCGAGGCACAGCGAAGGCTGCATTCGTGGGGTTCACAAATGGATCTAGTAGAGGGGGGAGAGACGGGCTCTGCCTTATCGCTCCCCTTACCTGCTAGATCTAGTGTCTCTCCGTTGGTGGTGGAAGCACGCGCTGCGGTTTCTTCCCCCCAAAGGGAGGCACCGACACTGAATATATCTTCCTCCGAGGAGGTTGATGTTGAAGGTGTCGAGGGTGGAGATGAGGGACCGTCACCCTCATCTCCAGCCCATGAGGAGCTTATGGAGGTAGTGACCCGGGCAGTGGAAAAACTGAAAATAAGCTGGCCCGCGGAGGAGAGCGTTCCAAAGATAAAAAGCAAGCTAGATGAACGCTTCCTCCCAGCTAGGTCACTACCCCAGCGTCGGGGACTGCCGTTCTTTCCCGACCTCCACACCGAGGTGTCGAGGTCGTGGAATAGACCCGTGCAGTACCGTGTCTTCAGCCCACAAACGACAATGTACAGTAATATCACGGGGCTGAAGCAACACGGTTATGGGGCGATGCCTCGGGTTGAGGAGACGCTTGCGAGCTATCTCTCGCCCGAGTCTGCATCGTCCCTGAAATCCCCGACGTTGCCCACCAAACCACTAAAACAAACATCGAGTCTGGTGGGCAAGGCTTATTCGGCAGCGGGTCAGGCTGCGGCATGTCTGCACACAATGTCCATACTGCAGGCATACCAAGCTGATCTGCTGGGGGAGATTGAGGAGACTGGGGAGGCTACTTTTGAAACGATTCAAGAGTTGAGAAAAGCCGCAGATTTAGCTCTCCGTGCCACCAAGGAGACGGCCAAGTCAGTAGGCCGCTCTATGGCAGCCCTGGTGGCCACGGAGAGACATCTGTGGCTCAATCTCGCAGATATTAAGGATAAGGACAAACATATCCTTATGGATGCGCCGCTTTCCTCCGAGGGCCTGTTCGGTGACGCAGTTGCTACTGTCGTCGACAGGTTCGAGGAGGCGAAAAAACAGAAAGCGGCGTTCCAAAGATTCCTTCCCCGGAAATCTCATCCCCCTGAGGCTGCTGGGCGGGAGCAGCCTCAGCCGATAGCCGGCTCCTCGGGATACAGGTCCCAGCAAAAAGCTAGTGTGGCCGCCCGTGCTCCCCCGCGGAAAGCTTGGGGACCGGTGCGCGCTGTACAGCAGAAGCCTTCTGGGGGTAGGGTGGATCTGAGGACCGTCATTATTTCCCGGAAGGCTTCCCAAAAGAAATCCTGACGGTCATGGGTCAGGGTTTCTGAGGGCAGTCCCCTCCGAAGGGGTTCGACGATTAACATCTATCGTTCCCCATCGGTGCCCTCAGGGGGCTGTTCTGCCAACCCTGCCACCCAGTGTGCGACAGGGCGCAGCAGTCCCCGTCGATCCTTCGAGGAGGGTCGGCCAGCACATGATTTGCTTATCTGCCGGTGCGCCGTGCCAGATAAACGAGCCAAGTGCTCAAAAAACACCAGAGACCAGTCTCGAGAGGCTGGTTCCCTTAGTAGAGTTTTTGGGGGAATGGAAACGTCAACCGAATGTTTCGAAATGGGTGCTGCTCATGGTAGAACAGGGCTACAGAATTCAGTTCGGTTCTCGTCCGCCCAGGTTCAGTGGAGTGACTCACACAGTGGTAGCTCCAGAGCAGTCTCTGGTAATGGAACAAGAGGTTACAACGCTTTTGCAAAAAGGGGCTATAGAACGGGTTCCCCCTCCCAGCAAAATGTCGGGCTTTTACAGCCGCTACTTCATTGTTCCAAAGAAGGATGGGGGGTTGCGTCCGATCATAGATCTACGTATACTAAATCGATCTGTAAAGAGGTTGAAGTTCAAAATGCTTACACTCAGACAGATTATTCCACAGATCAGATCCGAGGACTGGTTTGTGGCGATAGATCTGAAGGACACATATTTTCACATATCCATCCATCCTTCTCACAGGAAGTTCCTCAGGTTTGCTTTCAGGGGCGAAGCATACCAATACAAGGTTCTTCCCTTCGGCCTATCATTATCACCTCGCACGTTCACGAAGTGCATGGATGCAGCCTTGGCTCCTCTGAGACTCCAGGGCATCCGTGTGCTGAACTATATCGACGATTGGTTGATTTTAGCTCAAACAGAACGTCTGGCAGCTCAACATCGAGATGTTGTGCTATCGCACATGAAGAAGCTTGGGCTGAGGCTCAATGCCAAGAAAAGTGTGCTGGTTCCGAGTCAGGTTGCCAACTATCTCGGGGTAATCTGGGAATCGATCACGATGCGGGCACAATTGTCTCCCGCTCGTGTGACGTCCATTCTCGGGGCCGTGAATGGTGTGAAGTTAGGCCGGTCACTCACTGTAAAACAGTTTCAGAGACTGTTGGGTCTGATGGCAGCTGCGTCCAACGTTATCACTTTTGGCCTGCTGCACATGAGGCCCTTACAGTGGTGGCTCAGGACCAAGGGGTTCTCCCCGAGGGGAAATCCTTTTCGCATGATCAAAGTCACGCGGCGATGCCTTCGTGCTCTGGTCATGTGGAAAAAGCCTTGGTTCCTGTCCCAGGGACCCGTGTTGGGAACTTCATGTCGTCGCGTAATGCTTACGACAGATGCGTCCCTCACGGGCTGGGGAGCGATCATGAGTGGTCGCTCAGCTCAAGGTCTTTGGGAGGTACACCAGGTCTCCTGGCACATAAATCGGCTGGAGATGCTGGCAGTGTTTCAGGCTCTGAAGCACTTCCTCCCCGACCTGAGGGGCCACCATGTGTTGATCCAGACAGACAACACTACGGTGGTCTCCTACATAAATCACCAAGGGGGATTGCGGTCTCGTCCACTATGCAAATTAGTCAGTCGCATCCTCCTGTGGACCCAAGGGAAATTACTCTCGCTGAGGGCGGCGTATATTCCGGGGTATTTGAATATGGGGGCGGACGCTCTGTCGAGGCAGAGCGCGAGTCCGGGGGAATGGAAGCTTCACTCCGAGGTAGTGGAGCTTATATGGAAAACATTCGGTCGAGCGGAAGTCGATCTCTTTGCCACAGAGGAGTCAACTCAATGCCCTCTGTGGTACTCTCTGAGGCATCCAGCTCCTCTGGGGTTGGATGCCATGATACAGACGTGGCCGAGGCGGCGCCTGTATGCTTTTCCCCCAGTCTCTCTGCTCCCGGGGGTTCTGGACAAAGTCCGTCAGGAAGGGGTGGACTTAATATTGGTGGCTCCTTTCTGGCCAACGAGAATATGGTTTGCGGACCTAGTATCGCTTCTTCACGGCTCTCCTCTGGAGCTTCCAGTCAGACAGGATCTCCTGTCCCAAGCGGGCGGCATGATTTTACATCCCCGTCCAGGAATGTGGAAACTGTGGGCCTGGCCTCTGAGGGGGCAAGGCTCATAGAATCTGGTCTCCCAACCGAGGTTGTGGAGACCATCCTTCAGTCCAGGGCTCCATCTACAAGGAAGCTTTATATGTATAAGTGGAAGGTGTTCTCTACATGGTGTAGTCATCATAGGTTGGACCCAGTCCACTCATCTATTAGCTGTGTGCTTCAATTCCTTCAAGAAAAACTCTCAGAAGGGTTAACTCATTCCACGCTAAAAGTGTATGTTGCTGCTATTTCAGCCTATCATGTTCCTATGGGTGGTGTCTCGGTAGGTCGAGACCCCTTAGTCATTCGCTTCCTTCGTGGCGCACTTAGGCTGAGGCCTTCAGTACGCCCAAAATCTCCGACCTGGGATTTAGCCATTGTGTTACAGGGGTTGGCTGAGGCGCCCTTTGAACCTTTGGAAGATGTGTCAGATAAAATGCTTACATTGAAGACTGTGTTTTTACTGGCCATTTCATCTTTGAAAAGGATAGGGGACCTTCAAGCTCTTTCGGTTTCACCATCATGTTTAGAGTTTGCACCAGGCATGGTTAAGGCCTTTCTACATACAAGGCCTGGCTACATTCCTAAGGTCCCCACTAGGGTCCCAGGTCCTATCGTTTTGGAGGCTTTTTATCCTCCTCCGTTCATTAAACCGGATCAGGAGAGACTTAATCTGCTGTGCCCTGTGAGGGCATTGGACGCGTATGTTCACAGAGCTGCCCTGTGGAGAAAATCAGACCAATTATTTGTATGTTACGGGTCCCCGAGTCGAGGGGGCCCAGCGTCCAAGCAGAGGATGAGTAAATGGGTGGTTGAGGCCATCGCATTGACTTATAAAGCCCTTGGGCACCCGTGCCCTTTGGATGTTAGGGCACACTCAACGAGAGGTATGGCTGCTTCAAGAGCTCATATGTCAGGGGTTTCCTTGTCTGATATTTGTGGTGCTGCTGGATGGTCATCCCAGCACACCTTCATCAGATTTTATAATCTTAATGTGTGTAGAACTCCGGGTGCTTTGGTTTTACAAGATAGTAGCCAGGCACTCGGAGGCACGGCGTAGTTGGGACAGCGTTCCCATCACGTCACTGACGTAGCGTCGATAGTTCCCACGAAAGGAAACGTCTTGGGTTACGAGTGTAACCCTTGTTCCCTGAGTAAGGGAACGAGACGCTACGTCAGTGACGTGATGGGAATCCTCTGCATTTTTGTGTTCGTGAAGCACTATTGTATCTAACCAATGAGAGAACGTGACGTCAGAGGCGGGTGACGTCACGAACCGGAACCTATAAAGCATGCCCGGAAACAAAGAACGCTAGCTTCTGTGACATGTCTGAAGTAAGCGCTCCAGGCATGCTGGAGGTACGGCAACGTGACGTAGCGTCTCGTTCCCTTACTCAGGGAACAAGGGTTACACTCGTAACCCAAGACGTTTTTCCACATCCAACTGAGGTATGTGAACAAAATCTTTGTATGTGTCCTTTTTATTTGTAAAGCTGCCCTTCCGAAAACTAACAAAATAAAATGAAGCTTTGATGCAATAAAACCATGTTTTTTTAGTGGTTTACTTCCATTTGTATAACAACTGTTGTACTACAGGCTCCATGTTTAAACCACACCAGTCGCGTACACACCTCACGCACCGGCTGCTGTACAAGCGCTCAAGGCAGTTGAACATAGTGGTGTATTAGAGGTAAAAAATGATATAAATACTGTTCGGTTTCTCGCACAAACCGATCCTTTCGTGTCTTAGGACATCAATGTGTTGTCACAAGCCGCAGGGTTTAATTTGGATTTGTCTGTGCATGTTTTTTTTGACTGTTATAGATGGAGTTCCCATTGTCATGCATTATTCGACTGACAGACTGCAACGGTTGGAGTTAAAAATCATCATTTGTGTTCTACTGAAGAAACAAAGTCACCTACATCTTGGATGCCCTGGGGGTAAGCAGATAAACGTCAGATTTTCATTTTGGGGTGAACTATCCCTTTTTTAAAATATCCTCAAATATAAGATTACATAAAAAGAGTTTTTACTGTTGTAAAAACACAGATTTTTAAACATTAGCAGAATGAAACATGTCATCCGTAGCTGCTTTTCCACTGTCAGGCCAAATGATTCCAGTTGTGTTTCCATTTGAGCCTGGTGCGGTACAGCACAATTACAAACCGTTCTTGGCCTGGAATTAGACAACCGCACTGAATCGTGCTGGTAGTGATGTCGCCACTCAGGATTTGTCACTTGTCTATTGCCTGGCTACCAGTTTCTCTGTAGCTAGCTAAGCGTTTTATTTGAGTGACGTAAACACAAATTAATAATAAAATAAAAAAAATATATATCTGATCATCCTCCATAACCCTGTTGTTATTTACATCTCATATCATCAGTAAACTGTTGTGCTACCAAGGCAATGACTAGTGCTTTTGTATTACATTCCAAAGAGTGGCCGTTATCAGCCCCACAGTGGAAAATGAAACCATAACCATACCAGCTGGCCCGGATCGGCACAGAATGGAATGGTTACACAATGACAACCGTTTGCCCTGAAAGTGGAAAAGCGGGCATTGTAATCAACAAATCTGGCCAGTCATGAAACAGCTTCATGAGGTGTCATCGGAACTTGTGCAGCTACTCTGGAGAAACTGCGCAGATGAGCCAGCCAGCTGTTCTCGCTGTACTTTGATGGCGTGACAGCAAATTTTTTAGTGACAGCTTTTTGCACCAATTTACAGTCTTGACATACTGACATTAGTTGCCGAAAATCAGAGCCAGTCTGCAGATTTTAGTTGATCTGTTCAGATTTTAAAGGTCATGTAGTGTATTCTAGCCTTTATAAATGAGGAATACAACATCTTAAGTACAAGCTAGAATAATAAATAGTAGAATGAATAGTAAATGCGTAGAAGAATATTTTTCCCCAGCCGTTTTCAGCTGTTTCTTGAATATTGTCAGGGTTTCGGCTGTCCGGACTGTTTATTAATTAATTGTTTATTAATTCTAAGAAATGTTCATTTCTGGGTTATGGGAAATAGCATTCTTACTGAACAGTACTACTCAGAGCATGTAGTCAAAATCTGCATGATTAGGAACTCCAGTATTTGAGCATGAAACACGGAAAACGTTACATGTGACATGAACAAGACTTTATTAAAGGTGTCATAGAATTAAAAATTGAATTTATCTTGGCATTCAGTACATGGAAATGACATACAGTGAGTCTCAAACACCATTGTTTCCTCCTTCTTATATAAATCTCATTTGTTTAAAAGACCTCAGAAGAACAGGCGAATCTCAACATAACACCGACTATTACGTAACAGTCGGGGTGTACGCTCACAATATTTGCATATGCCAGCCCATGTTCCAGGCATTAGACAAGGGCAGCCAGTATTAATGTCTGGATCTGTGCACAGCTGAATCATCAGACTAGGTAAGCAAGCAAGGAAAACGATGGAGCAATCATTGAGATGATCCATGATAACATGATATTTTTAGTGATATTTGTAAATTGTCTTTCTAAATGTTTCGTTAGCATGTTGCTAATGTACTGTTAAATGTGGTTAAAGTTACCATCATTTCTTACTGTATTCACGGAGACAAGAGCCGTCGCTATTTTCATTTTTAAACACTTGCAGTCTGTATAATGCATAAACACATCTTCATTCTTTATACATTTCTCCAACAGTGTGTAATGTTAGTTTTAGCCACAGAGCACTATCAAACTCATTCAGAATCAAATAAACACTGTACTTATGCGATTAGACATGTTGCATGACGAACACTTTGTAAAGATCCATTTTGAGGGTAATATTAGCTGTGTGAACTTTATGCTGTAGCATGAATCGGTGCATAGTTAATGATGCCCCAAAATAGGCAGTTAAAAAAATGAATTAAAAAAAATCTATGGGGTATCGATGGCACCTTTAACTAGACTAAAACTATTCAAATACACTCTACTCATACACGCATACAGTTTACCAAGGGAAAAAGATCTGAAGCAGAATACAGGAAAGCAAGAAGTTACAGCATTGTTTGAAATTCAGCAGATAGCCTTGAGCAAACCATCAGTTTAGTTCTAACATGCCCATCTTTATAAGGGGTAAGGATACTTGATGTATCAAATAATGAGACTAAGTGTGATACTTGCATATCTTGCCCAATTGAATTAAATTGAATTAAACTGTTCTAATGCAATTTGTTGAGGCTCCAGTTGATCTTTGCTGATGTTGGAGTTTGCAGGACCAGTTGGAGTCAGAGGACCTTTGGTAAATGGAAAGACAAGGCTGCAGCCTGGCACAAGCTTGGGGGTCTTCAGAAGTCTTTTACCTCAGCATCATCTTCACATCAGAGTTTTCTTAGTAAAGGAACTGCTGTGATCTTGTGATCAGTGATTTTTAAAGTGTGAAGATGTCACACCCTCTGGAGGTAACTGAGCCAGTAAGGAGTTTTTCTTCGGAGGGAACTTTTACAAGTCTTTGTTCTCTAGCAGGATATTAGCATAAGACATTGGATTGGATGTTTGAGAGAAGAACCTTCTAGATTATTATAATACAACTGTGTCACAGAGTTAGCAAAATATAATGTAAATTAACAAATCGAGAACAAAGATTGGAGTCCATAGAGATTTTAGTTAGCCATAGTATGCAATTCTGAAACATTAATACAAAAGAGTTCAAAATAGAGAATTAATACATAGACCAAACCCCATAAAAGATAAATCATGAGAGGGGAAAACTGGATACATGTTTATACATTTCTCAAGTGGTTATATATAGAATATATAGGATTTATTTGTCCTTCAACAAGAATTAAAGGTGCCCTAGAACTTTTTTTTAAAAGATGTAATATAAGTCTAAGGTGTCCCCTGAATGTATCTGTGAAGTTTCAGCTCAAAATACCCCATAAATTTTTTTTAATTCATTTTTTTAACTGCCTATTTTGGGGCATAATTAGAAATGAGCCGATTCAGGGTGTGTGGCCCTTTAAATCTGGTGCTCCACACCCCAAGAGCTCGCGCTTGCCTTAAACAACATAAAAAAAAGTTCAAACAGCTAATATAAACCTCAAATGGATCTTTACAAAGTGTTTGTCATGCAGCATGTCTAATCGCGTAAGTACAGTGTTTATTTTGATGTTTACATTGATTCTGAATGAGTTTGAGGCTATGCTCCATGGCTAACGGCTAATGCTACACTGTTGGAGAGATTTATAAAGAATGAAGTTGTGTTTATGAATTATACAGACTGCAAGTGTTTAAAAATGAAATAGCGACGGCTCTTGTCTCCGTGAATACAGTAATAAACGATGGTAACTTTAACCACATTTAACAGTACATTAGCAACATGCTAACGAAACATTTAGAAAGACAATTTACAAATATCACTAAAAATATCATGATATCATGGATCATGTCAGTTATTATTGCTCCATCTGCCATTTTTCGCTATTGTCCTTGCTTGCTTACCTAGTCTGATGATTCAGCTCTGCACAGATCCAGACGTTACTGGCTGCCCTTGTGTAATGCCTTTCATAATGTTGGGAACATGGGCTAGCATATGCAAATATTGGGGGCGTACACCAACAGTCGGTGTTATGTTGAGATTCGCCTGTTTTCCGGAGGTCTTTTAAACAAATGAGATTTATATAAGAAGGAGGAAACAATGGAGTTTGAGACACACTGTATGTCATTTCCATGTACTGAACTCTTGTTATTTATGGAAGCATATGTGTAGCAATATTCAATTTGAAATGTAATATGCAAAATGGCAATGCAATATGTAAAATGGCAATGCATTTCTGTATTTAAATTTACATTTTCCATTCCATATATGCAATGTTTGGAGCAAAATGATAATTCAAATTCAATAATAGAATTTACATTTGCCATTTCCTACACTACGTTTAACAAATAATTTAAACATATATTTTAATGCTTTATAAGTTGCAAAATTAAAATGAAAATGTGTTAAAGAAATGATTATATATGTTTAACACGGTCAAGCCAAAATTGTAGCAAAATGATCATTTAAATGTTATTTTTCTTAATTGCATTTACACTCACAGTGCGATTGCATTTTCATGAAATGCCCCGCAATGAAGTAGCAAAATTCAATGTGGATTTGAAAATGCATTTCCAGCCGATCAAGTTCCCGCCCCGCCCTGTCAATCACTTAATTAAGGCGGGGCCAGGTGTTGGAAACATGGCGGCAGCAGAGTTATGAAGAGCGAGCGGGTGTGCCTCATACGTCCTGAAAAGTGAAGCTGCGGGCTCTTTGATCGCCCCCTGGAGGCTGGATGCAGTACAGGTCATAAACCCCGCCCGCTCAATGCAGACGAATGAGACTTAGGTTAAAACATAAAAATAAATTATGCTTCAAATAAAATTTTCCAAAAGATGGTTTTGGTCATTTAAGGTAATTGTTATCACGCTGATATATATTCAATTGTTCGTTTTTGTGATAAGTTTGATTTTAGCTAGCAATTTGGTGCTATAGAAACGGGGCGTGTCGTCGTGACTCACAGTTGATTGACAGCTTCTCTGAGGACTGTCGGAGCTTTGAGGGGAGATAGAAGATATATAACTAACTATTAATTTTCAATTCCTGTGTTATTTCACACCGACAAAATGAGCTGTTCAGCAGTAAACTGTACTAACTTACCTACAGGATATGACTGATATCTGAGCTTTTCTCGGTAACGTTAAATGTGGACTTCATAAGCTAATTAATAAACGTTATTAGTTAAGATAACATGCCAAACGTTAGCCATGACGGAAAAAAACAGGTGATCGTTATCTGGCAGTTATAATTATTTTTATGGGTATAAAATAATAATTAGCAGGATAAAACTAATGATAGCCTACTCTAATTAATTATAGAGCACTGTCTACAGCAATCGATCTCCTGTAACGTTAGTTTAAACATTTTATTTAAAATGGCAGGACTGTTTCTGACATTTTAGAGTTGTTTCTAGTGGCATATTATATTGAGTTCATCTACTGAATTTGCTGTTTCAAAAATATTATTGCTCTAAAAAAAAGAATAGCCTATTATTTTATAGGTAGAATTTTAAATTACGTATAATTTATATAGCCTATTTAAAATACATCAGTGATGACGCAGTCGTCTGGGCTGAAGTTTGATACCGCGACTCCGCCTCCGGGCTCCACTGACGAGTCTTTCTGCGCATGCCCTGGTTGCAAACTTTTTTTTTTTTTTGACGTTTTTGCGTAATGTGACGTTTTGGCTTCAGTTCAATACAATGGAAGGAAGCGGCGTCGCGTCGTCCATATTTTATACAGTCTATGATATTTATGGTTAGGCGTCTCGCAGTGAACGCGCCTGATGCTCGTGAGGTGAGCGCGCTCGAGCAGCTCGAAGTGCTGAAACGGACGCGTCGAGTGAGCGGTGCTTTACAACAGGTTCCTTTACTCATAGAAATAATCTTAAACAAGATGTCCCAGATTATTGCTTGCTCTATCAGTATGATGTCTGTTTTTCTCTTTTTATTGTTCTGATTGTTTATGCATCATTTATAATAATAAAACTATAGTCCATCTGGATGCTAATGTGTTGTTTATATTAATAATAATAATAATAATAATAATTTCTATTCAAAAAATAATGTTTAAACCTCTCTTTCACACACTAGAAAGCACCCCATCCAGCCCATCTCTAATGCTCCTAAAATTCACTCAGGTGATATCTTGTCTCTCTGGACAGCTACACAGAGTCATTCTTCTCGGTCTGAGCAATGAGTTTTTGTCTTTTTTAAATCTTTTTATTTTTTTTTTCTTCTATGAAAATTTCATTTTCAGCCATCATGCCACAAAACTCCAGTTCCAGCACATCCCAAAGGCACTACTGGATTTGTAAAACTTTGGAAACAACATTTGATAGAAAACACTATCAGTTAAAAATAAAAATCACATCAATTACCACTTTTCCAGCAGATGGCGGCAGAGGACCATTTATTGACTCATTTAAGACATTTCCTGTAATATTTTTTTCATGTTTCGCTTTTGAATAAATATTAAACATTATGAAAACAATCAGTTTAAAAATAAACGTTGTCAAGGTGATGTATGAAGTACTCACAAAGTCTCATGAAAAACAATAACTTTTCTTGAGCATGAATTACACAGAAAGTGCTCTCCCTTTATACTCACAGCAGCTGTCAGTCAGTGCAGCTCAAGATCAATGAATTCAGCACACTTGTGAAAACTCTTATTTTGTTCAATGAATCTGTGCATAATAAATCCTTAATTTACAGTGTGTTGATGCTTTAGTATTTAAGTGACTATATTCTGATTATAAACTAAGTATTACACTATTAAGCTGTTAAAGCTACCACAGGACATTAAAGATAGCGACACACCAACAAGTGACATTTCACCAGAAGTTTTCCAGCTAGTTTGTATTATTGCGGACATTCTACAGAACGCTTCATGCATATGGTCCATTAAAGGGCCCAAACTGTGCTAAGAAAATATCCTCAACATCATCACCTGTTCACATGTGCTTTAGTGTGTGAAAGATGGGTTTAGACATGACCAGTTATTTTTGGGAATATAAATTATTATTACTATTATTACTATTATTATTATTATTATTATTATTATTACAAATAACACTCATTAGCATCCATATAGACTACACATCCTTTTATGAATTAAATGATGCATAAACAATAATCGGAACGATAAAAAGAGAAAAAGAGACAACATGCTGATAGAGCAAGCAATAATCTGGGACATCTTGTTTAAGATTATTTCTATGAGTAAAGGAACCTGTTGTAAAGCACCGCTCACTCGACGCGTCTGTTTCAGCACTTCCAGCTGCGCGAGCGCGCTCACCTCACGAGCATCAGGCGCGTTCACTGCGAGACGCCTAACCATAAATATCTATGCTTCTAATAACGTACTGGTTCTATGACTGACAGAAGCGCATCATCTACAGGAACATTGACATTTCTCTGTTCTTGATCAGCATCATCTGCCAGTTTATGCCTCGCTCTTCATAACTCTGCTGCCGCCATGTTTGCAACACCTGGCCCCGCCTTAATGAAGTGATTGACAGGGCGGGGCGGGAACTTGATCGGCTGGAAATGCATTTTCAAATCCACATTGAATTTTGCTACTTCATTGCGGGGCATTTAATGAAAATGCAATCGCACTGTGAGTGTAAATGCAATTAAGAAAAATAACATTTAAATGATCATTTTGCTACAATTTTGGCTTGACCGTGTTAAACATATATAATCATTTCTTTAATACATTTTCATTTTAATTTTGCAACTTATAAAGCATTAAAATATATGTTTAAATTATTTGTTAAATGTAGTGTAGGAAGTGGCAACTGTAAATTCTATTATTGAATTTGAATTATCATTTTGCTCCAAACATTGCATATATGGAATGGAAAATGTAAATTTAAATATAGAAATGCATTGCCATTTTACATATTGCATTGCCATTTTGCATATTACATTTCAAATTGAATATTGCTATGCCAAGGTAAATTCAATTTTTGAATCTAGGGCACCTTTAAGTGAGAGCCATAACTGATAAATTTCTTATGGTCATAAAACTTATCAATTCTCATGTGTCCTGTAACCAGAGACCTAGTGTTAGCTGCATTTGGGAGTTATTTGCAGTTTTGGGGGATGGTTCTCAGAGAACCATCCCCCAAGTGAGTGGGAGAGTGAGTTTCTGGATTATTCATTAAATATAATGAATAATTTGGGTGTCGATTGGTCCAGATGCTACACTAGTGATGGACATTCCTTTAGAACTAATCTTATAAATTGAAGTGAATTTAGACATATACTGTATACCCTTCTAAGTGTGTAGGGTACTTGCAATTCTTTTTTTAAATTCATCCCAGAATCAGAAGATGATGGAGATACCGGGGAAAAGACCTCTCCACAAAAATCAATAAGGTCCTCTTGAAGAAGCTAAAGAGTGATGAGCTGTCACGAGCATGCGCAGCTTTTGCGTAGTGATCGTCTGCAAGCTATATCAAAGGTAAGCAAAACAACTGTATTTAAACACACAATACACCATTGCATTATCCATGGATAACTTTTGAATCACTATAATGAATATAGCATATAGTGAATGATGAATAATGAATTTATGAATTCACTACGTTTGTGTTGTTTACATTATATGCACTTAGGCGCCTATTGCCAACAAAACAGATATTTGAAGCAGTTTTACTCACCACCTGTGGTTCAAACTCAACTGGGATCATTCTCGCTGTGACCGCTCCATCTTGCAGTTTCAAACAATCTGTAAATCCAGCGTAGAACTGGGCCTTGTTTGTGATTGAAACTATAAGCACCGATCCTGGGGCCTCGAGCAGCCACGGAAAAACACAAGATATTCTCCTTTCATTTTAACCAATAAAAAAGTGATTGCAACTATCAGTTTCTATGGTTATTTTAGTAACAGATATCGAGAGCGCATCAATGCGTGAGCACAAATCTCTCAGCACCACTAAACACTGTGTTGTTTAAGAAGCAAGGTTATCTTTCCCTCACAAACAAAAACACACTTCTTTGGTTACATTGTTGATTTTGTGATCTAAAGTGACAAATCTTTCTCAAACTAGGTAATGGGAATAAACCAAAAACACAATGAAGGAGGGAGACACCGACTAGACATGTAACAGCATGTTTGGAGGGTTTGCCAGGAGAAAACCTTTTCTCCCTAAAAAGAACATGGCAGCACAGCTTAGGTCTGCATCTGAACAAACCACAAGACTTCTGCAATAATATCGTTTGGTAAGACGAGTTCAAAGTGGAGATGTTTGGCCATAATGCACAGCACCATGTTAGGCGAAAACAAAACCCAGCATATCAGCACAAACACCCCATACTAACTGTCCATCATGCTGGTGGAGGGGTGATGATTTGCGCTTGTTTTATAGCCACAGGACCTGGCCACCTTGTAGTCATTAAGTCGACCATGAACTCCTCTGCATACCAAAGTATTTTAAAGGTCCCGTTTAATGTTGTTGTTAGAGTATAAATAAAATCAGAAGTCGCCTACATCGAACGGCCAGTTTGGACTACATCCCTCTACTTCCTTCTTTAATGACGTCACTAAAACAGTTTTTTGACTAACCTCCGCCCACAGGAATACACAAGAGTTGCGTTTGTAGAGTGTGTTTGTCGCCATGTCGTCGAAACGCTGTTATTTTCATCCCGCAGTCCAATCACCGGGTCTGATTCCGGCTCAAATTGATAGGGTAAAATTAAAGACATGTTTACAATAACACTGAGCACGTGCATCTCCACGTTATGGTAAGAGGCGTGACCTTTCCGGGCAAGGTTCGCTAAGCTGCTGTCGAATCACAACACAGGAACCGCTGGCACAATCAGAACTCGTTACGTATTTCTGAAGGAGGTCATCAGCCCGTTTTTATGACAGTGGAAACAGCGGTATACAGATAAGTAAATTATGTGAAAAATACAGTTTTTTTACACGCGAAACATGAACGTGTTATATTGCACACTATAAACACAATCAAAGCTTCAAAAAACCACGAAAAACGGGACCTTTAAAGTCAAATGTGAGACCATCTGTCTGACAACTCAAGCTTGGCTGAAATGAGGTCATGCAACAGGACAATGATCCCAAGAACACCAAAATTCTTCCAGAAAGATGTGAGAGACTGATAGAGCTATAAAGAAAAGATAATTTTCATCGAAGTAATTACAAACTTCGTGAGGCAGACAAGGACATTCGGTGATCAAATACAATTAACTTGTTAACACGCTCCACAGCGCCACCCAGTGCATTTAATTACAACTGTTTAACATTTAGTTTTAGTTGCATGCTTGGGATTTATCATGGATTCACTTCACTGCGTTTACGGCCAGCAAGTAACATAGTAAAATTTGAATAGTATTTTTATTTTTTGTATAATAAATATCAATTATCGAATATTCGACTGTTTGTGCACACCCCTAATATCGAGTTTGGTCTTTTAATATCACTGTCTTAGTGCTTTAGTACTTAGTGCAAATTCTTAATTGATTGGTAATTTGCCCCAGTAATCATAATTTTTGTGAGCAGGGATAAAAGTTGTTGGTGATTTTACTACCACTAGTGGTCATTTCAACTTGGAACTGGAACTGGAATGAATTGAATGCATAGGTGTGTTTTTGGGCTTTGCAGGTTGATTTTTCCAATAAGCCAAAGTTGCAAAGATAACAACAACAAAAGTTTCAGATGTTTAATGAGATGAAGGATGGAGCTATTGGGAGGGGAAAAAACGTAATTGCAGCATCAGAGTGGGTGGTAGATGGGTTGGTCAGTCTTATTCAGAAACTGTATAAATGAAAGGACAGTAAGTGGAGCAGAACAAACTCCTAACAGGAGGAGACTCACTCATGGCCTATGAGACAGAGGATCATGAGACTCAATACTGCTTTCCTGCCATCAACTCATCATGTATCAAGGGAAAACGCTCCAGACATGAATACAATATCATGTATGTGTTTTTTTCATTGCTGTCAGCATGGACTGCGTTTCTGAACCTGCTGGTGATCATCTCCATCTCTCACTTCAAGAAGCTTCACACTCCAACCAACCTGATCATTCTCTCTCTGGCTTTGGTTGACCTGCTTACTGGACTTATTGTGATGCCTGTGGATGCCATAAAGCTGATTGAGACATGCTGGTACTTTGGAGACACTTTCTGTGGACTGTTTATGGCAATTTTGGGGGTGCTTCTCTCAGCATCTCTCAGTAATTTAGTTTTAATTGCGATTGATCGTTATGTGGCTGTGTGTCACCCTTTACTGTACCCACAGAAAATAACCACAACTAAAGCCTTAATGACCATCTGTCTTTGTTGGTTTTGCTCTTCAGCTTATATTACTGGTCTATTAAGCAGCAATGGACGTTTTGACACATCACACAAAACAGATGCATGTTATGGAGAGTGTTATTTCATGTTAAGTTTTACATGGAAAGTCACTGATCTGTTCATGTCCTTGCTGTTTCCTTGTACCCTGATCATAACTTTATATTTGAGGATATTTTATGTTGTACATCAGCAAGTGAAAGTTATTAACTCTCTGATGAAGGGTGGTAAATGTGTAATGGAAGGTTCAGTGAGGAGGAAATCTGAGAGCAAAGCTGCTCTGACATTAGGAATCATTGTGGCAATTCATGTTCTCTGCTGGTTACCTCTCTATATTTTTTCTCTTGCAGGGAATACAGTAAAGTCCACTGTAGTTATGAATTTTTTAACATGGGTCTTCTATATTAATTCAGCCCTGAATCCTCTTATCTATGCTTTATTTTACCCTTGGTTTAGAAGGTCATTTAAACAAATCCTATCACTTAAGATATTTCAGTCAGCATCATCTTTGGTGGACATTCTTATAATTGATTAATCATGAGTGCTGTATTTCACAATGAAGTTGTGTTTCAGCTTTCAAAATGGTAAAGCTCACTTTCAAGCTGCACCCTCTGATATAATGCACCATAAACAATATTACACATTACATTTTATGTTGTTGTAAAAAAATAAAATTTACAGACACAAATAAGACACTTGTCACAGCTTGTATGAAAAAAAAACAACCTATGTGACCTTAATGAGAAGCCCACACAAAAATTTGCAAAGTTACCTAAACAAAATCCAATTTAAAAATCTGCAACCAAAGAAGTCACTCAGGACAGCTTAACAGCTGCAACCTTCATGATTTGTGCTGCTACATTATCAAAGTAACAATTTGAAGTTATGGCCAACTTGATTTCTGTATTGTGACATATTTCTGCTTGAAACAGCTTTTTGAATATAAAAAATCTATAGGGTGGGACTTGACTTATCTATTGATATAAATTTATGAATTCAAGGCAGGAGTGGTAATTGGGGTAGCTTGGGACCCAAAGAGCAGAAAATGCAGTGGTAAGGGGACACGGAAGTGGACAGACCTAGTCTTTACAATGGCATGCATTGTATATAAAGGCCATACATGTAATTTCCATAACTCAGAGCCAACTCAAAACCATTTCATTTTTGAATACATTATGATGATGTACATAATCATTTATTGTATGGATCTATATTTTCAAGCTGATGACTATTTTGCTAGGGCTTTGCCCTGCCTGCCTTCATACACAAGCCACACCTGCATAAACTGTATATTTCACCAGAGTAAAAAGCTGTAGTAATAATTAGCGTATAAAACACTAGGGGCCAGATGTACTAAACGGGGCAAATTAGCATAAGAGCACAATTCCACAAATGCTCCAATGGGAGTGCCAAGTTTTGTGCGTGATCTACTGCTGACGCGCAAATTAACACAAACACAGTCAAATCATTTACATAATGACCAACGCAATCTACCAAGAACAGTGCAAATAGGGTATATGTCGAACGAATGTCACAATACCAAACTGGAAAACTGGTTTCATCGCATCCGCTGGTCAGAGAAAGTGTCAATAGCAGTATGAACTGATGGCATATCTATAAACTTTTAAGGCAATCAGCGAAACTACCTAGTTCACATAGGTGTTTTATTCTATTAAATATCTAAACGTTAGTGTGAAGGAGAACAATTTAAAAAGCCTTTAAATATCAATCTGCATATGCGGGGGAAATCAGTTATGCTCGTCTTTTCTCAGTCCTTTTAAGTTATCTTGAATAAAACAGCTAATTTGTTCATGAAGCACATACAAAAGACCTAAACCGTAAGCAATCTGATCTGTTTTACAGAATACGGATTGTGCATAACCCCTATTAGCGTTGGGTCACAAGCTGATGCTCATCAGGTGCGGGTTGACACAGGCACAACTTGTTACATGTAATCTGACAGACACAACCATTCAGACTTCCTCTTGAAATAGTAGTGCAGAACACAATTCACTTATGAGCACATCAATATCTTAACAAATATTAAACATATTAAGTAAAATGTCATTGGTTCATTCAACCCGCTGTCATTTAAGAACACCAATTAGAGAGTATTTGTCTCGAATACATCAGGCCATTTTAAATATTTCATTCGATATTTCATTCTTCCCTGTGGTGTGAATGATCATTGTGCTGAAATATGAAGAGACATCTGCATATTTCTGATTAAGCAGATTACCCTACTTAAAATATATACCAAACTTTGACAAACAGTAGTTAGATTATGTCTAAAATATGCAAAGGTTTATTGCATAACATCTACAAATCTTGTAATGCTAGATGCATGGAACACTTCAGCCTCTACTGGCAATTATTGTCATAACATGATTTTGATCTGACATGAAGTCATGCTGTTTTTATTTATTTATTTATTTATTTATTTATTTATTTATTTATTTATTTATTTTTACCAGATGGCAGCAATCTTGGGCAACATTTTGAAGTTCTTGCCCAGTGGGCATGTATGTCAAACAAAGAAGAGAAATGAAGGGCAATAATTCTGGCTAAAATATAATTTTGCTAATTGTTTGTCATTTAAAGTTACATTTAGATATAAAATTCTCTTTGTAACACAAGTAATAGTATTTTTATGAGAACAGTAACTGTAATTAGATGAACATGTAATTCAGAGCGGTGAAAGCGTGTGTTACTGCAGTACATTCTACCTCTTTACAGTTAGCACATAGTTTGTGCTTTTGTTTTTATTATAATTATTAATTTAGTGATTTAGTGGGCGGTAAATGGGTTGGTCAGTCTTATTCAGAAACTGTATAAATGAAAGGACAGTAAGTGGAGCAGAACAAACTCCTAACAGGAGGAGACTCACTCATGGCCTATGAGACAGAGGATCATGAGACTCAATACTGCTTTCCTGCCATCAACTCATCATGTATCAAGGGAAAACGCTCCAGACATGAATACAATATCATGTATGTGTTTTTTTCATTGCTGTCAGCATGGACTGCGTTTCTGAACCTGCTGGTGATCATCTCCATCTCTCACTTCAAGAAGCTTCACACTCCAACCAACCTGATCATTCTCTCTCTGGCTTTGGTTGACCTGCTTACTGGACTTATTGTGATGCCTGTGGATGCCATAAAGCTGATTGAGACATGCTGGTACTTTGGAGACACTTTCTGTGGACTGTTTATGGCAATTTTGGGGGTGCTTCTCTCAGCATCTCTCAGTAATTTAGTTTTAATTGCGATTGATCGTTATGTGGCTGTGTGTCACCCTTTACTGTACCCACAGAAAATAACCACAACTAAAGCCTTAATGACCATCTGTCTTTGTTGGTTTTGCTCTTCAGCTTATATTACTGGTCTATTAAGCAGCAATGGACGTTTTGACACATCACACAAAACAGATGCATGTTATGGAGAGTGTTATTTCATGTTAAGTTTTACATGGAAAGTCACTGATCTGTTCATGTCCTTGCTGTTTCCTTGTACCCTGATCATAACTTTATATTTGAGGATATTTTATGTTGTACATCAGCAAGTGAAAGTTATTAACTCTCTGATGAAGGGTGGTAAATGTGTAATGGAAGGTTCAGTGAGGAGGAAATCTGAGAGCAAAGCTGCTCTGACATTAGGAATCATTGTGGCAATTCATGTTCTCTGCTGGTTACCTCTCTATATTTTTTCTCTTGCAGGGAATACAGTAAAGTCCACTGTAGTTATGAATTTTTTAACATGGGTCTTCTATATTAATTCAGCCCTGAATCCTCTTATCTATGCTTTATTTTACCCTTGGTTTAGAAGGTCATTTAAACAAATCCTATCACTTAAGATATTTCAGTCAGCATCATCTTTGGTGGACATTCTTATAATTGATTAATCATGAGTGCTGTATTTCACAATGAAGTTGTGTTTCAGCTTTCAAAATGGTAAAGCTCACTTTCAAGCTGCACCCTCTGATATAATGCACCATAAACAATATTACACATTACATTTTATGTTGTTGTAAAAAAATAAAATTTACAGACACAAATAAGACACTTGTCACAGCTTGTATGAAAAAAAAACAACCTATGTGACCTTAATGAGAAGCCCACACAAAAATTTGCAAAGTTACCTAAACAAAATCCAATTTAAAAATCTGCAACCAAAGAAGTCACTCAGGACAGCTTAACAGCTGCAACCTTCATGATTTGTGCTGCTACATTATCAAAGTAACAATTTGAAGTTATGGCCAACTTGATTTCTGTATTGTGACATATTTCTGCTTGAAACAGCTTTTTGAATATAAAAAATCTATAGGGTGGGACTTGACTTATCTATTGATATAAATTTATGAATTCAAGGCAGGAGTGGTAATTGGGGTAGCTTGGGACCCAAAGAGCAGAAAATGCAGTGGTAAGGGGACACGGAAGTGGACAGACCTAGTCTTTACAATGGCATGCATTGTATATAAAGGCCATACATGTAATTTCCATAACTCAGAGCCAACTCAAAACCATTTCATTTTTGAATACATTATGATGATGTACATAATCATTTATTGTATGGATCTATATTTTCAAGCTGATGACTATTTTGCTAGGGCTTTGCCCTGCCTGCCTTCATACACAAGCCACACCTGCATAAACTGTATATTTCACCAGAGTAAAAAGCTGTAGTAATAATTAGCGTATAAAACACTAGGGGCCAGATGTACTAAACGGGGCAAATTAGCATAAGAGCACAATTCCACAAATGCTCCAATGGGAGTGCCAAGTTTTGTGCGTGATCTACTGCTGACGCGCAAATTAACACAAACACAGTCAAATCATTTACATAATGACCAACGCAATCTACCAAGAACAGTGCAAATAGGGTATATGTCGAACGAATGTCACAATACCAAACTGGAAAACTGGTTTCATCGCATCCGCTGGTCAGAGAAAGTGTCAATAGCAGTATGAACTGATGGCATATCTATAAACTTTTAAGGCAATCAGCGAAACTACCTAGTTCACATAGGTGTTTTATTCTATTAAATATCTAAACGTTAGTGTGAAGGAGAACAATTTAAAAAGCCTTTAAATATCAATCTGCATATGCGGGGGAAATCAGTTATGCTCGTCTTTTCTCAGTCCTTTTAAGTTATCTTGAATAAAACAGCTAATTTGTTCATGAAGCACATACAAAAGACCTAAACCGTAAGCAATCTGATCTGTTTTACAGAATACGGATTGTGCATAACCCCTATTAGCGTTGGGTCACAAGCTGATGCTCATCAGGTGCGGGTTGACACAGGCACAACTTGTTACATGTAATCTGACAGACACAACCATTCAGACTTCCTCTTGAAATAGTAGTGCAGAACACAATTCACTTATGAGCACATCAATATCTTAACAAATATTAAACATATTAAGTAAAATGTCATTGGTTCATTCAACCCGCTGTCATTTAAGAACACCAATTAGAGAGTATTTGTCTCGAATACATCAGGCCATTTTAAATATTTCATTCGATATTTCATTCTTCCCTGTGGTGTGAATGATCATTGTGCTGAAATATGAAGAGACATCTGCATATTTCTGATTAAGCAGATTACCCTACTTAAAATATATACCAAACTTTGACAAACAGTAGTTAGATTATGTCTAAAATATGCAAAGGTTTATTGCATAACATCTACAAATCTTGTAATGCTAGATGCATGGAACACTTCAGCCTCTACTGGCAATTATTGTCATAACATGATTTTGATCTGACATGAAGTCATGCTGTTTTTATTTATTTATTTATTTATTTATTTATTTATTTATTTATTTATTTTTACCAGATGGCAGCAATCTTGGGCAACATTTTGAAGTTCTTGCCCAGTGGGCATGTATGTCAAACAAAGAAGAGAAATGAAGGGCAATAATTCTGGCTAAAATATAATTTTGCTAATTGTTTGTCATTTAAAGTTACATTTAGATATAAAATTCTCTTTGTAACACAAGTAATAGTATTTTTATGAGAACAGTAACTGTAATTAGATGAACATGTAATTCAGAGCGGTGAAAGCGTGTGTTACTGCAGTACATTCTACCTCTTTACAGTTAGCACATAGTTTGTGCTTTTGTTTTTATTATAATTATTAATTTAGTGATTTAGTGGGCGGTAAATGGGTTGGTCAGTCTTATTCAGAAACTGTATAAATGAAAGGACAGTAAGTGGAGCAGAACAAACTCCTAACAGGAGGAGACTCACTCATGGCCTATGAGACAGAGGATCATGAGACTCAATACTGCTTTCCTGCCATCAACTCATCATGTATCAAGGGAAAACGCTCCAGACATGAA
Organism: Ancherythroculter nigrocauda; assembly: GCA_036281575.1. Classification (NCBI taxonomy): domain Eukaryota; kingdom Metazoa; phylum Chordata; class Actinopteri; order Cypriniformes; family Xenocyprididae; genus Ancherythroculter; species Ancherythroculter nigrocauda. Next base: position 7,919,361 of record VTFQ01000002.1, read on the forward strand.
TACAATATCATGTATGTGTTTTTTTCATTGCTGTCAGCATGGACTGCGTTTCTGAACCTGCTGGTGATCATCTCCATCTCTCACTTCAAGAAGCTTCACACTCCAACCAACCTGATCATTCTCTCTCTGGCTTTGGTTGACCTGCTTACTGGACTTATTGTGATGCCTGTGGATGCCATAAAGCTGATTGAGACATGCTGGTACTTTGGAGACACTTTCTGTGGACTGTTTATGGCAATTTTGGGGGTGCTTCTCTCAGCATCTCTCAGTAATTTAGTTTTAGTTGCGATTGATCGTTATGTGGCTGTGTGTCACCCTTTACAGTACCCACAGAAAATAACCACAACTAGAACCATAAGGACCATCTGTCTTTGTTGGATTTGCTCTTCAGCTTATATCACTGCCCTGTCAAGCAGCAATGGTCATTTTAACACATCAAACAAAACAGATGCATGTTATGGAGAGTGTTATTTCATGTTAAGTTTTACATGGACAGTCACTGATCTGTTCATGTCCTTGCTGTTTCCTTGTACCCTGATCATAACTTTATATTTGAGGATATTTTATGTTGTACATCAGCAAGTGAAAGTTATAAACGCTCTGATGAAGGGTGGTAAATGTGTAATGGAAGGTTCAGTGAGGAGGAAATCTGAGAGCAAAGCTGCTCTGACATTAGGAATCATTGTGGCAATTCATATTCTCTGTTGGTTACCTCTCTATATTTTTTTTCTCACAGGGAATACAGTAATGTCCTCTGTAATTATGAATTGGTGGGTCTACTATATTAACTCAGGCCTAAATCCTCTTATCTATGCTTTATTTTACCCTTGGTTTAGAAGGTCATTTAAACATATCCTATCACTTAAGATATTTCAGTCAGCATCATCTTTGGTGGACATTTTTACAAATTATCATTCATGAGTGCTGTATTTCACAATGTATTTGTGTTTCAGCTTTCAAAATGGTAAATCTCACTTTCAAGCTGCACCCTCTGATATAATGCAGCATAAACAATATTACACACATTACATTTTATGTTGTGGTAAAAACTGTAAATTAAATTGTGGTTCATTTTTAACAATGTGTATGGACACTTTGTTGTCTCTCTTTAAACAGCTGTGCTGATGTGTTTGGCACAGAGAAAAAAAGAATGGTAACAACTGAGCTGCATTTTTTTCTAAGGTGTACTCAAAATATAACAACCTAAACCAAGGCCCTCCAGACAAGTCATATTCAATAAAATAATAAGAATGATACATACTTTTTATCCATTAAAATAAACCATCACACAGTTATTTGAATCAGAGATTCATTTGTGAATCATTCTTATGAGTCAGATCAGTGAATTAGTTGATTCAACGACAAACCTTGGTACTGACCATAAATTAGAAACATTTGTGACTGGAGGATTACTACAAAAAAGGGGGATTTTTATCAAAATGTTCTGAAAATGTGTAGAATTATTTAAAATGTATTTTAAAATCACAAAAATTGGAGTAAGATTTACTTGAAAAAATCTAGGATACAGTTTTCACTCAAAAATTGCTAGTAAATTGAACAGATCATGTTTTCGAGTAAAGGGTAAACCCAATTCTTGTTGGCTTGAATTAGAGATTTATATGTGTATTTTTAATAACAATAATGAGTTTAATAAAATTGTCTGAATATTACATTATTCATGAGTCGTCATAGAAACTAATGAACACAGACAAAGGAAACTAATCTAGAAACAGTGAAAACAAAAGTCAAACTCAAGCAACCCCAAACACAAAAACAAGACACAATCCTGACAATCCCGTTCTCTTTTACACTGCAAAAAAAGAATAGAAAAAAGAGCAACGTTAGTTAGGGTAACATTGCCATTGTCACACAGCCTGTTTTATTAAGATAGGAGCTATAAAACCTATTAAACTGTTATAACCTGCACTAGTGTGCTCATCCGACAAACCATATGATTATCCCTCCGTGTGCCATAGGTTACCGACCCCTGACCTATAGGATGCATTAACCAGTATCAGTTAAACCTTTTGAGCAGTACGGTCCCACATATGGGATTTAGAACGTTCAGTGACGTCACATAATTGCCAGATTCAAAATGTGCTTTTGTGCTTTGGCTGTCCGACGGAGGCGCTCAGCTCTTGTCATATATCACAACTATGCAGTGTTTTCAGCCACATAATTTTTTTGTTTTTTGAGGTTACAGACATTTAAATATGCACAAGCACCAGTAAAACAATACATTTAGAGTTTATACACACTGATGTCAGACATCAGTGGACGCAGCAATAACAATCCATTCAAAAATAATTTGTCAATGTTTATTCATATCAGACACGCATAGTGGGCCTATAAACTATACAGTTTACTCTATTATTCTTCCAGTTCATCAGCCACTTACTTGCATATATTTCATGAGAAACTGATGAATTCACCTGCTGTAAATCCGACTGACAGGACTCTGTCAGTCAATAAAAAAAAAAAAAAGTATGTTAAGTACAAATACAATGAATATGAATAGCCTATATCGTGCATATATTTAGCAAAGTGCTCTTCTCTAAGTTCATTTTTGTAGCTGACTAACGAGTTTTTGGACATTGAACAGCTTTATGAGGTAATTGACACTGATTGATAGACACATGTGACATGATACTGATTTCAGTAAGATGTACTGTATCTTTCAACATATCTTCAGATGTTCATTCATGTTTATTTCATGTTGTAGCCTAACTAGTATAGCGGAAGAGATGACCGGTTCACCTGCTCTCTGCTTTGAACTGAATTGCTATGGCAGTCTGTCACACCACAGCGCGCCAAGAACAGAAAGTACTAGTAGCCCATTTTCGAGCCCAATCATATTCCAGGGGGGCCGGTGCCACCCCTCTAGACACGCCCCTGCCTGTGAGTGGATGCAGTTTAACCAGAGATTGTATATTATAGGGAGATGAGAGGGTCTGTATCTCTTACCATTGGAGAAAGTGTAACGGCTAACTTAATCACCTTGTGTAATCATGGCAGTGACATCAGTGCCCACTGTTCAAAACTCCTTCCCTGCGTACCGCCAGAGCCGGAGCATTAGCCGTTATGCTTTTTTGGCTAAAGTTGCAGGCTTTCCAGTGGCTTTGACACAACATCAATTGTTCTATCTGTTTAACAATAATGTGGCACATTTGCTGTTGGTAATGCCGTAAATGAGTCCTACCCAGCCAGCACAGCTATGTGGGCCCCAGATGGGTTTCACCTGGGCTGTCTAACTGGGGCACATGGGTTAGCTCAGATGAAACGTACCAGTGTGCACACTACAGGCTGTTAAATGTAACACAGAAACATGCTGGAGTTAATAAGATAATTAGGTGATAATGAGCAGAATCGCCGAAGGACAGAGGAACAACAAGAACTATGACTTCAGCCACAGCCTTCGATGAAATCAACTGAAGATAAAAGACATTACTGGGGGCAGTCGTGGGCTAATGGATAGAGAGTCGGACTTGGAAGACCACCACATTTTGCTCATAAAAAGCTCAGTCATTAGATCAGTGAATTAAGCCACTAAATGATTACATTCTTATCATCTAACAGCTGACCACATTGTCTCTTGCTTTTCTTGCCATAACAAACAGCTAGAGCAGCCAGAAAAATACTAACATTAGTGATGTTACCTTCTGTGCCGAGGCTTCGGAGCATGTGTCGAGAAATCCCGGAAACTTTCAGTGAAGCGCATATCGAGGCTTGTATCGCTTTTAGATCAGTGACGTCATTGATGACGTTCGAAGCCTCGCTTCTGCCTGACTGGTTCGAATAGTTCGACTGGATGCGGTTCAAATCTTGGCGCGACATTTTGACAGATATATAAACCATGGGATCCCCTCAGAATGTGTGGTCAGTAGCGGTTTTAGGCACGGGCGAACCGGGCAGCCGACCGGGGCGTCATTTTTTCGTGACACATTGGGGGCGGCAGCACGAGCAGATTAAAAAAAAAAATAATAATCCTCTGCGTTGCGAGGCGGTTTTTCATCATTTATATCATTTCACTGTGTGTGGAATTGGCAAATTGGCGCTCCCTGCAGCTGCCGGCGCCCCTGCTTGCTGAAAATGTACCATGCACAGAAGCTGTGTGTTGTGAGAGAAGTGTAAAAGGGGGTGGGGCGAGAGGCGCGGGTGACATTTCACCTCTGGGTCTCTCTCAAATGGAACGGACAGGGCGGGGGGGTGGACGGGGACGGGGGATCCACACTAGTAATATAATTAATAATAGGCTAAAGTCAGTCACACACCTCGATTTTCTTCCAAATAACGCACATTTCATTCATAATGTTATAATACAGGCCTATAGTTCCTGCAAATGAAACTAGGTAATACAAAACGATTATGCGGTCATCAAGGTGAATTGGTTTAGTCTTGACTTCTGGTCGTGAGTGACAGTTGGGGGGATGGGAAATCTGTTGATTGTTGAGTGCCAGATAAACAGAGATGGAGAAGAAAAGGTCAAAGCCATCAGGTGCCCAATTTCGAAAAAAAAGAAAAGAAGAAGAGGAGAAACGAGCAAAAGATAAAGGTATGGGGGGGGGTCTCGCCCAGGGTGTATTTCAATGTAGAACCGCCACTGTATGTGGTTTTAGAATAATAATATCGCCCCTCCTGCCTGTTATGACCAAAGAATTTATTACACACATTTGATAGCCCCATTCATTTGAAGCCAATATGTTTATTACACAGTTATGTTAAACAGTCATTATACAACCAGAAAATACACATTACATTCAAATAAATATATTAGTCTATGTGTAAATTGATTTTTTTCTTCACCGTTATTTCTAAGCCTTAACTGGCGCAAAAAAACGTGTATCACAGATCACATCAGGTCATCTGTAATGTATCTGCTTGTTTTACACTCTTTGACCACCAGGTGGTATTGTGAGCAAATTAAGCCTCGAGAAATTAACCCTTTTGTGAACCACTTGGCTGAAAAGCTTCAATGCTTCATGAGGCTTCATCTCGCAATCACTAATTAACATTAAAAAGTCAAGTCAAACTGCTTAACTGAAGCAAGCACTGACCTCGATCATGGTGACATCAAACCAAACTTATTTTCAACAAATCATCAACATCTAAACCTCTGGTATTTCTCAATAACAACTTTTGTAGATGCATGTCAAAAAGTCAATCTGGTTAGTAATAAGTGAAGCTGGTAATGCTGTTTGTGGAGTTGTTTAATCAGATCTTGAGAGATTTAATGTCTTTTATCTTCAGTTGATTTCATCGAAGGCTGTGGCTGAAGTCATAGTTCTTGTTGTCCCTCTGTCCTTTGGTGATTCTGCTCGTTATCACCTAATTATCTCATTAACTCCAGCATGTTTCTGTGTTACATTTAACAGCCTGTAGTGTGCACACTGAGCAGTGTTATTTTCATCTGGGCTAACCCATGTGTGTCCTCCATGGAAACTGTGGACAAAACCAGCTAGGCCCCAGTTAGGCAGCCCAGGTGACACCCATCTGGGGCCCACATAGCTGTGCTGGCTGGTTACCTGTCGCAACATTCCCTAGTCTGCCTTCTCTTAAAAAACACATTTTTATCAAGCTAAAATCTACATATAGTTCCCAACTAAATTATTGTTTAGTGTAAAACATGCTGAAGATTAGCCAACAGGCTGTCGATTAATTAAATGATTAGCTATTTCCCCACAAAAGCTGTTTAATCAGCATAGTGAAGCCTCTCATCAAAAAACAGCCTCTGGTCTCCTTCCCTGCGTACCACCAGTGGATGAGCGTTAGCATTAGCTGTTACGCTTTTTTGGCTAAAGGTTGCAGGCTTGCCTTCCAGTGGCATGGTTTAAATTGATCAGTAACTTTATAGAGCATATAAGGATATTGTACATTGTACTGTGGATTGTGCTTGTTCCACAAATAATTGCACTGCCAAGCAACTATTAAAAGAAAAAATTTTATGTCATTATGCAGCATTAGTGTGGGTAGTAAATGGATTGGATCAGAAACTGTATAAATGAAAGGACATTAAGGAAAGCAGAACAAACTCCTAACAGGAGGAGACTCACTCATGGCCTATGAGACAGAGGATCATGAGACTCAATACTGCTTTCCTGCCATCAACTCATCATGTATCAAGGGAAAATGCTCCAGACATGAATACAATATCATGTGTTTTTTTCATTGCTGTCAGCATGGACTGTGTTTCTGAACCTGCTGGTGATCATCTCCATCTCTCACTTCAAGAAGCTTCACACTCCAACAAACCTGCTCATTCTCTCTCTGGCTGTGGCCGACCTGCTTATTGGAATTATCATGCCAATAGAGGCCACCAGGCTAATTGAGATGTGATGGTACTTTGAAGACACCTTCTGTGGACTGTTTATGATAATCATTGGAGCGCTCGGCTCAACATCTCTCAGTAATTTAGTTTTACTTGCTGTTGATCGTTATGTGGCTGTGTGTCACCCTTTACTGTACCCACAGAAAATAACCACAACTAAAGCCTTAATGACCATCTGTCTTTGTTGGTTTTGCTCTTCAGCTTATATCACTGCTCTGTCAAGCAGCAACGGACGTTTTGACACATCACACAAAACAGAAGCATGTTATGGAGAGTGTTATGTCATGATAAGTTTTACATGGATAGCCATCATGAAGGGCCAGCCACTCTCGCCCAGTTCCAACAACTTGAAGCACTGGCGGTGTTGTTCTGGGCTGCGGCCAACCTGAAGGATGGCTTGTTTAAGGTTGTCGTAGACCAGGAGGCTCTGGATCGGTAGCTGCTGTGCCGGACAGCAAGGGGATGAGGTGCACCGGCCAGTGGGGCGGTGGCCACTCTCATGCCAAGGTGGTCCTCTCAAAGAGGTCTGTGAATGCCTCTGGATCATCCTGAGGACCCATCTTGTTTGAGAGGCAAATGAGTGGGCAGGGACGGATCAGGTGGAGATCCTGCTGCCCAATCCTCCCGGTCCATCCAGCTCTGGAACATCTCTCAGTCCTCCTACTGTGCCTGGATTAGGGCCTGGAACCATTATTCCTGATCGTCCCTCATTTCCAGGAGCACCTGATGTTGAACTTGATGGAGTCGACTGGATCACTTCCGCAAATGTCAAACTCGATGGTGAAGTCTGCATAATGGCAGTGGCATTCTTCCTTCCTTCCCATTCAGCACACACACACAGTGTGTGTGCTGAATATCCCACAATCCTGTGCTATCCCACAATCCTGTGCTTTCCATTCTGTGACAGTTGAGCTAGAAAAATAAAGATGGCATCCGAAAGTTGCATTTGCAGTTTGTGTATAAATGTACGATTTTGACCAACATATTTCAATTTTGATATCATTTCTATCGAGAAATTACTACTGTAATAACCTAATATTTGTTTAGTTCTCACCAAAGCTCGCTCTATTTTGCTGTAGATCATTAAACTGATAGGCTGCCTCAGAAGTCTGTCCGAAAGCAATTTCGTGAGGTGCCTTCATGCACAAACGCTGCCGTACAAGTCATTCTCTTATAAGACAGCGAGGCAGCAAGAGAGCTACCTAGGTTTTCGGACGCAACCATAGTCCTCAGTCCGTCTCTCTCTTCCTGCTTCCTATTTCTTAGAAAAGAAAAGAAATCAGAATCAGAAAGAGCTTTTATTGCCAGGTATGTTGTTTACACATACTATGAATTTGTTTTAGTGACAGAAGCTCCACAGTGCAACAGAGTGACAGCGACAAGACAAGACACATAATAAAAAGAATAAAATAATATACAAATTTACAAGATAGACAAAGTGCAAAAAAGCAAAAAACAATATATATTATAGACAATTGTATGTACAGTTATGTGTGCAAATTGAGATATAAATAAGTGTTTTAAGTAAATAAAGTGTAATAGTGTTGTGTGTTCCGTGTTTGTCAAGTGTTCATGAGATGGATTGCTTGAGGGAAGAAACTGTTCCTGTGTCTGGTCGTTCTGGTGTGATGGCAACAGTTCAAAGAGGGAGTGTGCTGGATGTGAGGGGTCCAGAGTGATCTTCTTTGCCCTTTTCCTCACTCTGGCTAAGTACAGTTCTTGGAGAGTGGGGAGGGTTGTACCAATGATTCGCTCAGCAGACCGGACTACCCTCTGTAGTCTTCTGAGGTCAGATTTGGTAGCTGAGCTGAACCAGACGGTAATTGAAGTGCAAAGGATGGATTCGATGATGGCAGAGTAGAACTGTTTCAGCAGCTCCTGTGGTAGGTTGAACTTCCTCAGCTGGCGAAGGAAGTACAACCTCTGCTGGGCCTTTTTCACAATGAACTCGATGTGGTTGTCCCACTTCAGGTCCTGGGAGATGGTGGTGCCCAGGTACCTGAATGACTCCACTGCAGTCACAGTGCTGTTCATGATGGTGAGTGGGGGGAGAGCAGGGGGGTTTCTCCTGAAGTCCACGGTCATCTCCACTGTCTTGAGCGTGTTGAGCTCCAGGTTGTTAAGACTGCACCAGACAGCCAGCTGTTCAGCCTCCAGTCTGTAAGCAGACTCGTCACCGTCCTGGATGAGGCCGATCAGTGTGGTGTCATCCGCAAACTTCAGGAGCTTGACAGAGGGGTCTTTAGAGGTGCAGTCGTTGGTGTAGAGGGAGAAGAGTAGTGGGGAGAGGACACAGCCCTGAGGGGCGCCGGTGCTGATGGTGAGGGTGCTGGATGAGAATTTTCCCAGCCTCACTAGCTGCTGCCTGTCTGTCTGTCAGGAAGCTGGTGATCCACTGACAGACAGAGGTGGGCACGGAGAGCTGAGTTAGTTTGGGCTGGAGGAGTGATGGGATTATGGTGTTAAAAGCAGAGCTGAAGTCCACAAACAGGATCCTCACATAAGACCCTGGTCTGTCCAGATGCTGGAGAACATAATGCAGTCCCATATTGACTGCATCATCCACAGACCTGTTTGCTCGGTAAGCAAACTGCAGGGGGTCCAGTAAGGGTCCAGTGATGTCCTTCAGATAAGCCAGAACCAGTCTTTCAAGTGACTTCATGGCCACAGACGTTAGAGCCACAGGTATGTAGTCATTTAGTCCAGTAATTTTGGGTTTCTTTGGGACGGGGATGATGGTGGAGCGTTTGAAGCATGAGGGGACTTCGCACAGCTCCAGTGATCTGTTGAAGATCTGTGTGAAGATGGGGGCCAGCTGGTCAGCGCAGGTTTTCAGACAGGCTGGTGAAACGCTGTCTGGGCCTGGTGCCTTTCTTCTCTTGTTCTTTCTGAAGACCTGGCGCACGTCATCTTCACTGAATTGAATTGCAGGTGTGGGGGAGAGGGGGGTTGTTGGAGGTGTGAATGGTGTTTTTTCAAACCTGCAATAAAACTCATTCAGATCGTCTGCCAGTCGTTGATTCTCCACAGAGCTGGGGGATGGTGTCTTGTAGTTGGTGATGTCTTTCAGACCTTTCCACACTGAAGCTGTGTCATTAGAAGAGAACTGATTCTGAAGTTTATCAGAATAATTCCTCTTCGCCACTTTAATCTCCTTTTCCAGTGTGTATTTGGCCTGTTTGTACAAGACTCTGTCCCAATTTCTGCGAGCATCTTCTTTGGCCTGACGAAGCTGGCTGAGTTTTGCAGTGAACCAGGGTTTGTCGTTGTTGTAAGATAAATGAGTCTTTGTAGGAATGCACAGATCCTCACAGAAACTGATATATGATGTAACAGTCTCTGTGAGCTAGTCCAGATCGCTGGCAGAAGCTTCAAAAACACTCCAATCAGTCCATTCGAAACAGGCTTGTAAAGCCCGCTCTGTTTCGGTGGTCCATCTCTTTACAGTCTTTGCTACAGGTTTAGCTGATTTCAGTTTCTGCCTGTAGGTCAGTATGAGATAAACTAGACAGTGATCAGAGAGCCCCAAAGCTGGTTTCCGTGAAGCACAGAGCAGCCGAGTTCGGAAAAGAGACCGAAGACCCATTGTTGCGGCCACCAAAGCAGATAAAGAGCTGATCAGATTGCCGAAAAGGCTGTTATCGATCAACGTAGGTCCTTAATGCCCTGACAGGGCAGAGTAGTTCCAGCTCTCGCTCGTCCAACGAGGGAGGAAGCGCTGAGAGGGAAATAACCTGTGCTCTGAATGGAGTCGAGAGCACCTTAGGGATGTAGCCATGCCTAGGTTTCAAAACGACTTTGGAGTCGTTGGGCCCGAACTCAAGGCATGCAGGGCTCACGGAGAGGGCCTGCAAGTCACCAACTCGCTTAACCGATGCTAGTGCAAGTAGCAGAGCGGTTTTGAGCGTCAGGGGCCTGAGGTCAGCTGAAATCAGTGGCTCAAAGGGAGGCCCTTTAAGAGCTCTGAGGACCAAAGAGAGGTCCCAGGTGGGAGCAGTGAGAGGATGAGGAGGATTTAATCGCCTAGAACCTCTCAAGAAACGCACCACGAGGTTGTTTCGTCCCACTGACTGGCCAGCGATAGGAGCGTGAAACGCTGCAATGGCTGCTACGTAAACTTTGAGCGTTGAAGGGGTGCGACCCAGATCCAAACGCTCCTGGAGAAAAGACAGTATCGGAGATACGTAACACTCCACTGGGTCTATGCTGCGTGTAGAACACCAGTCAACAAAGACCGACCATTTCTGGGCGTAGAGGCGTCTCGTGGATGGAGCTCTCACCTGAGAAATGGTATTCAGCACGTCCCCGGGGAGGTTAGCAGGCTCCCGTCGAGGGACCAGAGGTGCAGAGCCCAGAGTTCTGGCTGGGGATGCCAAATCGTCCTGTTTGCCTGAGAGAGGAGGTCCCGTCTCAGGGGGATCGGCCACGGAGCTTTTGTGGAAAGCCTGAACAGCTCTGAGGACCAAACTTGGCTCCTCCAGAGCGGGGCCACCAGGAGGACTCTGTGCTTGTCTTCCCTGATTCGTCTGATGACCTGTGGGATCAGAGCGATCGGGGGAAAAGCGTAAAGGAGGGTGCTGGGCCAGACATGGGTCAGCGCATCTTCCTCCTTCGAGAAATAAATTGGGCAGTGAGAGTTGCCTTCTGAAGCGAAGAGGTCTACCTCTGCCTTTCCGAAGAACTCCCAGATCATGAGAACCGTCTGGGGGTGGAGCATCCACTCGTCTGAGGGGACATTGCTCCGAGATAGCATGTCTGCTCCCAAGTTTGTTCTCCCGGGTATGTGAGTCGCCCTGAGCGACTGAACCCTCGGTGATGCCCATTCCAGAAGACGCTTCGCCAGAGCGCATAAGCGGCTGGACGAAAGACCGCCCTGGTGATTTATGTATGACACCACTGTCATGCTGTCCGACTGGACTAAGACGTGGCGCCCTGTCAGGTGTGCCTGGAACGCATGAAGGGCTCGAATCACTGCCAACATCTCGAGGCAGTTGATGTGCAGATGGCATTCCTCGTGAGACCACGAGCCGAAGGCCGGTCTGCCCTCGCAAAGAGCGCCCCAACCTGTGTTGGACGCATCCGTTGAGAGCACCGTCCTTCTGGACACCGCCTGTAGGGGTACCCTTTGGCTGAACCATACAGGGTTCATCCAGGGTTTCAGAGCTGCCAAACAGGCCTGATTGACCCTGAGACGCAGGCGGCCGTGCCGCCAGGCGTGAGGAGGGACCCGGAACTTCAACCAGTACTGCAGAGGCCGCATCCGAAGAAGGCCGAGCTGCAGAACCGGGGAGGCGGAAGCCATCAGCCCTAGCATCCTCTGGAAAAACTTCAGAGGGAAATAGGCTCTGTTCCTGACCGATGCAGCGAGCTGCTGAATGGCCAGAGCGCGCTCTGGAGAGACTACAGCCGTCATACGGACAGAGTCGAAAACCGCACCCAGGAACGTTATACGCTGGCTGGGGAGCAGTGAGCTCTTGGCAAAGTTGACCCTGAGACCCAGGCACTCCAAGTGGCTGAGTAACACGGATCTGTGATACTCCAGCTCGGCTCGTGACTGGGCTAGGATGAGCCAGTCGTCGAGGTAATTGAGAACCCGGATTCCCATCTGTCTCAGTGGGGAAAGCGCCGCATTCATGCACTTGGTAAAAGTGCAAGGAGCTAGGGACAGCCCGAATGGAAGGACCGTATATTGGTAAGCCACACCCTCGAACGCGAATCTCAAGAATCGCCTGTGATGGGGGGCTATCTGGATGTGAAAGTATGCATCTTTCAGGTCCAGCGAGCAGAACCAGTCCCCGGGGCAAACCTGCGCGAGGATCTGCTTCAGCGTTAGCATCTTGAACTTCCGTCTCATGAGGGAGAGGTTCAAGAGCCTGAGATCTAAGATGGGTCTGAGACCGCCATCTTTTTTGGGAACTAGAAAATAACGGCTGTAGAACCCCGAATTGCTCTCTGAGGGGGAGACTATTTCTATAGCTCCTTTCCTCAGAAGAGACGTGACTTCGGCTTGGAGGACATGAACGTCGTCCGTGTTGACTGAAGTCTGAAGCACCCCGCTGAAGCGCGGGGGCCTTTGGGCGAACTGAAGCGAGTAGCCTCGACTTATGGTTCCCAGAACCCAGCTTGACACTCCGGGGATGGCCTGCCAGGCCTCGGCCCGCGTGACAAGGGGCTGAATGGTATCGGGTGACGGGCCGCCAATCAGGGGCCCGTGCACCGGAGAGAGTGGAAGAGGAACTTCACTCTTTCTTAGAGAAGGTAGAATATTCATAGTGTTCGCCATAAGAATGGCGTTTTGCATGGATGCAGCACTGGGCCCAGTTAGCACAACACTGAACATATCTCCCACGCCCGGAGCTGAACGAGGCGGAGGGGGGGTGGAACGAAAGAGCTTTTGGGGTGGTCCGGCCGTGGCGAGACTTTGCCCCATCCTCTTCCTTCCTGAAAAATCAGGAGGGCTTAGGAGGCGTCGGGTGAAGCGTAATCTTAGGCCGGGGTCCCTGACGTTGCCTCGGGAAGGAGGAGCGCTTACAATGGCGCTGTTCCTTGGGTGGTGCTGCCTGAGAGGTAGAGGGGGCAGGTTTGTTCTGCTGAGCCGGCGCAGACTTGGGGCGGCTGGAAGCAGACGTGGAGCTAGAGCGTTTAGGCAGGAAGTGTCGCATAGCCTGGGACGACTTTTGCGCTGCAGTAAAATGCTCCGTAAAGCCCTCTACTGCTGGCCCGAAGAGACCAGAAGGAGAGACCGGGGCATCCAAAAAGGCCGTCTTGTCCATCTCCTTAATCTCGGTCAGGTTGAGCCACAAATGGCGCTCAAGCACGACCAGGCTGGCCATGGATCGTCCAATGGCCTGAGCTGTGGCCTTTGTGGCACGCAGGGCTAAGTCAGTGGCGCTGCGGAGGTCACGGAAGGCAGGTGCATCGACGCCGGACTCATCCAGAGAACGGAGGAGCTTCGCTTGAAACACCTGGAGAATAGCCACGGTCCAGGGGAGGGTCCAGGGTAGATTCAGCTCTCACCTCTGTGGATGGCTCTGAAGAGAAGGGTTACGAGCATCTACCGCCCCTGGACGAAGCAGTGGCGGCTCACCTCTGTCCCCCCACGGCTGTGGGTTGGAAAACTAAGAGGGCCCTCCCATCCAAGGACCACTTCTGCCCTGGCTGGCAGAGCATATACGTCCGCGGGCTAGGCTGCCTCAGCGCTGCACACCATGGCTATTCTCCAGGTGTTTCAAGCGAAGCTCCTCCGTTCTCTGGATGAGTCCGGCGTCGATGCACCTGCCTTCCGTGACCTCCGCAGCGCCACTGACTTAGCCCTGCGTGCCACAAAGGCCACAGCTCAGGCCATTGGACGATCCATGGCCAGCCTGGTCGTGCTTGAGCGCCATTTGTGGCTCCTCTGGCGGAGCCCATTCGAGGTCCAAAACCTCTACTGCTTTCGAGAGGATGCGGAAGAGCTCAGCATCCATACCCGGCTTGCAGTCAATGGGCTCCAGCGAGGGAAGGCGGGCGGGGTCAGAATCACCGGCCCAACCTTCGGTTTCAGAGGCCGCGAGAGACATGGAGTCATCAAGCGGCTCGTCCTCAGAACCGCCAAAAGAGATGAGGTCGCTCGCATCTGCCGAGGGACGCAGCTCAGGGCGGGAGAACAGGACAGGGGACTGCTCTCTCGGGGGAGAGGGTGAGGCACGCGGGGAAGCCGGCGTGACGTCATCCAACTCCGTGCGCTGGGCCGCTCTGCCCCGCTGTCTCTTCCTAGCCAGCTCGCGGGAGGAAGAAGACGGGAGGGCGCGAGCGGCGAGATCGCCTTCACTGAAGAAGGCGATCCGCGAGCGCAGAGAGGCGAGACTCATGTTCTCACAGTGAGAACACGAGGTCCCGGTGAGCGCGGCCTCTGCATGGGGTCTGCCCAGGCAGCCGACACACTCACCGTGTCCGTCGTCGTCATGCAGAGGGGCTCTGCATGTGCCACACGAGTGGCGCGGCATTTGTAACAACGCCGCCGCCGTGAAAACGGCGTTTGAGGGGCTCTTTTAGAGCGGCGAGGGCCGCTAGAGCGGTGAAAACCGCTGTTGGAAAGCTCTTTTAGAGCGGCAATAAACCGCGGGAAATCGCTCTTTTAGGCGCGCCGGATGGCGGCAGGAGACGGGCTGGCAGGCGGCCGGAAGCGGGAAGCGGGCGGCTCAAGACGGCGCTCAAGGCGGCAGTCGACGAGGGCGCCGGCGCTTCTTCGTCAGTGAGCTCAGCAGTCCACTGCGGGAGCCTCTTCGACGGCGGCGAGAGCTTCTTTCCAGGCGAGCTTCTTCCAGGCGGCGAAGGCTTCAGCCGGAGATCAGCGAGGAGCGATGTGAAGTCGTCGCTGAAGGAGAGAGAACTGAAATCCTATGGCGAAACGCCCGCTTATATAGCCCTAAACCCCGCCCATTTCGGCGGGAATATTCGCGCGCTCTGTCGCCATAGGCCGCGCAGCTATGCCGCGCCGTCATTGGTTCAACAACTTGTCTATGAGTGAACCAATGACGATGCAGTTACACTGCGTTATTGAAAAAGGCTTCAGTAACGGGGAAAAAGGAGACCTTTCCCCATACGCAGTACGAGTGAAGTATCGAAAGGGAACAGAACAAACACTGAAGAGCTAAGCACTGTGGCTGCCATGCGCGGCGCCATCTTGATCATCTCTAGTGGCTTTTAACTGCTAGTGGCTTTTAACTGCTGTCTCCATGCCAATTACTGCAACAAGACACAGGTGTTTGTCATTTTGCACTTGACCTACTTACGCAGAGCTCATCTCCCGACTCTTTCTCCTGGTGCAAAACCACACCCCCCCCTTACCACAGGCACAAATAACCAGCACTAACCATGGCTAGTCCTGTGCTCCTGTCATGAGCTTATTGTTTATTTGGCTTTAACATTTAAATATGTTGCTAGTCAGTTTTGTTTATATGTTTCATGTTCTTTCCTTTATTTTTAACTTGACTTGAGAACGCACCTATGATAGTTGGTCGTGAGGAATAGTTTATACATAAACCTTATGTTTCCTCTCCACCCAGACATTGATTCATCCAGTGGGGTCAGATTTCTCGCATTCACGATGACTGGAGCGTCACCATTTCAGAACCTATTCAATTGCATAATATGGACTCACAGAGATGGATTATTTTTCTAAAAATATTTTTCTGTGTTCATCTGAAGAAATTTTTATGCATTTGGTAGACTACTTGGTGGATGATAAATGATTTTCATTCAATTAATTTTTATTGTAACTATACTTTTAAAATATCATGCTATGAGCTTAGCAAAGTGATAATGTCAAACTTGTAAGGCAACTAAGTAGACTGTTATATATATATATATATATATATATATATATATAATATTAACTATACATATCCTTGCACTTCCTTTGTATTACTGAGTATTGCTTGTTGCCACAGCAATTTCACTGCCAAGGATGGAACTATTAAAGGTGCCATCGAATTGAAAATTGAATTTACCTTGGCATAGTTGAATAACAAGAGTTCAGTACATGGAAATGACATACAGTGAGTCTCAAACTCCATTGTTTCCTTCCTTCTTATATAAATCTCATTTGTTTAAAAGATCTCCGAAGAACAGGCGAATCTCAACATAATACCGACTGTTACGTAACAGTCAGGGTGTACGCCCCCAATATTTGCATATACCAGCCCATGTTCAAGCCATTACACAAGAGCAGCCAGTATTAACATCTGGATCTGTGCACAGCTGAATCATCAGACTAGGTAAGCAAGCAAGGACAATAGCGAAAAATGGCAGATGGAGCGATAATAACTGACATGATCCATGATTACATGATATTTTTAGTGATATTTGTAAATTGTCTTTCTAAATGTTTTGTTAGCATGTTGCTAATGTACTGTTAAATGTGATTAAAGTTACCATCATTTCTTACTGTATTCACGGAGACAAGAGCCGTCACTATTTTCATTTTTAAACACTTGCAGTCTGTATAATGCATAAACACATTTTTTATAAATCTCTCCAACAGTGTAGCATTAGCTGTTAGCCACGGAGCACTATGAAACTCATTCAGAATCAAATGTAAACATCCAAATAAATACCATACTTACGCGATTAGACATGCTGCATGACGAACACTTTGTAAAGATCCATTTTGAGGGTTATGAGTCGAGAGCTCGGGAGGGGGCGGAGAGCGCGAGCAATTAAAGGGGCCGCAGCCTGAATCTGCACATTTCTTTTTTTTTTTTTTCTTTTTTTTTTATTATCTTGTAAGTTTCCTTTTTTTTTTTCTTTTTTTTATTTATTATAAACTTACAACATATATATATACACACAGACAGACAAACTACACAATAGAACAAAACATGCGAAAATATCAAATACAACAAGAGGATAAGGGGGAGTTATATCTCAGAATTACATTGACTTTAGGGGGTGTTTGATATTTTCCTTTACTCTTCTTTCCCTTCGTCTCTCCTCATATGCTTCTGTCAACACTGTAATATCATTAGTAGTTATGCTAATAATAGAAATATTATGGGGTTTGGCTTTGATTGGGCTATTTATGATCGTTCCTGGGGGCGGGGAAGAAAGAATCCTACCCCCCCCCATGATCCGTCGTCCACCAGTACCAGCTTTCCCCCCCACTCCAGCACCCCAACCAGCCCCATCAATCTCCAGAGTCCAGAAAGCCTCATCTTCCTCGCTCTAGGTCTTGCCTGCCACCCATCCTACAAGTCACGGAGTGCGAACTCAGCTCCTCACTTTCTCTGCTCTCTCTATTCTCTTCTCCACCCTCATGTCCTCCAGTCACCCCTTCACATCCCACTGTCGACCAGTGGTGGCAATGAAATGTGATGATGCTTTGGACTGTTTTGAGAGGTGTGTGGAAGAAATGTCTTGATTATTATAGAGAGCGATTTGTGCCATGCTTGTTATTCCATCTGTTTAGAGGAGGTTTACTTATTGCAGGTACCCAGATATAGCGTAGGGGAGATGGAGGAGAGGAGGGAAGAAAAAAAAAAAAAAAAAGGGGGGGATGTTGGGTTCGGGGGGGATAATAGACAGGTTGACCTGATTTGCTGGTTTCCAAGATAATAATGGTGTACCTCACCGGGGGCTGCACATTTCTAATTATGCCTCAAAATAGGCAGTTAAAAAAATTAATAAAAAAAAAATCTATGGGGTATTTTGAGCTGCAACTTCACAGACACATTCAGGGGACACCTTAGACTTATATTACATCTTGTAAAAAAAACGTTCGATGGCACCTTTAAAAGAAAAACATGATGTCATTATGCAGCATCAGAGTGAGTAATAGATGGGTTGGTCAGTCTGATCCAGACACTGTATAAATGAAAGGACGTTAAGGAGAGCAGAGCAAACTCCTAACAGGAGGAGACTCACTCATGGCCTATGAGACAGAGGATCATGAGACTCAGTACTGCTTTCCTGCCATCAACTCATCATGTATCAAGGGAAAACGCTCCAGACATGAATACAATATCATGTATGTGTTTTTTTCATTGCTGTCAGCATGGACTGTGTTTCTGAACCTGCTGGTGATCATCTCCATCTCTCACTTCAAGAAGCTTCACACTCCAACCAACCTGATTATTCTCTCTCTGGCTGTGGCCGACCTGCTTATTGGACTTATTGTCATGCCAATAGATGCCACTAGGCTGATTGAGACATGCTGGTACTTTGGAAACACTTTATGCGCACTGTTTATGACAATTACAGGGGTGGTTCTCTCAGCATCTCTTGGTAATTTAGTTTTAATTGCGATTGATCGTTATGTGGCTGTGTGTCACCCTTTACTGTACCCCCAGAAAATAACCACAACTAAAGCCTTAATGACCATCTGTCTTTGTTGGTTTTGCTCTTCAGCTTATATCACTGCTCTGTCAAGCAGCAACGGACGTTTTGACACATCACACAAAACAGAAGCATGTTACGGAGAGTGTTATGTCATGATAAGTTTTACATGGATAGTCACTGATTTGTTCATGTCCTTGATGTTTCCTTGCACCCTGATCATAACTTTATATTTGAGGATATTTTATGTTGTACATCAGCAAGTGAAAGTTATTAACTCTCTGATGAAGGGTGGTAAATGTGTAATGGAAGGTTCAGTGAGGAGGAAATCTGAGAGCAAAGCTGCTCTGACATTAGGAATCATTGTGGCAATTCATATTCTCTGCTGGTTACCTCTCTATATTTTTTCTCTTGCAGGGAATACAGTAATTTCCTCTGTAATAGTGAATGTTCTAACATGGGTCTTCTATATTAACTCAGGCCTGAATCCTCTTATCTATGCTTTATTTTACCCTTGGTTTAGAAGGTCATTTAAACACATCCTATCACTTAAGATATTTCAGACAGCATCCTCTTTGGTGGACATTTTTATAAATAATCATTCATGAGTGCAGTATTTCACAATGTGTTTGTTTCAGCTTTCAAAATGGTAAAGCTCACTTTTAAGCTGCACCCTCTGATATAATGCACCATAACCAATACATGTTACATGTTATATTGTGGTAAGAACTGTAAATTTAATTGTGGTTAATTTTTAACAATGTATACAGACACTTTGTGGTCTCTCTTCATAGAATGAGTTTTATAACATGAGAAACACAGCTGTGCTGATAGGATGGGCTTGGCACAGAGAAAAAAACATCAAATGAAAGAATGGTATCAACTGAGTTGCATTTTCCCTAAGAATTATTCTAAATGTCCAGTTTTATATTTCAGCTTCAAGACAAAAAGATTTCAAAATGATCAAAACAGCCCTCCAATGCAACTTCTGATGAAAGGACAGACTAATAGTTTATTCACTACAGTTGTGAATGATTTGTTCACAGGGATATTGATCCAGGAACACATCCAATCTTGCTAAATTGTGCTGAAAAGATCATCAGTTGTCAGCTGAAACATTTACTTTTTGTTTGATTTATTTGTTCTCTTTGAAGTTGTTGTTAGAATGTGTTTCTCTGTGTTGTTGGCACCTGCACCACACTACGACTTGAAAAAAGCTAGGATACAATTTTCACTCAGAAGTTTCTTGTTGGCTTGAATTAGAAATTAATTTGTGCAGTTTTAATACCAATATTGGTGTAATATTGCATTACCATACATTTTACATAAAAATATGTTTTATTCAATGTCTGAATTGTTAACATTAATTAACGATTCATTTAAAAATCATTAACATATACAACTAATAAATTAAGAATAAAACAAATAAAATATTATGTTTGCCATTCTTTTTTACTCTGCTATATATACTGTATAGAGAGAGAGAGAGAGAGAGAGAAAGAGAGAGAGAGAGAGAGAGAGAGAGATCAAAGTTAGATAAGGTAACATTGTCATCACAAATACAGTACTGGAAAGTTAATTAGTAGCCTATTGTATAGGTTGTATAGTGTTTGTAAACTTAACTTACCTTAAATATTCTGCTTAATTCAAATTATGAGCCCTCAATCTGTAAATATAAATTATTGATGACAAAAACTGTAAATATTTAAGTAAATTTTTAACTGTAAATTATTTTAGTAAATATTTCCATTCATTTTATGTCATCAATGTAACAATCTGATTCAAGATAAAAAAAAATATTATGGCTCCATTCAGGGTTTTTCAAGTAACCCTGGGTTAACATTCTTATTTGGATATTTGCGGTGTCATTGTCACTGATTGGATAAACGCAGCATGCAACTTGTTTACATAGGCTATCCAGCTCTAGCATTGTGCATACTGTATTGCCAACTGTACTACTGAGTTTATAGTGAATGGGAATTTTTACTTATAAGGGTAAGAATGAAATAGTCTCTTCTTCACTCAAATTGCCATGTTCTCTGTCAGCATTTGACATTTTTCCTCTCAAACGGCGAATTTACTGTTTATATACAATGCGCAGTGTTTCTGTGATTGTCTAAAGCATGTGAATATGAGACACGCTAAAGGTTATCCGTTACTAAGCATCTAGTCATAACATTCTAACACTGCATCATTACACTGTACAAAGTTGGCATCGCAATGCGGGTCAGGGTGCTAATCCCACTTCTAAATTACAAGTGTGAAATGTTCCTTTACCTGGGGTTAAAAATCTGTGTTTAGAATGACTGTAATACAGTGTTAAGTGCTGTGTGAAAAGCCCTAATAATTACGTTTAACGTAAATACATTTACGTTTAAATGTTGTCAATATTGTACGATTCAACATCTATCCAAAAATGTACGTTTTGTACCTGTAAACGTTATGTATTAATACCTGCAACAATACCTGGAACATAACAGCTTTAGAGCTGAAGTATAAAGACAACAACCAGCAAACAAGGACTGAAAAGGGTATAAATACACTGGGTAAGAGGCTAACAAGAAACAGGTGAAGGTGATTAGTCATCATTGTAACTAACAAGGAAAACTATGGAGACTCAGGGTACATTTACACAACAACGATTTACTAAAAACGGTACAGATGACAATGTTTAAACGGATCCATAGAAATGAATAAAAACACTATATTATGCATTATAAAAAATTGAACAGTACCATTATCCACAAACAGTTCGACACGCACTTGCATTGTGGTTTATCACATATCTGATGATGCTTTTATAATATGGTTTGTTGAAAATAAATAAAGCAGAAAGACAGAGTTAGGCTAATGTTTCTGTCGATGGATACACATTCTGGCTTCCACTATACTTTGTTCAGTATGAGTGCCATATGACTGTATGACTGTAATTAACGCCGCCATCACCTGGGTGTTGATAGTGTGCAAGCACTGGTGAGACCTGAACAGCATATGTTGCTCTCTGTGTTTAAACTAAACTCATTTAAGCCTTGCCAATTTAAACATTCGAGTGGAATATGTGAAAGAGAACTCTGAGAAGATATGTGCACTCATCCGAAGCATGTATGCGGAAGCGTGTGTACGGCACGCAAATATTGATTTCTCTTTCAAGTCTTGAACTGACAAATTCACACAAAAATTGTCAACATGCTCGTATGGGCGAGTATCCTAGCAAACATAGTAAGTTATATCTTAAGTGAACTTAAACACTCAAGAAAGAATGCATGTGTTCAGCATCAGTGTACTGTAATACTGTAAAGTGACAGCAGCCTAATATTCCTGCTGTCTATATGTGTCTATATGTTAATCAAACCACAGAATACAAGGAAATCACCCATTGCTCTTGACTGAATAGCTTTTGTAACTTAATTAATAATTAATAGTGATAAATTTTTATTTAATATATGCAGTAAAGATTATATGCAATGTTGTTTTACATTTGATTAGCTAGTTTATTCAGTTTCTGTACCTGGAAACTACTTTTATACAGTCATATACTCCCATTCAATTCACCCTCTGTCTGTGTAAGACACCCTCACTGTGTGTGTGTGTTGTGACTCTAGATGTTTTGTATTCTCACTAAACATTGGTATATATATATATATATATATATATATATATATATATATATATATATTTGCAATCTTGGCCAAAGATTTAAAGTTTTAGCCCAGAGGGTATATTTGTAAAACAAATAGACTGCAACAGAGAAAGTATATAACGTTGATACATTTTTTGTAGTTAAAAGTTAAATTTAGATCTAAAATTCTACTCATGGGCGGTAGATGGGTTGGCCAGTCTGATCCTAAAACTGTATAAATGAAAGGACAGTAAGGAGAGCAGAACAAACTCCTAACAGGAGGAGACTCACTCATGGCCTATGAGACAGAGGATCATGAGACTCAATACTGCTTTCCTGCCATCAACTCATCATGTATCAAGGGAAAACGCTCCAGACATGAATACAATATTATGTATGTGTTTGTATCATTGCTGTCAGCATGGACTGTGTTTCTGAACCTGCTGGTGATCATCTCCATCTCTCACTTCAAGAAGCTTCACACTCCAACAAACCAGATTATTCTCTCTCTGGCAGTTTCTGACCTGCTTATGGGACTTGCTATGCCCATAGAGGGCACCAGGCTGATTGAGACATGTTGGTACTTCGGAGACACTTTCTGTGGACTCTATTTATTATTTATTGCGGTGCTTCTTTCTACATCTCTCGGTAATTTAGTTTTAATAGCTATTGATCGTTATGTGGCTGTGTGTCACCCTTTACTGTACCCACAGAAAATAACCACAACTAAAACTGCAATAAGCATCTGTCTGAGCTGGGTTTGTTCCTCAGTTTGTAACACTGCCTCTGTAATTAATAACGGATATTTTGACACTTCACTCAGAACAGACATGTGTTATGGAGAGTGTTCTGTTATGATGGGTTTTGCCTGGAGAGTCACTGATCTGTTAATGTCTTTTATTTTTCCGTGTTTCCTAATCATAACTTCATATTTGAGGATTTTTCATGTAGTACATCAGCAAGTGAAAGTTATAAACTCTCTGATGAATGGAAAATGTGTAATGGAAGGTTCAGTGAGGAGGAAATCTGAGAGCAAAGCTGCTCTGACATTAGGAATCATTGTGACAGTTTATCTGCTGTGCTGGATTCCATACTATATCTGTTCTATATCAGTAACCTCTTCCACAACCATAAATGTTTTGACATGGGTCGTGTACACAAACTCAGGTCTGAATCCTCTGGTCTATGCTTTATTTTATCCCTGGTTTAAAAAGACAGTTAAACACATCTTAACTCTGAAAATATTTCAGCAAGCATCCTCTCTGGTCAATATCTTTACAGAACATCAATTATAATTAAATAGGTAAAACTATGAGAGCAATTTCATATAAACTGCAATACTGCTATTAAGTCGTAAAGGTAGATCATCTGTTTATCTTTGTAATTTATACTTCATGTGTCTTTATAGTATGCATGATTGCTGTATAATTCTCACACTGATGCAATGCGAGTTTTCTACTCTACTGAAATACATGATAAATGTATGTTATGTACTTCATGCTTCACTTTCATGTCATATAGTCATATAGAACTATGTATACAGGTCAAGCATAATATGGTGGTTCATCACAACGTTGAATTATTAAAATGGCTTATAACCTGCCTCAAGGGTTAAAACATCTGATTTTAACATCAAATTCACCCAAAATGAATTCAACGTTTGGAGTTACACCAATAAAATTAACAGTGGAGCCTAACAATAAAAATATGAAATGTAATGGGGGTTATCTTAATGTAACTTAATGTATCTTACTGTAACTTATCGAGTAAGTTGATGTAATGTTTGCTATATGTTGTTTCATATAAAGTGATGTGAATAAATTAATGGCATACTTGAACTACTAACCATCACCTCTAATGTTTTTATGAGCCAAACAAAGCTAACATTAATGTAAAAATTGTTTTTTGATAAATTATCCAGTTGGCTTTACCAGTTTAGACACTTTTACCTTTTTGTAATTTTATATAAAAATTCATATGATTTTTTTTTTTTGCAACTGTAATGAATGATTCACTAAGGCCAATTTTACAGGAATCGGAAATTGCGTTACCACTGTGTTTAGTTACTACAAATACTCGTCTGCTGCTATTTATATGCTTTTTTCTCAAATATCGCTTCTTACCTTTCCTGTTTTGTCTTTTTTCCAAGTTGCTGTTATATAATCTACAAAGAAATTAATTTGTACTTGTTTGTATCTTATACAGCCACTCAAACCATGCTCAAGTTTACCAGCTGTTGTATCACAGAAATATGTACTCATTCAGTAATTCACCTGCTCGTAACACCATATGACGAGTATTTATTTACATAGAAAAACTAAATGCCTAGTACATATGTGGATGACTCCAGCATCACTTCATCTCACCATTCACCTTCACCCGGGTACTAATAGCCACCATCTGGACTTTAAAGGGTTAGCTTCCCTGTCTTTCCCCTCTCTGAGATGATAACATGCGTTCTTAGGTCTAGGTCAGTTTCCCTGGAATGGTGAACCTTAGGCCACCTCTCTCCATCATTTTACCACCTTCCGGTAGATGAGTTTGGTGGAGGAACCCATTGCCAGGCCCATTACTTGTGAAGCTGCCACTTTTCAGGTTAGCCCTTGTAATGTGGCTGGTGTTATGTATGTAGTGGTTCCCTTTGGTGACCCCATACAATGTTTTCCACTGTTCGTTTTCCTATCAGCGAACCCAGTGTCTTCTCTGTGTGCTAGCTCTGTCACTGGTCACTGTGGGATAGGTAGACCCCTCTTTGGAGCCCACCACAGAAGCTTTTTTTTTCCTGTATACCACCTGCACCTTTTTCTGCACCTGCACCTCACGAATTTTGTTAAAGGTGCCGTAGAATGTCTTTTTAAAAGATGTAATATAAGTTTAAGGTGTCCCCTGAATGTGTCTGTGAAGTTTCAGCTCAAAATACCCCATAGATTTTTTTTAATTAATTTTTTTAACTGCCTATTTTGGGGCATCATTAAATATGAGCCGATTTAGGCTGCGGCCCCTTTAAATCTTGTGCTCCCCCACCCCCGGAGCTCGCGCTTGCCTTTAACAGCATAAACAGAGTTCACATGGCTAATATAACCCTCAAAATGGATCTTTACAAAGTGTTTGTCATGCAGCACGTCTAATCGCGTAAGTATTGTATTTATTTGGATGTTTACATTTGATTCTGAATGAGTTTGATAGTTCTCCGTGGCTAAAGCTAACATTACACACTGTTGGAGAGATTTATAAAGAATGAAGTTGTGTTTATGCATTATACAGACTGCAAGTGTTTAAAAAATGAAAATAACGACAGTCTTGTCTCCGTGAATACAGTAATAAATGATGGTAACTTTAACCACATTTAACAGTACATTAGCAACATGCTAACGAAACATTTAGAAAGACAATTCACAAATATCACTAAAAATATCATGATATCATAGATCATGTCAGTTATTATCGCTCCATCTGCCATTTTTCGCTGTTGTCCTTGCACAGCAAATTCTGGTCTTTGGAATAAACTCCCTGGTAGTTAAAATCAACTTAATCTGAGTGTACATGCGTGACCATCAAATAGACTCCAGCACAGTGTTAAAATAACTCTGCTCTTGGAGTTGAATTTTTAACACTTTTTTAGAGTTAAAATTTAACACTTTCTGGAGTAAAAATACTAATCCTACAGTGAGTAACTGTATTTAACTGAAATTGAGTTAAATATGAACTCCTTTACCAGTGTTAAAATCAACACTTAAAAACATAAAATTTTACACTTCTTAGAGTTAATATTTAATGTTTTATGTGAAAATGACTACACTGAATGCCATACTCTTCACTAACTGCTTTTATTTAAGCAAATCCATTAGCCTGACTTGGTCATACCGGGTGTGTCTCATACGTCCTGAAAAGTGAAGCTGCGGGCTCTTTGATCGCCCCCTGGTGGCTGGATGCAGTACAGGTCATAAACCCCGCCCTCTCAATGCAGTCGAATGAGACTTCAGTGAAAACTTAAAAATAAATTCTGCTTCAAATAAAACTTTCTGAAAGATGGTTTTGGTCATTTAAGGTAGTTGTTATCACGCTGATATATATTCAATTGTTCGTTTTTGTGATGATTTAGATTTTAGCTAGCAATTTGATGCTATAAAAACGGGGCGTGTCGTCATGATTCGCAGTTGATTGACAGCTTCTCTGAGGACTGTCGGAGCTTCGAGGGGAGATTGAAGATGTATTACTAACTGTTAATTTTCGATTTCTTTGTTATTTAACACCAACAAAATGAGTTGTTCAGCAGTAAACTGTACTAACCGACCTACAGGATCTAATGGATCACTGAACTTTTTTTCTGTAATATTAAATGTGGGCGTTAAGCTAATTAATAAATGTTATTAGTTAAGATAACACACCTAATGTTAACCATGTCGGGAAAAAGCAGGTGATCGTTATCTGGCAGTTACTTATTATTTTTATGGGTATAAAATAATAATTAGCAGGACAAAACTAATGATAGCTCACTCTAATTACAGCAATCGATCTCCTGTAACGTTAGTTGAACTTGATTTAAAATGGCAGGACCGTTTCTGACGATTTAGAGTTGTTTCTAGTAGCATATTACATTGAGTTTATCTACTGAGTTTGCTGTTTCAAAAATATTATTGCTCTAGAAACAGAATAGCCTATTATTTTATAGGTAGAATTTTAAATTGTGTATAATTTTTTATAGTCTATTTAAAATATATGAATGATGACGCAGTCGTCTGGGTGGTTTGATATCGCAACTCCGCCTCCGGGCTCCACTGACGATTCCTTCTGCGCATGCCCAGGCTCCAAACTTTTTTTTTTTGACGTAATGTGTAACGTGTCAGCGCCCATTCATTGGCCCATTTTGGCTTCAATTCAATACAATGGAAGGAAGCGGTGTTGCGTCGTCCATCTTTTTTTACAGTCTATGGGTCATACTCAATTCTAGTTCGAATATGAGTCTGATACTGCTCCATTGGGCTTTGATTATGGAGGCGTATTTCAACCGATCCAGGAAAGACCTCAATTGGATAGACCTACAACCAATCAGAGCTACAGAGTAAGTGACATATGTTGAGCGACGCATAGTTGTCAACAGAACTCTTCTTAGCGACCATCGGGGCCAGCTGATAAATCAAACTTTTGCCGAATCCCGTAGGAAGGACGGCAAAGACATCTTTCCCATCGACAAATGCCTTGATCGCGGTCCTCTGTTCCTCTTTTAAAATTAATGCGCTGTCGATATCTTCTATAACGGACGCGATGGCGGAATCTACACATCTCAGTTCTTCAACAACAGCCATCATTGTTGTAAACTAATTGACCTTTCGCAAAGACTCGCCCCCCTTAGTTACTGTTGCTTTGTCCGACAAGCCGTGGCGCTGTCACGCCACACAGAGTGGAAAATACATCGCGGAGCAAAGAGGAAACTGACAACACATCGACAGACGAGACAGAGCAGGTTACTTATGATATTAAACAAAGTCCCAGCTTTCAAACTGTGTAGTTATTAAAAAAATTCAAACAATAAAAACCGTTTTGTGGCTCTTTAATGTGTTGTGACCATGATCGTGACAGATTGCTGTAGCGCCTCAGCTCAAGAGGCTCGTTAACCGATCATCTCTTCCTAGTAGTCCATTTATAGCATCAAATAAACATGAATGAACATGAGAATGAATGTTGTTTCAAATGCGGAAAGACGTCAATATGCACAATTTTTCAAGTTTAACTCCACCGATGTTAATCTTCTAACTCCTGACTGCTTTGTCGTACAAAATAGCGGATGCGGCGTTCTGATTGGTTAGATCGCTTGTCAATCAAACTCCCCAAGCGCTCTTTGATGACGTGGCTGATGATGTTTCTGATGATAATAGGCTTGTTTGTATGGCAAGCCGTTTTAACATTTAAAAGTTAAGTTCGACTCTCCGGAATTAATGTTGTAGATATCACCGACGTCTTTCTGACTAGTCGTAATTACATTTTGGATAGTCGGAATTGTCATTCGAGATATCCGTAACGTAATTGTGACTAGTCGAAACGACAGATAGAGATATCTGCAATGCAGTTTTGACTAGGCAAAACTGAATTACGGATATCTGCAATGACGTCATTGAAAACAACTTTCAACTCGTCACACATCTTAAATGACAATTGCAGATATCCGTAATTCAGTTTTGCCTAGGCAGAATGAAGGTTAAAGATATCTCAAACGTCATTATGACTAGTGATTATGGCATGGTGCCAATCAGTGCTAATTACGAGTTAACAGGCGCGATTTGAATGATTAGAACAACAACACGCTCTGCTGGCCTAAAAGTGCCGGCCTAATTTGCATAAAGATATCTGCAACGTCATTTCGCCTAGTCAAAACTCTAATTCGAGATATCTGCAATTACATTTTGACTAGGCGGAACGAAAGTTACAGATATCTCAAATTTCAGATATCTCTAATCAAAATTCATTTCAAGATATCCATAACTTGATAATAGATATCTACAATTAAATTATGACTATCCCTAACTCCAGTTTGAGATATCTACAACGCCATTTTGACTAGTCATAATTCCAGTTACAGATATCTACAACGTCATTTCGCCTAGTCAAAACTTAATTTGAGATATCTGAAAAGGAACATGTAGATATCCTGAATTGAGTTGAATTAAAGATATCTTGAACTGGAGTTGTGACTAGTCAGAATCAAATTGTAGATATCTCAAACTGGAATTACAGATATCTACAATCCAGTTACAGATATCCGTAATTCACATAGTGGATATCTGCAACTGAATTGTAGATATCTGTAATGATAAACCCCATACAAATGAATGGCAAAAGTGACGTCATTTGTCCTAGGAAGAATGTCTTTGTGGATATCTGAAATGACAATTACGGATAGGAAGAATGCAGTTGCCGATATCCGAAATGTTCTTTTCGACGAGGCAAAACTGAAATACAGATATCCGCAACACATATCCAGTCTAGCTGTTAAATGTTAAAACGGCTCGCCATATGTTTGAGATGAGCAAATTCTGCGCAGAACCGATCACCGGTGATCACCGCGAGATGCATGCCGGTTAGAAATGTGTCCGAGGGTGGTCCGCCTTGCTCTGATGTCATGCTGACGTGTGTTAAAAACCTCTCGCGAGGGCGAGGCGGACGTGTCGGATTCTGCAGTCGAGCGCAGTTGCTCTCCACCGACTGCGCTGACCAAAAGCACGATGGGAAACGACTTGCTGACGACACAGCTTAAAGCTTATTGGTTTAAACAACCGTGATGTATTGATCTCTTTTAAAATGTTTGATTTTGAAACACTAATACCATGATTTTATGCGTATAAATTATGTGTGAATATTCCAAAAGTCTCTGACAGTGTGATCTCTCTATGGGTTATGTGATTGTTATCATATTTATAAAAATATATAAAAACATGTTTGTAATTAAAATAAAAATGATTGATACACACATCCTTCGAATGGAAATAAATAACAAGTACTTTGGGTGTATTGTTCATTATGTTTATTTTCATATAAAAGCAACAGAACGTAAATTACATCCAGTTTATCAGCAACACAGCGCATGAGAGTGAATCCCGCGATATCCGCCTTTGATCTCACAGGTGTCTGATGCACTACGAGAACGGAGAATTGTCCATCTTGCCTGCACTTTTTTCACTCCTCCCCTCACTGCAGCCGCCTACTCTCGGCTGAACTTCAGGCGAGGCTAGGCGCATCTCAAACAAGCCTAATCTGTCAATCATCGCCCTGACAATGTGATTGGTCCGAACAGTTTCTGTTCGGGCATAATTACTCCTCTACGGATCGAGTCCAGACCGAACTCCCTGACCTCAAAATGTTGTGGGCGGGGCTAAGTTCGGCTGGCATCCAGGCTACAAATCCATACATTAGCTTTAGAAATTCCATGCATGGACACACTTTGAAATTAACTGCAGTCATAAAATACTGTAAAATCTAACAGCAAAATGTTTACATTTAATACATGTAGGCATCTAACAGAGTGCCGCTTGCTTACCTAGTCTGATGATTCAGCTGTGCACAGATCCAGACGTTAATACTGGCTGCCCTTGTCTAATGCTTGAACATGGGCTGGCATATGCAAATATTGGGGGCGTACACCCCGACTGTTACGTAACAGTCGGTGTTATGTTGAGATTCGCCTGTTCTTCAGAGGTCTTTTAAACAAATGAGATTTATACAAGAAGGAGGAAACAATGGAGTTTGAGACTCACTGTATGTCATTTCCATGTACTGAACTCTTGTTATTTAACTATGCCAAGATAAATTCAATTTTTAATTCTAGGGCACCTTTAATAAAACATTATAAAGTTTTGGGACGCCTGCCTTTATGTACACATCAGCTTTAATGACATCCAATTCTTAATCCATAAGGTTTAGTATGGAGTAGGCACACCCTTTGCAGCTATAACACCCTCAACTTTTTTGGGAAGGCTTTCCACAAGGTTTAGCAGTGTGTTTATGGGAATTTTTGACCATTCTTCTCATAGATATATATACTAGATGTCGCCTTGGGGTTCCAAGCATGCGTTAAAACCGCCGCCATCTTGGAACAGGGGTCTTGTCATAGGAAGTAGCTAGGTAACGCTGCTATCTCTGCCTGTACTTTGAATTCATGAACGATGCCGGACTTTTGAGCTGCGTAAGGATGTTCAAACGAAAGAAATCTAAAAAAAAACAGACAGCAAGGGATTACATTTCACAAGTGAGAATGTGTTTTATGATATTGAATGTTAAGAAATTATATTTCTGGTTACGTTGGTTTGTTTCAGTCCTTGGTTAACGACCGCAGCTAATCTATGCTAGCTACCCATTAGTTTTTGACAGTTAGGAAAACCGCAGTAGGGGTAAAATCTTTGCGTGGCAGGGGCAGCTGCCACTGAGACCTGTCACTCGACCCGTCACCGCTATATGCGCCAGTCACTCGACCTGCCACGGATAAACGCGCCTGAATTGCGCATCTACATGAGGTTGCGTGGTAGGTGTTAAGCGTCGGTATAAATATTTTTAAAATTCATAAAAAAATAAATAAACTGTTTACTGCAAACTTCACCTGATTCTTGTTATAAATGTTCCCAATTAAGTACCACTGTGGTGACTATCATGTTGTTTTACTGTTTTATTCTTTAATAATTATATGTCAAAGTCATAGACTACCTCGCTATACAGATATATTTTAAAAATTCATAAAAATATGAATCAAATTGTTTTCTACACACTCCACCTGATTCTTGTTCTAGATCTCCCCAAGTACCACTGTGGTGATTTTCATGTTGTTTTTCTGTTTTATTCTTTAATAATTATATGCAAGTAGCGATAGTTCATTCGAAGTTTACTCAAGTGGAAGAATGTGACTAATAAACTTAGGCCTACTAGCACTATGCATTATATTTTTAAAAAGCAGATTATCTTAATATCAAAACCTTAAATTTTCTCTTGACTCAATGATAAATACATGTCTGACCGTTGGAACGAACCAAAAAAAAAACAAAAAACTAGAAAATCGCATTCATGATGATTTATGGTGATTTTGTTTCCGTTAGACCTTTGCCTATTGATGCTGATGCATTAAAGAGGAGGGGCTCCCCTGTTCCAAGATGGCGGCTCTATTGACGCATTCGTTCCAATTAACTGCCGAAGCTAAGGCGACATCTAGTGTATATATCTATGCATTCTTCTGTAGAAGTGCATTTGTGAGGTCAGGCACTGATGTTGGCCAGAAGGCCTGACTCGCAGTCTCCGCTCTAATTTATCCCAAAGCTGTTCTATCGGGTTGAGGTCAGGACTTCCACACCAAACTCACTCCCTGGGAAAGAACATTTTTCAGTTAAACAAAGAGAAAACTAAAGTCATTGCATTTGGAAACAAAGATGAAGTTCTCAAGGTGAACGCATACCTTGACCCTAGGGGTCAAACAACAACAAACAATCTTGGTGTGATTTTGGAGTCAGACCTTAGTTTCAGTAGTCATGTAAAAGCAATAACAAAATCAGCATCTAAAAAATGATCATCTAAAACAGGGGGAGATCTACCTACCTGCAAAGTTTAGCTCCAACCCTGATAAAACACACCTGAATCAGTTAATTAAGATCTTCAGGAGCACTTGATAATTACAGACAGGTGTGTTGAGCAAGGCTGGACCTAAACTTTGCAGGTAGGTAGATCTCCAGGAACAGGATTGGGCACTCCTGATCTAAAAATATTGCAAGAATTAGATGCTTTGTTTCCAGTCAAGAATTAGAGAAACTTGTTCATGCTTTCATCACCAGCAGGGTGGATTATTGTAATGGACTCCTCACTGGTCCTCCCAAAAATACCATAAGACAGCTGCAACTCATACAGTATGCTGCTGTCAGGATTCTGAGCAGAACCAGAAAATGTGAACATATCACACCATATCTCTTCCAGAAGAGATCAGCTCCAACAGTAGCCACATTCAAATCCAGACTCAAAACACATCAGTTTAGCTATGCATTTACTGAATTAGCACTGTGCTATGTCCAAACTGACTGCACTGTATTTTACTTATGTATCCTCTTTTTTTATTCTAAAGTTTTAATATTCTCTACTTTTATTGCTATTTCTATTTGTATGAACCGATTCTTAACTGTTTTAATGCATTTTATATCAATCTTTTAATTATTGTGTATTTGTTTCATTTTTATGTGAATCATACATATAAAACAAATGATTATGAAACATCAGAGTGGGCAGTAGATGGGTGGGCCAGTCTGAGTCAGACACTGTATAAATGAAAGGACAGTAAGGAAAACAGAACAAACTCCTAACAGGAGGAGACTCACTCATGGCCTATGAGACAGAGACTCAATATCAGAGACTCAATGAGACTCAATACTGCTTTCCTGCCATAAACTCATCATGTATCAAGGGAAAACGCTCCAGACATGAATACAATATCATGTATGTGTTCGTATCATTGCTGTCAGCATGGACTGTGTTTCTGAACCTGCTGGTGATCATCTCCATCTCTCACTTCAAGAAGCTTCACACTCCAACCAACCTGATTATTCTCTCTCTGGCTTTGGCTGACCTGCTTATTGGACTTGTCATGCCCATAGAAGGCACTAAGCTGATTGAGACATGTTGGTACTTTGGTCACACTTTATGTGGACTCTATTCGATATTTATTGCAGTGCTTCTTTCAGCATCTCTCAGTAATTTAGTTTTAATTGCTGTTGATCGTTATGTGGCTGTGTGTCACCCTTTACTGTACCCACAGAAAATAACAATGACTAAAACTGCAATAAGCATCTGTCTGAGCTGGTTTTGCTCCTCAGCTTATAACACTGCCTTTGCAGTTAATAATGGATATTTTGACACTTCACTCAGAACAGACATGTGTTATGGAGAGTGTTTTATTATGATGAGTTTTGCCTGGAGAGTCATTGATCTGTTCATGTTTTTTATTTTTCCTTGTACCCTGATCATAACTTTATATTTGAGGATTTTTCATGTAGTACATCAGCAAGTGAAAGTTATAAACTCTCTGATGAATGGAAAATGTGTAATGGAAGGTTCAGTGAGGAGGAAATCTGAGAGTAAAGCTGCTCTGACATTAGGAATCATTGTGACAGTTTATCTGCTGTGCTGGATTCCTTACTATATCTGTTCTATATCAGTAACCTCTTCCACAACCATAAATGTTTTGACATGGGTCGTGTACACAAACTCAGGTCTGAATCCTTTGGTCTATGCTTTATTTTATCCCTGGTTTAAAAAGACAGTTAAACACATCTTAACTCTGAAAATATTTCAGCAAGCATTTTCTCTTGTCAATATTTTTTCACAAAATCAATTGTAATTAAATAGGTAAAACCATGAGAGGAATTTCAAAAAACTGCAATATTGTTATTAAGTCATGAATGTAGATAATCAGTTTATCTTTGTAATTTACACTTCATGTATCTTAATAGTATGTATGCTTGATGTATAATTCTCACACTGATGCAATGCAAGTTTTGTCAGAATTTAACAATTAAGCAAAGTTTTTTTACACAGTAAAAAAAAAGTAACAATGTTCACTTGTTTCATTGACTTAAGTAAATTGAGCAAGAATCACAAACCTTTAATATACTGAAATAAATGATAAGATACTGAATATACTGAAATAAATGATAGATGTTATGTACTTTACGCTTCACTTTTATCAGTCATTATCATAAATCAAAAACACAATGACAAATAGAGGACAGTCATAGAGAACTATATGTATATGTCAAGCATATTATGGTGGTTCATCACAAAGTGAATTGTTTAATTTTAATTGTTAAATTAAAATGGCTTATAACAGAGCAGGGGTACTCAATTTCAGAGGTCAATAGGGCTGCATTTAAACCACATAAAATGCAAAGGGCCACAAATTACAACTTCCATTGTCTGACTTTATTATTTGTAGTTTTACTGAGTATTTACAAATGAAATGTATTACTTAGATAAGTCTTTCTTGTCCTTTAATGGTTGCTCTATTTAAAGTGTCCACATGAAAAAAAAAAAAAAAGTCTGCATTTAAATAAAAGGATTAATAGTTTGTCTTTCTGTATTCTTAATGCAAAAAAAAAAAAAAAATCATATTAAGAGTATGAAAAAAATGCCAAAATGAATAAAGAAAATATTCTTGAGCAAATATAATTAACAAGAAGTGATGAAAAGTAAATTAAATTAGTAATAAAAAATCTGAGTCTGCATTCTTTTCACAAGTAATTTCAGGCCTGACTGTTGCTCACTGGCTGATCTGAGACAGTCTGTCAGTTAGATGAGAACATCACACCTTTTTATAGTTTTTATTCTCAACCATGACTTTTTAATACTTTTTATAGTGTCTATTTATACTCCGGGTCACTTTACAAAGGTTTTATTATTATTACTACCTCTACCTTTAATTTAGTCGGAATCTGCTCAAAACGGAGTTTTTTGTTCAGTCACAGGCTCATAAATCCTTTCATAACCAGTGTAAACACAATGTAAATAAGTGATCTACTGTGGAGTGCTGTCAGCTTCCTAGATTATAATGGCAGTTTTAACAAGAGTGCAGTTTATTGCAAGATTGTCAACATTATTTAAATGACGCAAAAATAAAGAAACTTCGGGCCACCTGTTGAGTCCCCCGGCATCAGAGGGTTAACACATCTGAAACAGGTAGTGAACAGAGATGCAGGTAAGTAGTGATGGGACGGTTGATACCGGGGCTCCGATGCTCCGACGCAGTTTTCAAAGCACTATTGTATCACACACTGTACCGAAGCTTGTATCGAAATGACCACGTGATTGATGACGTTTGAAGCTTCAAACGTCATGCAGTATCGGTAAAATCGGGACAGCTGGTTTGAAAAAATTGCCGCTTCACCTGATGCATAAAAGGAAAATGCATTTAATCATGTTATATTGCTGGGGTCTCAGAGACCCCAAACAGAATATAAGGGTTAAACATCTCATCCAAAATTATCAACTATGATCACATCATTGTATATTTTATATTATTGATCAATATGTGAATCCGTTGAATAGGCTACACATGACAGGAGTTGTGGTCTCATTGTCACAAATTAATTTAGATGAGATTAGTTTAGATCAGATAGAACTGTATTGATCCAAAACAAAAGTGATTCCGTAGCAGCCTATGTCACGGACTTCCGAAGCTTTGTCTGGTCACGTGCTTTTTCAAACCGTAGATCTGCTAGATATGGTGTAGAAAACAAGTCTGACCACCAGATGTCGCTAATGTGCACTGTGTTAAAAGCTTCGAGTAATGAACCTTTTTCGGCACAATTTGATGAAAGCCTCAAACGCTTCAGAAAGCCTCGGTTTCCCATCACTACAGGTAAGTGAAATAGATGAATAGGATGTAGTTAAGTGGAGACTGGTGATAATACTGTCCTTTATCTTGCAGGTGCGAGGCTCTTGAGAGGACAGGTGATCGGCAATGGTGAGGACACACGTCCTCACCACACGCCCTCACACGAGACACAGGAGCACGGAGACTGAGGAAACACGCTGGAGAGGAACTGGTAGAAAGCTTTGGAGTATTGGAGATCAAACATGAATAGTCCTTCGTATAAACGAGACCGGACACTTGAGGGAGGTGAGTGGTGTGTTTAAGTAGTCCTGTGTAATGAGGTGCTGATGGGGAACAGGTGTGTGTGCTTAGCTGATGGTGAAGTGAGTGCAGGTGAGGGCCAGGGAGAATGATGGGAAATGGAGTCCAGGACAGACGGAAACTGTGACATCACCTAATGCACAGATCCAATTTACACATTAGTTTTCAAATGTTGAATTTCATTTAAAACGTGTTTGTGAGGATGCTTTCCAAGACCGGCACTTAGACACATATGTGTGTGTGTTTGACCATTTAATAAGCCACGGAACTCCATTCGGGAATGCATGCTGTCTTAAAGGTTGCTTTATATGCGTGCTTCAAGTGTGTGCACACAGAAAGCCATCTGTCAACATGTGAGCCCCAAATTCAGTTATGCAGTCTTACACTAATAGTACTGAGTAATATTAATGAACAACATGTAGCATTAGGGTTTGGTTTAGAGTTAGTTGCTTGTAATTGTGCAAAATTTACTGTTATTACTACAGGAAGTACATGTAACATACAGTATATATCAAGGATACTATAATAAAATGTTGCATGGTTTATTGTGCTTTTAATAACTTATCATGCATGTTCCGTTAAAACTGATTTAATGTTAGATAATGATAAGTTAGATAATGAAAATGATAATGAGGGGGGAAATTTTATACTGTACCTCTGGATCAGAAGTCACTGTGCTGTGGAATATTAGCATACAACAGCGACTTAAAGGGAACAAATCTGGTCTCAAAGTATATGGCAATTGAAAAAACGTATATAAACTATAAAAATATATTGAGCACTGACAGAAACACAATTCATGTGAAAAGAAATAGCATGTTTGTCTTGTAAATTATATATACTGTACATATACATTTAAATGAAAGCTTTGGCACCGTTTTACCCTGTCATTGTGTGGCTAAAGATAATAATACATAAAATGATTAAATAATTACAACATTATGCAGCATCAGAGTGGGCGGTAGATGGGGTGGTCACTTTGATCCAGACACTGTATAAATGAAAAAAACAATAAAGAGAGCAGAACAAACTCGGAGGAGACTCACTCATGGCCTACGAGACAGAGGATCATGAGACTCAATACTGCTTTCCTGCCATCAACTCATCATGTATCAAGGGAAAACGCTCCAGACATGAATACAATATCATGTATGTGTTTTTTTCATTGCTGTCAGCATGGACTGTGTTTCTGAACCTGCTGGTGATCATCTCCATCTCTCACTTCAAGAAGCTTCACACTCCAACCAACCTGATTATTCTCTCTCTGGCAGTGTCTGACCTGCTTATTGGACTTATTGTGATGCCCATTGATGCCACTGATTGAGACGTGTTGGTACTTTGGAAACAATGTATGTGGGTTGTTTGCTATGATCGTCAGTCTGATTCTTTCAACATCTCTCAGTAATTTAGTTTTAATAGCTGTTGATCGTTATGTGGCTGTGTGTCACCCTTTACTGTACCCACAGAAAATAACAATGACTAAAACTTTAATAAGCATTTGTCTCTGCTGGATTTGCTCCACGGGTTATATCACTGCTTTTGTAATTAATAACGGCTATTTTAACACCACACACAGATCAAATGTGTGTTATGGTGATTGCTCCATTATAATTAGTTTTGCCTGGAGTGTCATTGATCTGATTTTGTCCTTTCTGTCTCCATGTATCCTGATCATAACTCAGACATCCCAAGTCTCCCGGAAGTTCCGGGAGTCTCCCGCATATTGATAGCGGCTCCCTGATGCCCGCAAATTAGTTAAAATCTCCCGGAATCTAGATCGAGCGAGCAAGAGCGCGCATAGAGACTGTGTTTCAAACCAGCGCGCGCACGGCAGAGAGGGAGAGGGAGCGAGAGAGAGACCTTGCGTGTGTGTGCGAAGCGCATGTAAGACAGAGAGCATCCCGAATGGCCTTTTTCGGCAAATCAACCAATCAATTATCAGTGAGGTGAGTTGACAAGTTTCATTTCATGTGCATATTATTCAGGCTAGTTGCCAAGGCTACATGAAAACAACAAACTCCTTAGACCTGTTTAAAGTTGCAATGGAAAATAAATAAAAGCAGTTTACATAAATAGTATAAGCAGCTTATAAAAATAGTAAAAGTAATCTACATATTTAAACATAATTAACGAATAATTGCATATGCCTATAGCTTATAGCTCCTTCCCCCTTTTTTTTTTGGGGGGGGGGGGGGGGGGGGGGATGGGGGGTACCTCCCTGAAATGACTTTTTGCAGGTTGGGATGTCTGATAACTTTATATTTAAAGATTTTCCATGTTGTACATAAGCAAGTGAAAGTTATAAACTCTCTAAAGGGTGGTAAATGTGTAATGGAAGGTTCAGTGAGGAGGAAATCTGAGAGTAAAGCTGCTCTGACATTAGGAATCATTGTGACAGTTTATCTGCTGTGCTGGATTCCATACTATATCTGCTCTATATCAGTAACCTCTTCCACAACCATTAATGTTTTGGCCTAGGTTTTGTACACAAACTCAGGTCTGAATCCTCTGGTCTATGCTTTATTTTATCCCTGGTTTAAAAAGACCGTTAAACACATCTTAACTCTGAAAATATTTCAGCCAGCATCTTCTCTGGTCAGTATTTTTACAGAACATCAATTGTAATTAAACTGGTAGGCAAACCTTTCATACACAGTAAAATTAAGTGACAAAATGTTCAATTGTTTTGTGTTGGCTTATTGTGTAGACTCAGCAAGAGTCACAAATCATCAGTCTACTGGAATAAATGATAAAGTATTATGTACTTTATTTTTCATCACTTTCATGTGTTATCATAAATCAAAAACACAATGACAAAAAGAGGACAGTCATACAGAACTGTTTAAGGGTCAGATGTATTACCATAGTGCATGGTTTAGATGTAAAATTGCCTGGGGAGCAATTAGGGGTTAGGTACCTTGCTCGATGGCAGCTCAGTCATTTCCTGCCATTGCTGGAGTCAAACCAGCAAGGACTCGCTAATCATTAGCCCAGAACTGACTTTTTTTTTTCTTTTTGAATGATGAAGATGGCTTATAGCTTATAACACGAGGGTTAAAACATTTAAAAGAGAGTTACTTCAAATTTACCCAAAATGAAAACTATAGCATTAAAAGGAAAAATTTTGGTCTTAAAGCACATGACAATTTTTTTTTTCTCAAATAGTAGTAAAATATTGATTATTGACAGAAAAACACAATGTGCAAAGAAATGATAAAAGTCAATAACAAGCAAAAATACCCTTTATTATGTATCTAAATAAGTGAATAAAATGAATAAATACAAAACGTTTTAGATCCTGTTTACATCTGTATGTAGTGTTGTCCATTTGTGATCAGATAGCACATCTTAATACCAGGAGTAAACAGGGCCTATGAGTTTGTAAATACATGCATGCTACAATATACTTCAGTCAGGACCACTTAAGTCAAAAATTACAAGAGACAAAATTTAGTCAATTTTTTATTGGCATATTTGCTAAAGTTACAATTTGGCGGTATGACTCTGTTCTAAATTCCCCGTCCTTTCATGAGCTCCATGAAAGCCAAGACCGGGAACAGCAGCAGCTTCTGGGGACAACCTCCCATTTTTTTAACTGGGAGAGCAGCAGAAAATCCCCCTATTGAGAACAGAGCATGCATCAATGACAACAGAATGACACTGATTAAGTTATACACAAGTTTAAGGAGGAGCTGGGGAGGAGGTGGGTTGCAAGCAGCGTGCAGTGGAAGCAGCCAAGCAGGCAGAGAGACGGAAGCTGCGTTTAAGTAATGCGCCTTATTTTAGAGTTGCCAATGGAGTCCATAGAAATTGGATCAGCTGATATGGGTGGGGTTGGAATTTGAGAATCAGCTGATAGCGGAGCTTGACTACGAGGCCTGCCTGAACTAACGCTGACGCTTCATTTCAGTCAGGACCACTTAAGTCAAAAATTACAAGAGACAAAATTTAGTCAATTTTTATTGGCATATTTGCTAAAGTTACAATTTGGCGGTATGACTCTGTTCTAAATTCCCCGTCCTTTCATGAGCTCCATGAAAGCCAAGACCGGGAACAGCAGCAGCTTCTGGGGACAACCTCCCATTTTTTTAACTGGGAGAGCAGCAGAAAATCCCCCCCAAACAGACCATACCAGGCAATCCTCCCTGGCTCTTCCTGCTTAATCGAAGAGCCAGCCGAGGATTCAGATGTGCATTTCAGGAAGCCAATGCAACAATATTTATAAAAGAACAAATCAAGATACATGAAGCCAATATAAATGTAGCTAAAGCAATGATAGAAATAAGTATGTAAGTATGGCGCTGTTCTAAAATTCCCTGTCCTTAACATGAGCTCCATAATAAGTTAAGACAGGGAACAGCAGCAGCTTCTAGGGACTACCTCCCATTTATAATCAGGGAGAGCACAAATTCCCCCCCAAACAGACCATACAAGGCTATCCTCCCAGGCTTTTTCTGCCAATCAAAAAGCCAGCAGAGGAACCAAAAAGCTTAGCTTACTGAATTTAAGAGCCAATCGATCTATGTGAAGCTAGCATGAGGAATGTAGCAAAAGCCAATGATCTAATGATCATTTTTACAAAGCAAGTTCATTTATGCACTAATCCCATGCGTGAACGCTCTTTACAAAAGCGTACTTGACAATTTAAAAATCGAAAGCAGTTTTCCATCAGTGACTTTCATATTTTATAAAAGCCCACAGCATTTCAAATAACAAATGATGCCTTTGAGCATTTGTACAGAAAATTGCCCATCGGCGGACAAGACCGTAAACTGCAAGTGTAAACATGAAGTAAAGCATGCGTTTCTCACAGGTCTCTCATACCCTGTCAATGAATCCTGTCAATGTAATTTGCTTCAACTTTTCCGAACTTCACGCTCAACTTTAAAGAAATTAATTGAAAACGCTCACTCTGCTCCTTGCCAGTGGACACGCACCAAGCACACGCAGCATCATCACGCATCTGCGGTCAAATTTACAGTATTTAAGTGTAAATGGGCCCAACAGCTATTGAAGCCATAATATTTATTTTCAAGCAGGGAGCAGTACTCATTGCTTTTCTGGCTTGAGCAACAGCCGAAGGCAACATTCATAGCAGCTGAAGACCATCGCCCCATGGCCTTCAATGTAGAGACAGGAGTGGAGGAAGCTGCAGTTGTAGCAGCACATAGCACAGTGAGTGAAGGAAGCTCTGGGGAAGCTTGTAGTATTGCAGAGAAGGTGTAGATGGGAGGTAAACCAGGCCCTGGACATGGGCTTTCCCTCCTCTTGTGGCAAATAATGTGTCGTGCTGACCAGTTTGTGGACGGCTCCTCAGGTAGCCCAACATAAATAACAGGATAAAGCAGAGTTAGATTCAGAGATTAAAACGACTTCATTTCTTGTTCCTATCAGTTTTAGAGTGCTTTAGAAATATGAGGTGGTGCAATTAATTTGATACATCAGAAATTGTGAGGTCATGTGACAGAATAATCAGTGTGTAGAAAACTCACCACCTCTGAGAAACCGTGAACAAAAGGGGAAAAGCTGATCATTAACTAGAGGTTTCTCTTTAAAGCCTGTTAGCTGAAAACAAATAGATGGATTTCTAGTACGCTGATGGTGGATGGATCCAGCAACGCAGGTGACCATACTTTTGGTTGAAGGCAGTACAGCTATCGAGAAAGTGGCACAGAAGAACTAAAGTAGATTTGGCTAGACAACTACACATGTAGTGAACTGCAGAGTGCAAATATATGAAGGGTCATATCTAGTCTAGTACAGTTTGGCTGAAGGGGGGGCAGACCAGCTTGATGGCACTGCCTCTAGACACAAGAGTTGGAATTTCTGAAATCAAACAGACAGAGAATAAGCAATTTGTTGTTTAGCATGGAATGTGTGCAGCCTGAAATATGAATTACCATGACTGACCAATAGGCTACTTCAAATCTGTTTGGACTGAAGAGAGTCCCTTATTAATATGAACGGTTTCCTCATTGTTGCAAAAACAATGTTTCTAGACTAGTGTTTACCCCAAAGAATACAGCTATCACAATGGATTCAATTACAACAGAGCAGTTGACAAGGTGATAGCAGCACGGATAGCAGCTCATTGCAAAACACTAGCAAATCACTGACCATTAAAACAGAATCACAACAAACCCTCTATAACCCAATTGTAAATGTGGAGGTCATTTGGACAGATGATAGCATGTGTCCAACATTCATTCAGCTGAAACCAGCCCCAAAAAAAAAAAAAAAAAAAAAAAAAAAAACATGATTTAATGAAAATATCAGCCCATTGGAAAGGCGTTGAATAGTTGAGCCACAGTAAATATCTATACATAAAAAAGCCCATCACCGAACATCTCATGTCCACTATGCTTAGTTGCAGTAATTTAACATAGATGGCTTATGCTGCTGCATAAACTTAATATGTAGCACTACTGTTATGCTTGTATTTTACTCCTCTATGCAAACTGTAAACACCCTTAAAAACCATAGACTGTAGAAAACAACAGGCTTGGTTTGATGATTCGCAGATTAAAAGAGAGGTTTATCCAGAATTTTCTCCAAATTTAGAGAGTGCTCTAATGCAGACACTATGAGCAAGCAACAGCTTCTGAAACTAATATTCTATTATAGCCTACTTTTAGTCCAAGTTTTTGAAATGAGCGCATACGTAAGAACGAACAAAGGAACGCCTCCCAAAACTCGTGCACTCGTATTGGAACACAAGTGTTTACCACCGGCATTCGCTGTGTTGTGTTAGTGGATTCACTATGTCGGACTCACCGCAGGTAACTCGTAATCTGCAGTTGTTACTCCTGTCTCCTGACAAAAACATTGCATGCAGCGCCTGTGGAGTGTGGAAAGTTACTGGAGAGTGCAGCCACGCTAGTCTCTCACAAGGAACGTCATGGCAGTGATTGACAAGCCAGAGGGCCAATCGTTTACGCGATGATCGCGTAAATGATTGGCTGATGTTTTTAGCGCCCTACCTCATGCACAGATGATGTATATTAATATTACTACTTCAGTGCACCTAATTGATAGTCTTTTATCAGTTAGTAAAGACAGTTTCAAGTAATATTGCAAAATGTATAAAGCAAAACATCCTATATAGCACCTTTAATCCCACGTATATGTAGATGTCAATTCAAAACCCTGCAGCGTGCAACAGACTGTCGGTCCTCACAGCAGTATGAACTCTTAATTTCGTGATATGGCCACGAGAGCATACAAAGACCCCTAGCTCAATCTTAGCACAATCTTAGCCCAAGCGGTCTAAGGGCCGTTTCATAGTCAACGCATCTGTACGCATACGCGTCCCCGAGGCTACGCATCGTTACGCTTCGGCCGCCATTATGCGTCGGTGCGTAGCCAAATGTGTCGTCCTAGTTTTTGATACGCAACGCGCCGATGCACGCAATACTATGCGTTGTCGGTGGGGGCGACATTGCAAGTATTGTACATTAATTCAAGTATATTGTGTTTACAGAAGAAGAAGGTTTGAATACAATGGCGGGCGAAGAGGAAAAATTATGCGAACTTATACGTATTCATCCTGATCTCTTTTTTGATTTAAAGGGCGAACATACCACCGTCTATCTCTGCGTTGCCTTTGTTGCCGCCGATGTAAAATCAGCAACAGAATACACTCCTCTTCAGTTGCCATTTTGATCTGAATATCACCCGACTCTACTACCCCCTGTTGCGTGAGCGGTGTATTGCATACACGCATCGCCCGTGACGCTTGCGTCCACTGTAGACTATGAAAGGGAGCGCGTCGCTCGCGTTGCTTGCTCGCGTTTCTCGCGTTGACTATGTAACGGCCCTTAGGAAGTGCAGCTGCATTAATAAGCTGTTAAAATTAATGATAGGAAAACAAAGCTTTCTGAAGCCTTTGAAGCTATCAATTTTTTTTTTTTTTTTTTTTTTTAAAGCTTCTAACTCGAAGATTTATCACAATTAACTAAAATGATATGATTTAAATCTAGAGCTGCTGTGTAGCCAATGTTTCATGTTAACATGGTTTTGACAGTCTGCATGATAAAAAGCTCTATATAATAAAAGTGACTTGACTTAATGCGCATAAGCAAGATCTGTGGTCAGACTTGTTTTCTCCACCTCATCCAACAAATCATTGCAGCAGTTGCGGTTTGAAAAGCGTGAGAACAAAGCGCCCATTTTCAAAATTTAAACCAGCTGTCCTGATCTTCTGATACTGCATGACGTTCGAAGCTTCAAAACGTCAGTCAATCACGTGGTATTGCGGCACAGCGTGTGATAAAAGTCCCTATATCTATAGCTTTTGTCGTGATAGTGCTTTGAAAACTGCAACAGAGCTTCAGAGTCCCGGTATAACATACTATCACTACGGTCCATATACAATAAATCTCCCATTTCTGTTTAAAAGCAAAAACCATGTTTTAGCAGTAAGTGACTGATGATAATGAACCTGATGATTACAAACGAAACATCCTCCAGAGCCAAAGAACCAGTAACGTTTGCCAAATGATATGATTACAGCATCAATTGTGCTCTTGCTTCGTTGAGAACCTGGAATTACCTCGGCACAATCGGCAAAAATAATATTACGTGACAGCAGTGAGTCACAATGCTGACGAATATGTCATCATATAAATCGCTGTTCGTCCCATATTTATTAAATTGTATGCCCAGATATAATCGCCTAAATGCAGCTGCTCGCGTACTTCCTATGTAAATAGGTGAATACATTATTTTTAATCATAAGGTGCAAATAGTAAGCAAACCCTTACAAAAATAACCTACAGGAATCCTGCAGGATTTTCATTTTTTCTGCAGGTATCCTGCAGGAATTATAAAATCCTGCAGGATTTTTCACTTGTACTGCACAGCAGTCCTGCAGGAATTATAAAATCCTGCAGGATTTTTTAAAAAATCTGCAGGAATTATAAAATCCTGCAGGATTTTTCACTTGTACTGCACAGCAGTCCTGCAGGAA
Organism: Ancherythroculter nigrocauda; assembly: GCA_036281575.1. Lineage (NCBI taxonomy): Eukaryota > Metazoa > Chordata > Actinopteri > Cypriniformes > Xenocyprididae > Ancherythroculter > Ancherythroculter nigrocauda. Next base: position 7,964,236 of record VTFQ01000002.1, read on the forward strand.
TTATAAAATCCTGCAGGATTTTTCACTTGTACTGCACAGCAGTCCTGCAGGATTTTTTACTTGTGTTGCATGTTTCTGTTGTACTGAAGGGTTCATTCTAGAACATGTAGGAATGTCCTACACATACTGCTGCACATACTGCGCTGTACAGCACAAGTGAAAAATCATACAGGAATTTTAAAAAAAATCCTGCAGGACTGCCGTGCACCTCACGCAGAAACAAAATGTTTGCTTACAGGAGTTTTCCCTGTAAATGAAAAATAAATAAGTCAAAAAATATATATTTTAAAACCCTGCAGGGATATAATTCCTGCAGGTATTCCTTCATAAAATTCCTGCAGGTATTCCTTCATAAAATTCCTGCAGGTATTCCTTCATAAAATTCCTGCAGGTATTCCTTCATAAAATTCCTGCAGGTATTCCTTCAGGAAAATGAGCTGAAAATCCTGTAGGAAATCCTGTAGGAAATCTGCATAATATTCCTGCAGGATTCCTGTAGGTTATTTTTGTAAGGGAACAGCTTCTACTTAACCACAAAATCTGCTGGCGATCTATTGCTGGTGATATTCGCGAACAGTCTGAATCGGTTATATATCCTGCCGAACAGATCTACTGTATGATGCTGTAGCTTCGTTTGATATGCGAATACAACGCGAAAAGCCTCTTCCTTTAATAAAGTTCAGTAAAACTCGTCTCTGTATAAAAAGCAAATATCATTGCTAGCTCCTTAATAAATCACTCTTGAATATAAAACAGACTGCTCACTGACACGTGAAATAAAACTCACGTAGTGTTACATCATATTAAACTGATAAAGCAGACCACCCGAAAACGATAGTGATAGAGCATAAAAAAAAACCGTTTCACTTATCTTGATTAATTGCATGCAGTAGCAGCCAAGCAGGCAGAGAGACGGAAGCTGCGTTTAAGTAATGCGCCTTATTTTAGAGTTGCCAATGGAGTCCATAGAAATTGGATCAGCTGATATGGGGGGGGGGGGGGGGGTTGGAATTTGAGAATCAGCTGATAGCGGAGCTTGACTACGAGGCCTGCCCAAGTAGATATCGCTGCAGCCCGGAGACCCGCAAGTGGGAGGAGCTTACGCCAACAACAGCAAGTGGGTGGAGCTTATACCGCAAGTAGGCTGGAGTTCATAGTATCTTAAAAAATGTATATATAACGCATTTTCATAGTTTGAATTGAAATTCTTACATTTTTGTAATTATTCCTTGTATCCAAATACCATTCGTTGTCAACACTGAATCACGTTTTTACACCGTTTGTGATGATGCTATTTTAAATCCTTTTAGCTGTAATGTAATTCAAGCATATTTCTGGATATTGTATTTTACAATTCTTCTACAGTAGCCTACCAAAGAACATATTAAAGTGAGATGCAATTGCACTCAGGAAATAAACGTGTGATGCATAAAGAAAATGTTGAATACTGTTACTTACTATTCACCTGTACTGAACATTTTTTATTTTTCATATTTGTTTTTACTCAAATTACAGCAAGTGACCAACTAATGTTCTTCAGAACATTACACAAATAAATGTATTCTCAAATCACAATTCAGAGTCAGGGTGGGTAAATTATTTTATTTCTGAAACAAATTATGAACAATAATTCTGCATGCAGTGGACACTGCAAAATCCTGGATGCATGGCTTTGCTGTAAATTCCTGAAAGCTCACATTTTTTATTTTTCATATTTGTTTTTACTCAAATTACAGCAAATGACAGACTAATGTTCTTCAGAACATTACACAAATAAATGTATTCTTAAATCACAAAGTCTCAGGGTGGGTAAATTATTTTATTTCTGAAACAAATTAGGAACAATAAACCTGCATGCAGTGGACACTGCAAAATCCTGGATGCATGGCTTCGCTGTAAATTCCTGAAAGCTCACCTCGCTTGCCCTTCCCAGCATAACCTGGTGGGTGCACAAAAACCACAATGAGCACTAGGGTTGACCCGAATTAAAACTTTCCCCATGCCATCCAAGATATGCATGACTTTATATCTATTGTTTAACATGCACAAACATTTCAAGAACAATTTCTCAGCTCTGTAGATCTACACTATACAAGTAAATGGTATCCAGAAATTACTACAGAAATTACTACTACTAATAATACTACTATTTTTAGAACAAAATATTCTTTTTAAAAACCACAACTAAACACTAGTTTATTCACCATTAATTTACACAAGACATACTTTACCAGGTGTGCAGCTTTTGTACTCCACATGGCACTCCAAACAAGTGGAGATGGAGTACATTTTCCAGAAGTCAGTGAAGTAATCATGACTTTTGTTTTCCCAACATGTAACACCTAAGGGAGAAAAAAAAGAGCATTAAAAACAAAAACAAAACAAAAACAAAACAAAAAACAAAAAAAACACACACACACAAATTAAAAAACACACAAATAATGTCAACACTTACTTTCCAGCCACAAGAAATGTGCCTGGCTCCTGAAGCTTTGTTCTCCAACTAAATTTCTGAATCTAGTGCAAACCAGAGACAGGGGCATGTAGGCAGCATCTCCTTCTTCAAGGACAACTTCAATCAATATTTTTTTTAGCAAATCTCCTGATAACTGATAGAATAGCAACAGTTAACTCAGTCTGTTAAATAACAACCATGAATATATATATATATATATATATATATTTATCACCTTGAAGATAAAACATGTAGGAGGGTCATCATCTCTAAACAGCTTCTCCTTAAAGAAAAATATAAGTGAATTCAAACTATTCTAGCACATGCATTTTAAATCATCAAAACTGATTGTACTTACATTGTTGAAAGCAGAATGCCCAATTAGTGTTTGATCTGCTGAAATTAAGTCGTTAATAGTTATTATAGCTATGTAAATATTAGAGTTACGTAATTTAAAACACAGTATGGTTTGTGTACTTTGCTTCATATCAGAGTTCTTACCCTCATATCCAAGTTCTCCTTTTTTCGCCTTTTTCCTGCCAATGGTTTCAGGCAGAAAGGTAGAGCATTCTTCTTCTAAAAGGGGATTAGAATTTTTTAAAAAGTGATACAATTATTAAAGTATCTATTAAAAGTTTAACCAAAAATCTGCAAAATATAAAAAGCTGACAATACCAGCAGCAACAGCTCTTTTTCTCTTTTTCCCATGTCTTCCACAATTAATTGTCATGAAACAAAAGCAAACAGTAAGCAACGGATGTCACATTAAAGACTACATTAATACAATTTAAAATGATTGCTATATTTTCAATCAATTAAAGAATTTAATCATAAAACAAAAATCATAATTATTATTATGATTTTTATCTGAAACACTTTGCTATTTCTTTCACCCAGGGTTTGCAGAATATAGTTTTACTGAGTATTATGAGTGATTCACTGTATCATTCTGTTCAGTGACTTGTTGAACAGAATTAACTGTTGACAGCATACAAGTGAACAAGAATTATTTTTTTCTTTTCTTTAAAGGTTTCTTAAAAACACCACAAAAACACTTACTCTAAAGAGAAATTGTCAAGCAGGACAGCACACCACCATTTCCTTATGTTCTTCATGTTCGGCTGTGTACATAAATTAGTATAATGTTGAATTGTATTTAAAATATATAACTACAAAAACAAGCTAAACCTAAAAAGAACTTACTTCAGTGAAGTCAAACTTATTCTCCAGAGTAACATACAGTGCATACTGTAATATTCAAAGAAACAATAAAAAAAAAAATCAAATGGGTAAAAGACTGCGAGTGATTACACTTCTCTGCTCCTCATTTACATATACTTGCCATCAAGACAAATACTCCACAGTTATTTGACATCCTTTGTCTTCCATAATCCTAATGATGAAATCAAACATACAATAAATTAACTGCTGTGATAAACACACAACATATGCATTTGGGGCTTACATATTAAAAGCAGGACTTGTGATCACAAGTATATTATGCCTACAAAAAAAATCTCACCGTAATGTCATTGAGGACAGTCTCTGACCACAGTCCTGGTGCGATTTTTTGGGCAAGCTCTCTATCAGTTAAAAACAAAAAAGACAGAGGTAAATTAACATTAAATAAAGATAAGCAAAATATAGTTCTGTAAAAAATGCCAGTGCCTGCAAGGCAGTGTCATGGCTGGCAGGCTGGATTAATGACAAACAACAACAACAACAATAGAATTTAACAACAGTGCTGATAAGCATGGTTATGAATATTGAAGTTTGAATGCCAATTTTCAATTAGTGAAAAAAGAAAAATATGCATGGTCTAAAACTGAACTACCATACATTTTATTGTCAGCATGAAACCCAAATTGACACAGTTCTACTTATCTTGCTGTGAGCAACTGATCAGTGCATATATACACAAGTAAAATACATATTACATATTATATACACACACAGTGATGCGGTGTGTATTGTGTGACATTACAGCATGTCCCTATTTTTTAAAAGGCTTATAAATCATACAGAGGGATTTTTTAAAATTAAAAATGTGCACAGTTTCCTGTGAGGGTTAGGTTTAGGTGTAGGGGTTGGTGTAGGGCAATAGAAAATACGTTTTATGCAGTATAAAAACCATTACGTCTATGGAATGTGCCAACAAATCACAAAAAAACAATGTGTGCATGTGTGTGTGTGTGTGTGTGTCTTGCATCGCAAAAGTAGAATGAGTTGGAATTTTAGTTTCACGTTCACCTTAAAGAAAGCAAAGAAAAAAACAATAACATTGATTAACCTCTTAGGTATTAATTCGAACAAACAAAAAACAAACAAGCAGTATGGTTTGAAACAGAACAACCATACTGCTGTTGAACATTTGAAAGACCTGTATAATTGCATGTATCTGGTATCACTTAAACCAGAACCACAGAGAGAATCAAGAAAGAACAGCTGTGTCTGCTTTGGCTTCATAATCTGAAAAATGCCCCAAAATGCCTATTATTGTGCAATGTTTCAATAAGACAACTTGAAATGGACTGAAATAGCATAGCGACAACTGTTAATGAGATCCACATAACAACACTGCTTTAAATAATAATTTGAACATATTAACTTACAGCAATCATCCAATGTCCTTTTACCCAGGATGGAAGTAAAATGACATCTTTGTTGCAAATGTCCACCTTTAAAGTATGAATATAATGCATCTACACACATAACTGTCATAAATGTTCAATAACACAAAGTATATGCACAGAAAAAAAGCTTACAGGAAAATGATCCAGTGGATTTGCAGACAGAGGTGATAACCAGGTCACAGAAATGTAACTGCTGGTCACCCAGACGTCAATGTTCTGTAACAAAGTATATTTTTACGGTATTTACACATTGTTTTTTTCACAATGACAAAAGCAACACAAAGTACACTTTTACTGTTTAGATGTGGTGTTTTGGTAGCGAACACTATTGTTACCCTCAAAGATCCAATTTCTGCAATAACCCTTAGACAGGAATTCAGAATCTGTATAGGAGAAAAAAAAAAAAAAAAAAAAAAAAAATTACATATACACATATTATATTATATATATATATATATATATATATGACTGTGCAAATTACAGATCTAATATGTGAGTTCACATTATTTTATTGTTTTACCATGCCCTCTATGTCATTCTGTAGTCCTAATGTCAAGAAGTCCTCACGAGTAAGCGTGTTACCATAAACACGTACAATGTGCTCCTTAAGATCCTTGGTTTCATCCAGCACACACGAAACCTAAACATAAAAAAAGGAAAAACACAAATAGAACATTCATTATATTAACTATTTTTTATTATTATTGTCATTAATATTTTAAATCTTGTTGGATTATATCATTAACATTGTATATCAATGTCTGACAAAATATGATTAAAAATTATGAAATATTTTAGACCTAACAGTATGATTTTCAGAAAAGCTGCTCTGAAATGTTGTACAGTATTGTAAAAAAGACTATACAAATAAACCTGATTTGATACCTTTTCCTGTAGTTCTGCACTCAATGGATGTTGCCAACAACTGAAGTCAGCACTCACATTCTGTAGTTTAGTAACAGCCTCATCTTTTTGCAGAACCTTAACGCTCTCATCTTTTTGCAGAACCTTAACGCTCTCATCTTTTTGCAGAACCTTAACATGGTCAAGGTTTGAGCTATCTTGAGAATGACCTAAAAGGAAAAGAATTAGTATAATCATAGTTGATGCTTGAGCATAAATATAATAAAATATCATGTTACAAACACCAACATATGTTACCAATGACAAGCTGCCCATTCTTGTTAATGGAGGTTTGTCCAGTTCCCATTGACTTCTGTATTTTCTCCAGCCTTGATCTGTTAAGCAGCGTGTTGTGATGGTGGACTATATTTCGAATTAGAAAGATCTGAGAGCTGGGAGACATCATGTTAAGAAAGTAGTTGTTTTTCTCCATTTGGGAAAAAAATTGTTCTACCACTTGGGTGTTAACCTTCCCAGCCAATTCTGGCACAAGGGCGGTTCTTCTTAGAAAATCCTTGGGATCTTTAGCATTTGTTTCATGCAGTTTGTCGTATAGGACATAATGCTCTGAACTACCTGTTGTAGGATGCCCATTGATATCTGGGGGATTTTGTGGCTCTCTTAACCAGGGAAGATTAACCTTGACCTTGCCTTCTTTTGCTAAAGCAATGTTTTCTTCTGTGGGGCTAATTAGTCTTCCGTCATGTGGAGAAAATGGCAGCACCAACGGATCCCTCAGATTTCCATGAGTTGCCAGACCTCTGGCAAAATCATAAATGGTAATATTTGGTAAATGTTTCCATGAGAGTAAAATATCAACATAGTCTCTTAGACTTTCTGCTCTCATGTTGAATTTCAGACTGTACACAACCCCACATGGGCACATAATGGTAGACCAGCCTCCTAAAATCATCAACAATAAAAAAGCTAAATACTTTTGATTTCACTGATTAACAAAATTTGATTTGAAAAGAACTGATGGATTAACATACTCAAGATTATGGTTCCATACCTGATGCACCCAAACTTTCTCAAAGATTTTATCATAGGTGCTCCTACTCCTTATTTCTTTATGAAGCCTGAGAATAAGGTCTGTTTTTGAACCACATGGATCAACCCCACAAGCTTTGCACAGTTTCTTGACATCATCAACCTGTAAAGTAAAAAAAAAAATTCTAATAGTTTCACAGACAGCACATACTGTATCATAATTAATCCCTACCTTCATTTTCATGACTTCCTCAAGAAGTCTATCTTCAGCAATGTCTAGCTCTGCCTGCTCTTTTTTTTTTTTGCTGGGCGATGTACTTTTTCCCACTCAGTGTTTAAAACCAGATCAGATTTTCGTGTTTCTGGTCCAATCCATGGTGCCCAAAAACCAAAGTTTGGCTTAACAATGAATTTATTCTCCTCTCCAGCTGCATGGGGAAAAAAATTCAAAATATAGGTTATTTTAGAGGTATTCCATGTGCTTTGGACAATTTTTGGTAAGGTAACTTGAGCGATTGCTGTCAAGTGGCAGAGATGTTGTGGTTTTCAAGTACTGAGCTAAACAAATGTAATCCATCAGAATGTAGACCAGCACAGTTTATTCTAAGTGTAGTTTATGCCAGGTTTATAGATGACTGAAGAAATCAACACCCCCTGGACTATAAGAGCTACAACATAGAAAAGAAAGGCCAGAACCAACTAATGTCATACAAATGAAATAAATATTAGAACATATTTTAAGTTTGTTTATCAGTAGTCCTTTTTACACATTAATACTGGTAAATTACTAGCAATTTGTTTACCAGTAATTGACCTTGTAATTTGCTGGTTATGTTGCAACTTCATTTACTGGTAAATTGGCAGTAGTGATTTACCTAAAAGGTTACCTGTTACCTGCAATTTGCTGACATTTTAACAGTAAAGACAGTATGTCTGAAAGGGGGTCATCATTCAAAAGAGCAGGGTACAATTTACTTCCATGAGAAAGAAAATCCATGTCTTACCCTTCACAAACCCAAGGGAAATAATATTCAAGGACACCGACTCCCAGAAGTCTTTTATATGAACTTCTCCAGTATACTCGGTTGGATCTGGCACCTCACTCACTGCAGAAGGAAACCAACATACTTTACATACCCTCACATTACAAACAAAGACAAAAACAAACGTTTTCAGAATAGGTTTAATGTATGTACTGTTACCTGGCATACTAAACACTCCCTTTTTATGAAGATCCATAATAATTACAGGAGGATGAGAGCCGCAATTGATGCATGAATATTTGTAGTCATGTTGTACCAATGCTTCAAATTGTAGGTAGCCATGAAACAGATGGTTATGTGGAGGTAGCTTTAAACCAGATGCAAGTTCCATTGCTTTGAAAACTCTGCCTGCTGCATTATGAGTCTATAAACAGATATAAACTAGTGATATACTTTGTTGCAGGACATCTTTGTTGCAGGACAAATTTAAAAAGCTATTTCTTGATAAGCTAAAACTAAAAATGCATTTCCACAAAAGTTAACACAACAAAGACGAATCAAAGTTGAAAATCAAAATTTCAACATACTGTGAAGTGTTTCTAAATACATATTGGTCCCTGTTTTTAGGGAACACACAATTATTAAGTAATATTATTATTATTATTAACTATTAATAGTTGCTTAGCCTGCATATTGTTATATTATATTTTATTATATTATAAGAAAGGTCTATTAAGGTTTATAATAAAAAGTTAGTGGTTATAAAGGTCATATTAATTTTATTTTCTGCATGATCCTATTCTAGATCCCTTGACCCTACCTCTTGCCTAAACATAGCCACTTCAGCTACCTTACTTAAGCATACATACAATAAGCATACATTTGGAGTTCATACCTAGTTTATAGTTAATGTGTTCCCTAATTTCAGATCATATACAGTATATATAAATGTACAGTGAACATACCTGGAGTGAAGCCCTTAAATACAAACATAAGTGGAAACTCATGAGAATGTGATTGTCGAAGTTGTGGATTCCATGTTCCCAGTCTTGGTAGCGGTACTCCATTCCACATCTTTGACATTTCTTGAAGTATGTGTTTATTCCTTAATTAAATTATATGATTATATACATGAATATAAATATAGCAACATGCTGTAATATTTTATTAGAACACTTACCTTCATAGACACATGTCAGTGTCACAATCTTAGCTTTTGATGTGATCAGGATGGGTTCACTTAGAGGCAAGTTATAACCACATTCAGAGCAAAACTTTTCTGATGGCACAACATGCTTTGGTGGGGGAAAATTAAACTCTGCTCTGCAATGATTTTCAGGAAAGTTTGTTGGATAGCGTTTTTTATCCAAGATGTACTTTAAAATTCTCTGCAGAAGTTCTTTCCCAAGTCCAAATGGCTTTTCCAGACTTTCCTTCTCACCTTCTTGATGACCATCCAAGTTGTCCTCTTCTGTTCCAGTTGATTTGACAGATTTGAAAAGAAGTCTATTAGTTTGAAAGAGAAACCACTTAGCGATATATTTATGTGGACAAGAAATTCGTCCTTTAACACAGGGACAATGCCAGCTGTTTTTCTGGGCATCATACATTACCATCACCCTTCCCAATCGACTATAATATGAAGGTTTGTTCTCCAAGACAGACACATAATGCTTTCTGGGTGGTCCAATTTGAACACCCACAGCAAGTGGGGCACTTTGTTTTGTTGCCTCCTTTAGTCGTGCAAGACACATCTCTTTCTTGTTTTCTGTAAACCATCTCTGTTTTACAAGCTCAGTCAGCGTGTCTTCCTCAAGATGACATGTGTTTGACGGAGTTGAACAATAATCAAGTGACCTTAGATGAAAACATCTAAATGCTTGATGCCCACTCCTGGCTGCTACATCATAAAACAAAGAGCAATCATCCACCTCACATTCACTTGGTCCTCTCAGTTTTTGCTTTACATGGATAGGAACAGGTGGCCCACGGAAATTTTGGGCAACTGCGAAAATGCCATTACTTGCATCTACACACTGGCTGGCAAGATGGTAATCTGCACATATATCCACATTTTCAGTTCCATGCTTTCTTTTTATGTGTCGTTGTAAATTTTTCAAGTAAATACTCACATTACATTTTGGACAGAAAACTTTTTTGGGACTAGATTTACTTGGTCTAAGCTCCTGCTCCTGGACCACTGGTAGTATATTGGCTATTGCTGACAGCTGATCAGTTGCTCCATGAACCACTGTGGATTGCTGGTCCCTTTGTTTGCTGGCTATTGCTGACAGCTGGTCACTTGCTCCATGAACCACTGTGGGTGAGTCGTCCCCCTTGGTTTTGTCTATGTTCCTGGTGGCTTGTCCACCTGCACTTACATGCTTCAGCAGGTGTTTTTTAAAGTCAGTGCGACGTATTATTGTTTTGTCACAATAAAAACAGTGGTAATGCGCTGTTTTGTGACAAGAGTGATGACATTTATAGATTTTGAAACCTGAAATATGTATTTTACAATAATGTTAACAAATGTTAATGCATACTTAATTGTAGTAAACATAACAACAATAATATGACTTACTCTCATGTACTACCACCCAAGATAAATGAGACTGAAGGTGGCCAGTTGCCTGTAAGCTGTCCTCAAATTTTATATTGTCCCTGGGACAAAGAGGACAATGAAATTTTGTGCACTTGAGGCACTGGTATGCCTCAAGTGTGTCAGTAACACTTCTTACTGAAAAGTGAACCTAAAACACAATAACATCTTTAAACATCACACTTTTTTTTTTTTTTACAGACTATTACTATTAAATAAACATGTTATTTAAACCATGCTTTAATTATGTTACATTGTGGATTAGGAAGTTAGAAGATGTGTTCTAATATATTTGAAAATGTACCTTATTCTTTAGAAAATTATCCTAAATCGATTTGCAAACGCTAAGAACAGTTTATAAATCAGTGCAGTTCAAATCGTTAACAAGATACATTGACATGCAATTAAGTAACATTAACGTTACCTGTTTATGGTCTACTGTATCCATAACCTGGAGAGCAGATTGTAGGGCCTAGTTGTTTGAAAAAACATAATATTGTCAGACAGCTTCTTCTTCGTCGTCTTCTTTTTATTCTTCTTCTTCTTCTTCTGTTTGACGGATCGCAACCAAATTCACTCGCTACCGCCACTAGGAGCGTGAACAATATTACATGACATTAAACAAACCAATCAAAATCTTCTATTAGTTTGTACCGCCCACTTGCGGCTTAATGTCCCACCCACTTGCAGCTGCTCCACCCACTTGCATCTGGCTCCGACCTCCGTTTATACCTATCTCGGCCTGCCTGAACTAACGCTGACGCTTCATATATATACATAGCCTCTGTTTTGAAGCATTATCAGCTAATCGCCATTAACTAGTACTGTATCAGTGGCAGAGCCAGGATATTTTCATAGGGGTGGCCAAACAGGGTCCAGCAACCAGTCTGGGGTGACACAGAAATTTTTTTCAACATAAAAATGACTATAAAGTACTGGACTGTTTTAGTTCCTACAACACAAATGAATACAATTTGTACATAATTGTAATTGAGAAAGTGGTGGATTAGTGGTTCTGTTTCTTAAGAAAACAACATGGCCTGGTTTCACAGACAGGGCTTAGATTAAGCCAGGACTAGGCCTTAGTTCAGTTAGGACATTTAAGTAGCTTTTATAAACCTGCCTTAGAAAAAAACATTTCTGATGTGCATCTTGAGAGAAAACAATGGCACTGACATATCTTAAGATATGCCTGTGCATGTTGTTTTCAGTTAAAACAGCTCAAACATACATTTTAGTCTGGGACTAGGCTTAAGCCTTGTCTGTGAAACTGGGGGTATATTATGTTTTTTACTAACTATAGTACATATTTACACAGAGATTCACAAAACGTGATGTTGTCCATACATTTTTGGTTCCCTTTCAGTCGGTCACGTTCGACGTACCTCAGTAGTGACCACGAATTGGGATATCGCCAGAGAGCCCTATCATCTTCGAGTGAACTAAAACAAGCCAATGGAGTTGGCGTGCGATATTTGCATAATGCGCACCGCCTCCGTCAGGGGTATATATATATAGGAAGCAGATGCAATCGCACTCTGTCTTTCGCTTCGGAGCCAACCTGTGTGTTCCTGCTATTAGACTGAGAGTGACTTCTCAAGCCTTTGAAGAGCTTTCGTTCGAGGGGAGAGTGGGGTAATGTGAGACATCGGGTAATGTGAGACACCCCCTGTATCTCGACAAAGGAACACATTTGTGGTTATGTGACAATTATGTTTGCAAGCCCCTCACATTTCCCCTTGGCCATGAAGGAGAGGACCTCATGGTGCTAAGCATGTTTTTTTCACAAAAATATATTTTTTGCATATAAAAGTAAATTTTCTTGCGGTCAACTTAATCAACTGTTGTGCCAAAGCAAACTGATTCAGGTAGAAAAACTTATATCATACATGTTGATGAACTATCAACATATAAAACCATGTGATGATGCAAGCTGAAGATTATCCTGAATTGCTAAGAGAGATTGTTTTTTTCTAAAATGTAGTGGTGGGGTAAAGTGAGACAAATGCTTTGGGGTAAAGTGAGACATGAGGCACAAGTTAAATTTAGTCTTAAACATATTTTAATGTAATATTACATTACATATGTTTTATTTTTAATGTCATAAACATTGTAGAAAAGCCATCATGCCAAGGCAAAACACCAGGAAGACAACCTCTGGGGCAAAACACCCCTCAAGGAGAATGATGTGGCACATGTTCCTAAAAGGGATGTGGTGAAGAAGCTGCCTCAACCTAAAAGGCCTGGAGAGATGGAGAGAGCAACTCCTCATCTTTCCCTGTAACCTTCAGGGCTGGAATGTAGAGTAGGCCTAGTTGTAGAGTATGACAGTAGGCTGATGTTCTAATACAGGTGGGTCTAGTCCTGTGTTCTGAGTCCCAGGCTGTTCTAGCTGGTTCTGATTGTGCTTTGCTCTGACCCCCAGACACTAGCTGGCTCTAAGGGTGCATTCACACTTGTAGTTCAGTTCGTTTGGTTATATTTGGTACGGACCAAAGAAGGAAAAAAAATGTAGTCCTGGTCCAATTAGCGTTCAGATTGGCAATTTTATCACCAAACCAAAAGATACCGAACCTTGAGTTCATTACGTTCAATACATTCACAACGTGATTGGTCAGATTTTATGACGTATTGCCTATTTTGAATTGGAACTTAAAGGTACAATCTGTAGGATATTCGCAGTAAAATATCCAAAAACCACTAGGCTAGTGTTATATATTTTGTCCAGCTGATTACTAACAATATCTCTAATGTTTTCAACTACTTGTAAATCATGAGAAAATTCCCATTCTAAACAGTGACACGGGGCAGTGCAGTCGCCTGTCAATGACGTCAGTTACCCTGTTACCGCCTTTACTGACGTAGAAACCACATGACAACAGTGTCGTGGACAAATGCGGAAGTAGTGTCTAGCGTCCAGCAAACCACTAGCTTGCTTCAAGCAGTTCCTTATTTACTTCTTGCACGTTTTATGGTGGATTGTGTTACTTAATTATGGAACGTAATTACTGTTTACCATCTGCCGCTGGTTCTGTCGACAAGGACAGCTCCCGTAAACCTCATACTCATGACCGGAAAAGCGGAAGCTGCGCCGGCGACTGTGACATAATAAAAGTTCCGCTGCTCGTGAGGCGTGTGTTGATCAATCGCTCCAGCTCCTCGTTCAGCTCCACAACACTCGCTCCTGCTCTGCTTCATTCTACAGTAACGTTAATAATCACATCCATGAACATGATTTCTTCCCAACTCCAATTCCTATTCTTTTGCACCGTCCATTGAGATGGAGACCACATGTCCCAAGTTTCTGCTCTAAAACTTGGAGTCATCAAACTACGCCTTTGTTTTGAATAGGCTTCTAGTGACCTCTAGCGGAAAAAAATATTACAGATTGTACCTTTAACAAACATCCAAAACAATGCTGTGTGCTGAGGTATGTGCTTGTTGTGTGTGCGTAGCCTGCATGTGATGGTATTTTGACCAGCTGGGAACTCATGAAGAGCTCATAAAATGTGTAAAGTAGTCAAAATAGTGGCGGGAATCCATCCGTTACACACACAAACGAGACGTGCGTCTGATGCCTGTGATGGGCAAACTTGCGACTATGACAAGAAAAACCAACATGCGTGAGGATTCTATTCTTTTTAGGGTTTCTTTTTAGGCAGCGTTCACATATGTTCAAATGAACCGCACTAACTGAGCAATCGCACCAGGATTTGTTTTAATCGAACCAAACATGACAAGTGTGAATGCACCCTAAGGGTCCTGTGTTCTGACCCCCAGACTGTGTTCTAATCTAACTGGTTCTATCTGTCATTTGAATGTTAATTAAAATATTTTGAATTATATTATGTTGTATTTGATTTTGTTCAAAGTTACTTTCAAGTGTTTAGGAAAAAAAGTGCTTAATTGATCAATCCCCATGATTTTGTTACTAGTCCGACATTAGTTCTGGAATGTGTGGTTGTCAAACTAGCTGTCAGGATTCAAACGGTTACAACAAGTGTTGTTATGGTAGTTTCACAGTGGAAAAAGTAAGTGGATCAGTTTACCCCCAGCTGGTTCACTTTACCCCCTTGATTTTTGTGGTCTGTCTCAGTTTACCCCTAAACTGGGGTAAAGTGAGACACAAGATGACTTTTTTAAAAACAATCATATTTTCATGGATCTTCATCCTGAATACATTCTGATCATTTCCATGGCTATGAAACATCCTGAATTAATGGGAAAGGTGTCAATTTTACTGATATATCACTTTAGCTCGCTTAGAGGGGAGCAAATGTAAAAAATGTCCCACTTTACCCCACTCTCCCCTACAGTGCTGGCATTATGGCACCTTACAGCGAGGCCGCAAGCTTCCCAGAGCAAGCTTTTCGAGCTGTTATACAGCTCTCAACTGCTGTTTTCACAGCATTATTTGCGGTTTTCACAGCATTATTCACGGTTTGGTTTGCGATTTGGGCCGGTTCCTCTGTGTATGTGACTCAGGGAGTGAAAGTGTACCTGCAGTCACATCACGGCTGTTCCCTGTGTGCTTCAGCACAAAGAACAAGAGCTTCTAAAAGAGCTTCACAGACAGACACTGTGTCTTTTTCAAGACGTCATTCTGTCTGTGCGTTTCTGGAGGCGGTCGTTTCCTATCCTCACTGACGGCCACAATCACTTTCTCTCATGTCTGCTTAGCATGCTGAGACTGTGTTTGTGGGTGGTTCATATTCTCTTGTGAGAGCATGCCCACGTCGACGCGCTGTTCGTCTCGCCTTTCTCGTAAGGGCTTGAGCGCTCAGCGCGCCGTGTGCTGTCGAGCTGCCGGCTGACAGCGCGCGTTGCCATAGCAACCCAGCGCGTTGTCCGGCGCTCTAGATGCGCTGTCGAGACTTGAGTACCTTAATTGAGGTGGAGTCCCCTCACTTATTCCCCGATCTAGTTTACTTTTCTGAATCAGAAAAGTACTACTTTGGCAAATAAGACTGGGTGACCAGAGGATCACAGTGGGGCAATACCCGCCGAGCCATTCTCCGTGGGCCCCCCACTCCTCTAGTGCATCGCAAACATGTTGTGACTGTGTTCGTGGGTGGTTTATGTTTAGTAACAACATGGCCACGTCTGCGCTCAGTGCGCCGTGTGTCGTCCAGTTAGATGGCCACGTTCACTGTCCCGCATGGCTGGTAGCTTCTGGGTGGATTGCTGGTCCTTCTTATGGGCGACCTAGCACCTTAATCAGGGCTCCAGCAGAGGATCAGATGTCGACTGCTACATTGGAGAGAGGGTTGTTAGGCTCTGGACATGAAGATGAGGCTGAGCGTTCCACGGTTGTGATGTGCTCATGCTGAATCAGATTCAGACTTAACAACCGTGCTTCCCGGGCCCCTGGGGGCATCGTGCGATGCATACTCGCCTTGCCCCGCCCCCTGTCTTTAGCCCGGATGTGCATTAAAAACTTGGCAGT
Organism: Ancherythroculter nigrocauda; assembly: GCA_036281575.1. Lineage (NCBI taxonomy): Eukaryota > Metazoa > Chordata > Actinopteri > Cypriniformes > Xenocyprididae > Ancherythroculter > Ancherythroculter nigrocauda. The sequence goes on from VTFQ01000002.1 coordinate 7,980,245, forward strand.
TTGGAAGCCTTTTTGGTGTCAAATATGGAACGCCAAAAGGGCCATAATCTGCATTAAGTTTTTTCTCTCTCACTACCCTCTGTGGTGGGGTGGCAGTGCTACGGTCACACCACCTCTGCCCCGCATGGATCTTGGCCCCCAGCAAGTCTGTGGAAGGCCAAAGCACTCATTGCATATGGGTAGTTCTGAGTCGGGGTTGAGCTACGCATGATGCAAGTCATAGGGCAGGCCCCTGGCCAGACAATGTCCACCATGGTGGTCCAGAAACACCCCTGGCCAGACAATGTCCACCATGGTGGTCCAGAAACACCCCTGGCCAGTCTTGCAGAGGTGTGTCGTTGTCAAAGTAAGCTTTCTCGATGCTCTCATCTCACAAGCTGGCCTAAAACCCAGCCCGCTCAGCCCGCAGCCAATCCAGTTGGCAAGCGAGAAGCGGTCCTGGAGAAACAGCGACCTGGAGCTGAGGTAAACAGTTCTTTGGGGGGTGATGCTCGCATTGGTTTTGGTCTGTTCACAAGGTAGAACTGTTATCTGATCCTCCAGGTCTCAAGAGGGTGTGGCTGGCAGTGTGCGAGGCCCCGCCTCGCCACTCTCAGCCCCCTCTCACTTCGCCACAGTGTGATGGTTCAGGCCGCACCCCGTGTGCCGTCTCCCATTCACACTGCTACCTCGCAGAGTCTGACCACACTCTGGGCCGCAACCATGCCGTCCGAGTCAGGTCCCCGTACTCTGCTTCGCTGCCCCACGCCCGGTACGTCTGTGGTGCTTTTGGTCCGCTGGCTCGGTGTCTGGAAGCCTGGATAGCTCTCCCCAGCCCGTCCCGCTGGCTCATTCGCACTATCAGACTCGGCTATGCGATTCAGTTCGCCCGGCGTCCCCCGGTTTTCAGGGGTGTCCACTACACTCAGGTGTCACTGGACAACGCACCTGTTCTCCGGGCGGAGATTGCTGTCCTCCTGGTGAAGGATGCAATCGAGCCGGTCCCTCCAGCCGATGTGAAGTTGGGGTTTTACAGCCCCTATTTCATTGTACCCAAAAAGGGCGGTGGGCTACGGCCAATTCTGGATCTGCGCATCTTGAACCGGTACCTTCACAGGCTGCCATTCAAGATGCTCACGCAGAACCGCATTTTCGAATGCGTCCGTCCCCAGGATTGGTTTGCAGCGATCAACCTGAATGACGCGTACTTTCATGTCTTGATTCTGCCTCGCCACAGACCCTTCCAACGGTTTGCCTTGGAGGGTCGAGCATATCAGTACAAAGTCCTACCCTTCGGGCTGGCCCTGTCATCCGGCGTCTTCACGAAGATTGTGGAGGCGGCCATTGTTCCCCTCAAGGAACAAGGCGTTCGCATCCTCAACTACCTCGATGACTGGCTTATCATGGCCAGCTCGTGAGAGCAGTTGTTCGAACACAGGGATATGGTTCTAGCTCACCTCAGCCGGTTGGATCTTCGGGTCAACTGGGACAGGAGCAAACTCACTCCCAGGCAGAGGATCTCTTGTCTCGGTATGGAGCAAGACTCGGTCGCCCAGACTGCGCGCCTCACCGAGGAGCGCGTCCAGTCGGTTTTGAACTGCCTGAGTACGCTCAAGCGCAGGACAGCGGCCCCACTGAAAGACTTTCAGAGTCTCCTGGGGCATATCGCATCTGCAGCCGCGGTCACGCCACTCGGATTGCTCCATATGAGGCCGTTTCAACACAAGTGTCCAGGCATGCTGTGGTCCACACAGATGCCTCTGCCACCGGATGGGGGGCCACGTACAACAGGCATGCAGTGTCGGGTCTGTGGACGGGGCCTCAACTGCATTGGCATATCAATTGCCTGGAGTTGCTAGCAGTACGTCTTGCACTGGGCCACTTCAAGGAGCTGCTGTCAGACAAGCACGTACTGGTCCGCTCGGATAGCACTGCGGCCGTTGCGTACATCAACCATCAGGGTGGTCTACGCTCCCATCGCATGTCACAACTCACCCGCCATCTCTTGTTATGGAGTCAGAAGCATCTGAGGTCGCTTTGTGCCATTCATGTCCCAGGTGTGCTCAACCGTGCAGCCGACGAGCTCTCACGGCAGCCTCCACTTGCGGGCGAGGGGCGACTCCATCCCCTGGCGGCCAGCTGATCTGGCAGCACTTCGGCGAGGCCCAGATAGATCTGTTTGCCTCCCCAGATAGATCTGTTTGCCTCCCCAGAAACTGCCCACTGCCAGTGGTTCTATTCCCTGACTGGCGGCACGCTCGGCACGGATGCCCTGGCACACAGCTGGCCCCGGGGCCTATGCAAATATGCGTTTCCCCCAGTGAGCCTTCTCACACAACTCCTGTACAAAGTCAGGGAGGACAAGGAGCAGGTCTTGTTAGTGGCTCCATACTGGCCCACTCGGACCTGGTTTTCGGACCTTACGCTCCTTGCGACAGCCCCTCACTGGCCCATTCCTCTGAGGAAGGACCTCCTGACTCAGAGATGGGGCACCCTGTGGCACCCGCGTCCCGACCTGTGGAACCTCCACGTGTGGTCCCTGGATGGGATGCGGAAGTTCTGATTGATCTCCCGCAAGTGGTCGTAGACACCATCACTTCCGCTAGAGCTCCTTCCACGAGGAGCCTCTATGCGTTGAAGTGGAACATGTTCGTTGAATGATGCTCCTCTCACTGAGAGGACCACCGATCATGCTCGGTCAGATCTGTGCTTTCCTTCCTGCAAGAGGGCCTGGAGTGAAGGCTGTCTCCCTCCACCCTCAAGGTGTATGTTGCCGCTATCGCCGCACATCACCATGCAGTTGATGGCAAGTCCTTGGGGAAGCACGATCTGATCGTCAGGTTCCTGAAGGGGGGCGAGGAGACTAAATCCGCCTCGCCCTCCCTCCATACCCTCTTGGGATCTCTCCCTGGTACTTACATCTCTCCAGGGTCATCCCTTCGAATCTTTGCAGTCAGTCAAGTTAAAAGTACTGTCCCTTAAGACCGTCCTCCTGGTTGCATTGGCTTCACTTAAGAGTGTAGGGGACCTGCACGCATTTTCGGTCGACGAATCGTGCCTGGAATTCGGGCCCGATGACTCTCACGTCATCCTGAGACCCTGGCCCGGATATATGTCCGAGGTTCCTACCACTCCCTTCAGAGATCAGGTAGTGAACCTGCAAGCGCTGCCCTCGGAGGAGGCAGACCCAGCCCTAGCTTTGCTCTGTCCCATCCGCGCTCTGCGTGTGTACGTAGACAGAACGCAAAGCTTCAGGACCTCAGACCAGCTCTTTGTCTGTTACGGAGGCCAGCAGAAGGGAAAGGCTGTCTCCAAGCAGAGGATGGCCCACTGGATAGTGGATGCCATCGCCCTGGCGTATGAATCCCAGAGCGTGCCTTGCCCACTTGGGTTGAGAGCCCACTCCACCAGAGGAGTGGCCTCTTCCTGGGCGCTGGCTCACGGCACCTTGCTGACAGATATCTGTAGAGCTGCGGGCTGGGCGACACCTAACATGTTCGCTAGATTCTATAGCCTATGTGTAGAGCCGGTATCTTCCCGTGTACTCGCTTCCACCAGCCGGTAGACGCGTTGAACCCACTCTAAGTGTCGGCTTGCAATGCCATTCCCGCCCCCTGGGCCGGATACGTGCATCTTTGACTCCAGTCACGTTCCCTGCTTGGCGAACCCTGTCGAGTTCCTCCGCCTCCCCCTTTGGCTCGGACATTGCGGAGTGTCTGATGCCAGGCCAACATCCGTCACTGACGTTGTCTGGGTTCCATATGTTGCGATTCCTCTACGTGAGCGGTCCCATATGTGTATTGTCCATGGTCAAACTCCCTACGGTGAGCCCGTGTCTTTCCCTTAGCAGAGCCAGCTCTGCTGTCACCTGTCAGATGAGTCTCCCCCTACCCAGGTGGAGCCATCCCAGGGCCAGTCCATATGTGTATTCTCTACGTAAACTCCTCCCCCACAGGGTAGGTAGTGGCCTCTGCAGCGTCCCCTACGGGTTCGCTTTCCCAGTGTAGTCTAGTTTACTTAGTGGGTATGTTGGAACAGCAGTAGATTCTCTCGGCGTAAGCTCGCCCCCTTCACCGTCCCAATTGGTGCGACGGGTGGCTAGAGCTTGCGCTGGGCACTGGAAGGAGTTTCATAACTGTGGCGCTTTATTTGGGATCCCAATTTGTCGGTCACTACTGACGTACGTCGAACGTGACCGACTGAAAGGGAACGTCTCGGTTACGTATGTAACCCTCGTTCCCTGAAGGAGGGATCGGAGACGTACGTCCCGTCGCCACAGTTTCTGTACCCTCGCTGTAGTGCGGACACCAGTTGTCTCCTCAGCAAAAAACAGAGTGCGATTGCATCTGCTTCCTATTTATATACACCTGACGGAGGCGGTGCGCATTATGCAAATATCGCACGCCAACTCCATTGGCTTGTTTTAGTTCACTCAAAGCTGATAGGGCTCTCTGGCGATATCCCAATTCGTCGGTCACTACTGACCTACGTCTCCATTCCCTCCTTCAAGGAACGAGGGTTATATATGTAACCGAGACGTTTTCTAACCTAATAAAATTTATGTATATTTATGTCAAATTTTTAAACTATATATATATATATTTAGAATTAGAATAATAAGACATCATAAGCTGCTACCAATCAGTATCAACAAAACCCATGCTTGTACTGCAGGTGTAGCACAAAAACTGCATCTAAAGTGACAGATGTATTTACACTGATTGATGCAGCTCAAAAAAAAATAAGGTTTTAAATAAACACAATTCTTGTCAAGCAAATGTGAGCCATGTCGGGGTCTAGCCACCCCCCGGCTCTGCCCTTGAGCCCTTGAGCAAGGCACCTAACCCCCTATTGCTCCATGGATGGAGCGCCGTTTGTGTTGGTATGTGTGTTCAGTACTCACTGCTGTGTGTGTGTGTGCACTTGGATTGGTGAAATGCAGAGCACAAATTCTGAGTATGGGACACCATGCTTGGCATGGCTTGGCATTGTGTTTGTGGCCACTGATGCACCTGCAGTAGCCATGACGTCACATGACTGTATGTCAGTGACTGTATGTCAGTGACTGTGGCACAATCAATGTGCTTTCATTCACTGCAAAGGGAGTTAGTAGCTAATTGACAGCAGCAATTCTGTAATACGGAAACACAGTATTGCAGAATAAAGGCCTATTCCATGAAGCAAGTTGAAGAGTTTTGAGTGGGATAGTTTTATGATACTGTTGCAGCTTTTTTAATACTTGAAGGTGGTCACCATTCGCTGTCATTATATGTACATGCGTGGGCAGGACCTCTCTTTTTTTTCAAATTCCTTTTTTTGTGTTCTGAAAAAGAAAGGTCATAAGGTGTTAGAAAACACCAAGGTGAGTAAACGCAATGGTTGAATTTTCATTTTTGAGTCAGTGGTTCAAGTATATATGGTCATATATTATCCATTATTTGTAGACTTCATTAGATATTCATATGTTTTTAAACAGTGATACACCTCATTATCGATTGTTTAGAAAAAACAGCATAACTTTGATCAGAGCAGACCAAAACCTGTCACTTTTTTTCTATGCCACTTTAGTTAATATGGATTTGAACAACAATATTATCGCTGATATACTTTTAGACTGAAAAAACAATTGAGCAAACTCTACTCAACCTTAATCGGGAAGCAGTTTAAACCTACTCTTTGAGACAGGCCTCAGGCCTTAACAGTGTTCTAGGTATTTTTTGTTTATGCTTTACTCATGAATACACCATTTTTGGCTTCATTCTGACACCTACTGTATTGGTGTGGACATATAGCATCACTGAAAAGCAAAAGGTTTCAGTGTCACGTCTTTCACGTTTGCCTCTAATGCACAGCTATTTGATTGCCATGGTTGAAACAATTTTTCACTATGCATTATCATCAATGTGGGCGGTAGATGGGTTGGTCAGTCTTATTCAGACACTGTATAAATGAAAGGACAGTAATGAGAGCAGAACAAACTCCTAACAGCAGGAGACTAACTCATGGCCTACGAGACAGAGGATCATGAGACTCAATACTGCTTTCCTGCCATCAACTCATCATGTATCAAGGGAAAACGCTCCAGACATGAATACAATATCATTTATGTGTGTTTATTTTTGTTGTCAATATGGACCGTGTTTGTGAACCTGCTGGTGATCATCTCCATCTCTCACTTCAAGAAGCTTCACACTCCAACCAACCTGATCATTCTCTCTCTAGCTGTTTCCGACCTGCTTATTGGACTTATTGTCATGCCTGTGGATGCCATAAATTTGATTGAGACATGTTGGTACTTTGGAGACACTTTTTGTGGTGTTTTTTTAGTTATCTTAGGACTGCTTCTTTCTGTGTCTCTTGGTAATTTAGTTTTAATAGCTGTTGATCGTTATGTGGCTGTATGTCACCCTTTACTGTACCCACAGAAAATAACAATGACTAAAACTTTTATGGGCATCTGTTTCTGCTGGATTTTCTGCTTCAGTGGCAATTTTGCCTTTGTAATTAATACCAGATATCTTGACACAGCCCAGACTGACGAGTGCTATGGAGGGTGCTATTTAAAAGTTTCTTTTTCATTGAGGATCATGGATCTGTTCATAACTTTCCTTATTCCTTGCGCTGTGATCATATCTTTATATTTGAGGATATTTTATGTTGTACACCAGCAAGTGAAAGTTATAAACTCTCTAAAGGCTGGAAAACACGAAATGGAAGGTTCAGTGAGGAGGAAATCTGAGAGTAAAGCTGCTCTGACATTAGGAATCCTTGTGACAGTTTATCTGCTGTGCTTTATTCCATTCTATATATTGTATATAACAGCTGTTATTACTGCTAAAGAAATCTCTTATGACACTATGACATTTCTAGCATGGACTTTGTATGCTAACTCAGGAATGAATCCTCTTATCTATGCTTTATTTTACCGCTGGTTTAAAATATCAGTTAAACACATCTTAACTCTTAAAATTTTAGAGCCAGCATCCTCTCTGATGGACGTTTTAGCAGAAAATTAATGACTTTTATAGAGGGGTGGGATGGGGAATGTATTTTTGAAGTGCTAAAGCACAAACTAATGTACAGTTCTTTTGTCTTATTTGCCATTAGCACATTAACATGATTTTTTTTAAAGATGTTTACATTTAAATGATCATGAACAAGCTACTTTTATGCTGTTATGTCATAAATAACCAGTACTTACCATAACTAGGCCTGTGTTCTTGTCATGGCCTTATTTTTTATATGGCTGAGATAAGTTTTAACATTCAGACATGTTGATTGTCAGTTGTGTATATATACTTCATGTTTTTTCAGTGTGTTTGGTGTCAGTATGTATATGACCGCACTGTGATCAGCCTGGTCAGCACTGAATATTTGGTAGTTACAGACCAAATCCACTTTTCCCCACAATACTGTGTTGTACTATAAACCTTTAAATACTAAATAATATACTAAATATTTCTTTGATTAAACAAAATGACATAATTTGACTTTTCTTTTTTGATCCCATAATAATCCTGAAGAAAATAGTGACTGATAATAAACTCATCTTTTAGTGGTGGTTTGAGATTCACTACACATGAATCCTGACAGGCCTGTAATGCTCATGGAGGGCCAAAAAACTGATTGAAATCTTTGTAGTTTGTTAACACTGTCTGTGGCCTGTTATCTGAATATATCAGCATTTATTTTGATCATCTGAGCTATTGCATCACTGCAGTGTGTGTGTGTGTGTGTGTGTGTGTGTGTGTGTGTGTGTGTGTGTGTGTGTGTGTGTGTGTGTGCGTGTGTGTGTGTGTGTGTTTATAGTATTTCACACCTTTAATGAACGGTTCAGTGGAGGATCATCTCCAAAGCAATAATACATACAGAAAATAAATCATAACAATTGTAATTGGTCCTCTGAGTTTTCACATCATTGATATTTTCTGACATCAGTAAGAGTAAACAAACTGAACAAAGACAAGTCACTGTATATGACAGACCAACCCATGTGACCACAGAGAGAAAGGCCCACACACAGTGTCAATTGCAAAGCCCATTGTATTTACATCAAACGGGGGGAAGAGTCACTCAGGTCATAATCTGGCATGATTACTGTTGTGCAATTAAAGGAATATCTCTCCCAAAAATAAAATTTCTGTCATTATTATTTCACCCTCATATTCTTCCAATGTAGAACTCAAAAGGACAAATCCTGAAGACTGTTTTCCATGCAGTCACTATAAATGCAGAATGAAGCAGCATAGCAAAAGTGGTCCATTGTGTATATATGAAGGCTTTGTGTTTCTCTGTACTGTTGACACCTGCACCAAAAGGTTTTTTTTTTGTTTGTTTGTTTTTTGTATAATACTTGTTGAATAAAAGTTCTACTTCTTTTACTTCTAAAAAACATCAAAACAAAATATTACGTAACCGACCCCTGAATAATGAGCAGCAGCTATTGCATCAGTGCATTTCACACCTCTAATGAATAGATCATTTGTGCATTCAGCACAGGTGTTAACAGCACCCTCAGGTGCACATTTACTCAACAGCAAACTATAATGACTATAATTGGTCTTCAGAGTTTACTGTAACTGATTTCTCAGATGATTTATTTCTGTCTGTTATCAGGAGAAAAGGAGACATTTGTCATTGCTTGTTTGACAAATCAAAAGCTTCAAAGAAAAAGTGACCAATCCTGAGTGGCAACTTCACTACACGCATTCTACCAGCACTGTTTCCTACTGTTTCCTTCCTTTTTCTGCTGTGTAACAACAAAAAGGGCCACCAATAGGGCCAACAATATGCACCACCCAATGGTCGAACTTGACACTATGTGCCTTAGAGGGCATCAGCAGAAAATAATAATAATAATAATAATAATAATAATAAAATAATATAACTGCAACAAAATGGAAGACCAGATGCAACAATTATAATACACCATAAGCCACAAGCACACACAAAGCCTAGGCTGAGACATCACATCCCTTCTTTGAAAAAAATCCAAAATCATAACACACACACACACACACACACACACACACACACACACACACACACACACAGAGAGAATAAGAAGAAGAAGAAGAAGAACCACTCTAAATTAGAACCCTGATTGTTTATGTAATAAAAGCAGTTACTTTTTGGGCACATGTTGTTAATGTCACTTTCCAGTAACTTTTCAAGAGATCAAACGTCTCTTTATTTCATTTAACTTTTGATAGTCTGTACAAAACCTATATGTACCATCTGATTTTTTTTTTAACTAATAAGCACAGTGAGGCCCCACTAGAAAATGAATTCTGAGCTATGCCATTGTCAAGCATTTTCATTTCTCAAAAGGAACCAGATAAAAGCGTTGACATATTAGCTGCGCATCACCCACATCCACGTCATCTTAATCCACATCAATCCGGATTCTGAAAGCAATGTAAAGTAATGGAGAGAATAGTAGAGCAAAGGAAAAGTAGACAGAAACAACAAAAATTACTCGATCACATCAAAAGTATGAGATAGTGCGTCGACCATTAGGGGAGAGTGGGGTAAAATGAGACATATTTTCAGTAATTTTAGGATGTTTTCTATCATTTTAAATGATCAGAATACATCTATGACAAAGGGTTCTTAAAAAAGTTGCACCATCTGGGTGTAAACTGATCATAACTGAATCTGAATCAATTTTAAATTAAATTTTTAAATGAATTTTAAAAATAATTTACCTCTTTTTAAAATGATTTTTAAATAATAAAATTTTCTTTTACAAATAATCATATTTCTTTTCTTAAAACTAATTTAAACAATATAAAACCAACCAAATGAAGTTGAAATTTCAATATATTAATTGTTTGCACTTCTGAAACAATATGTTGAACACCAAAGTTGTAACCTTCCTAAAAACACACTAAACAGAGAGTTTGTTGAGTAAAATTAAATAAAAACTAAATTAGAATGAATGAATACATGTCACTGAATCTATAAACATTTTAGTCAAAAGGTTCTTGGCATTTTCTGCAATGTCGACCATGTTAAGCCATTAACACTGATGAACTCTGGTGGGAGATACAGGGTTCCATTATGCGGGAATAATCAATACAAATACTTTTTGTCCCTTTGTCTGTTAAATTAATTAATGAGCAACTGCAGCAGGATGTTTAAATAACTGCAATAGCTGGTACAATAGGCAATTGAGGGTTGTGTTGTATGGTCTTCTCTTAAGTACTTTATTATGTTAATGGTATTGTTTTATTATGCTGGATTATAGGATTAGGTTGCTTGTTAATATTGTATGTTATATGTGTTGTGTGTTGATGTTGCAGCAGTTCTCTTATCCAAAAAGAGACAATAAATACTACCTTGACCTTGAAAATGCATTAACTTTTGCATGCAACAGCATCAAATCAGTCAGAACTCTTATCTGGAATGTAATTAAGTAATTAACTCCATTTCAAAGCTAATGTTCAAAAAAAGAACATTTTAGAAGGTTGCATCAGAGTGGGCAATAGATGGGTGTGCCAGTCTGATTTAGATAATGTATAAATGAAAGGACAGTAAAGAGAGCAGAACAAACTCCTAACAGGAGGAGATTCACTCATGGCCTATGAGACAGTGGATCATGAGACTCAATACTGCTTTCCTGCCATCAACTCATCATGTATCAAGGGAAAACGCTCCAGACATGAATACAATATCATGTACGTGTTTGTATCATTGCTGTCAGCATGGACTGTGTTTCTGAACCTGCTGGTGATCATCTCCATCTCTCACTTCAAGAAGCTTCACACTCCAACCAACCTGATCATTCTCTCTCTGGCTTTGGCTGATCTTCTTATTGGATGTGTCATGCCCATAGAGGCCACTAGGCTGATTGAGACGTGTTGGTACTTTGGAGACACTTTCTGTAGACTGTATATTATAATCCTTGGATTGCTCTTCTCAGCATCTCTCAGTAATTTAGTTTTAATTGCTGTTGATCGTTATTTGGCTGTGTGTCACCCTTTACTGTACCCACAGAAAATAACCACAACTAAAACTTTAGTGAGCATTTGTCTGAGCTGGGTTTGTTCCTCAGCTTATAACACTACCGTTGTAATTAATAATGGACATTTAGACACTTCACACAGAACAGACATGTGTTATGGAGAGTGTTCTTTAACTATGGATTTTGCCTGGAATGTCACTGATCTGTTCATGTCTTTTATTTTCCCTTGTACCCTGATCATAACTTTATATTTGAGGATTTTCTATGTTGTACATCAGCAAGTGAAAGTTATAAATTCTCTAAAGGGTGGTAAATGTGTAACGGAAGGTTCAGTGAGGAGGAAATCTGAGAGTAAAGCTGCTCTGACATTAGGAATCATTGTGGCCGTTCATCTGCTTTGCTTTATTCCGTACTATATCTGTTCTATATCAGTAACCTCTTCCACAACCATAAATATTTTGACATGGGTTGTGTACACAAACTCAGGTCTGAATCCTCTGGTCTATGCTTTATTTTATCCCTGGTTCAAAAAGACAGTTAAACACATCCTAACCCTGAAAATATTTCAGCCAACATCCTTTTTGGTCAATATTTTTACAGAACATTAATTGTAATTAAACTGGTAAAGCTGTCACTCTTTAACATAGATATGATTATCATTGTGTGATTTATCTTTGAAATTTTAAGTGACAAAATGTTGTTACATTAGATCATTAAGTAAACCTAGCAAACAGAATAAATCCTCTATGTACTGGTAACAAAAAGGTAGACAGTATGTACTTTATGCTTAATCACTTTCACCAGTGATGCTGCATCTGTGTTATCATAGATGAGAGGACAGTCATATAGAAGAGTGGTTCCCAACCCTGTTCCTGGAGTAGCCCAGCTCTGCACAGATGTCGCTCTAATCAAATCAGTGTTGGGGGTACTCCAGGACCAGGGTTGGGAGACACTGGTATAGAACTATGTGTAAAGGTCAAATGTATTATACTGGTTTAGATGTGCCTCATAGAGTTAAACACCTGATACTAAGTATAAGTAACTCATCCAGTTCATCCAGTTGCATTTAAAGGTTGCAGCTACACACAAAATAATTAACAGTGAACCCTAACAATAAAAATATGAAATATCATAATGTAACTTTTCAAGTAAGTTGATGTCATTTTTATGTTATTTCATGAAAATGGGAGTGAATAAATTAATGTGAATAAATTAATTAACTACTAAACATTGCCTTATGCAAGATGATTTTTTATGATCCGAACAAGGATTATATTAAACTGCTTTAATTATCCAGTTAGATTTGGCAGCTTACACACTTTCATATGACTTTTGAAATAGTTTAGTGAATGGATTGATTGCTGTATTAAGTTATTAAATAATGAAAACGGTGACCCTGTAGTAGAAAGCAGCTCTTGTGCATATGTTGCATCAGTCTGGTGTGTGTTTGCCCTTTCTTCTTTTGTATGAAGGCCCAATAGTGCACAACACAAAAAAGAAAACATAAGAACACAGTGGAATCAAGCCACACCAGAATCAAGCCACGTCACAACAGAAATCCTCCCACGCACAAGTGTACTTAACGAATTACCACAATGATAATTCAGCTACTTATTCATTAGTTACTTATTGATAAGTGAACCTCCCTTTAAATAAAACAATCCTTTATTAGGTCATCCGTATCTACGGCACTTGGTGAATTAAGTGCTGTTAGAGTTGAATGAGCCGAGTCCAAATTTTTCCATTTCCTGTGAGGGTGTGTTAAATCCAGCAAATGGGTTTAATGCAGGGTCTAATGATCAGGGGCATCATGTACCTACTTATTTATTATTTATTCTTAGAAGTTCTATCACTTCTTCCTAAGTCTAGTGGTGTCATTTTTAAAGTATACATGGGGACTGGGTTAAAATCCTGATATAGTTTTTTATAATGGACCAAGCAAAACTGCACAGATTCTCTATAGCACATGCTAAGTTCGACTGGTCTGCAAAAATAATTTTCACAAAAGTCTGATATTTAAATGGATATACATATGGCCCTAATGAAATCCAAAGGTGAAACAGTTTTTACTGTACTAATAATTTTTATGAACCTTGAAATAGGGTAAGATTGAAAATACCAATTTTCTCGATTTTAATTGATTCCTATTTTGATGAACCGTTATTTTTTGATGAACCGTTATTCTTAAACCCCAAGAAGCACACTCAGATTATTCATGACTTTTGTAGGGGTGGGCTGGGGGGATTTATTTTAGATGTATTTTTCATAAACTAATGTACATACAGTATACATGATTATAAACTGTAATCTTTTAGTGGTGGTTTGACCTTCAATGCACATGAATACTGACAGGCCTGTAATGCTCATGGAGGGCTGGAAAACTTGTTGAAATGTTTGAAATTTTTAACTGACAACATATCCATAGCCAGACGTGCGACAGTGACCAAAATTATCACTAATTCAGGAGTGTATTTTATTTGTTAGGATCTGTTATATCTTATGAAGTTTTAACCAGAAAAAAGACACCCAGGTCATAATCGGGCTTAACTGTTGTGCAATTAAAGGAATATTTCTCAAAATAAAATAAAAGTTCTATATTTATTTTTCACCCTCATATTCTTCCAAAGTAGAAGTAGGAGAGTGTTTTCTATGCAATCACAAAAAAAAAAAAAAAAAAAACAGAATAAAGTACCATAACAGTATCATAAAAGTGGTCCACTTTGTGCTACATGATGGCTTTATGTGAGTTTCATGAGAGCAGTACAGATGTTCCATTCATGATTAATCATTGTTTTAAGTCAGGGGTTTTCAGTGAAATTATCTGAATGATTTGTTTGCAAATTGGTCTGATCTGGACATATCATGCAAAACTGTTATAATGCTTTAGAAGACTTGAACTATAGTTGTATGGACTACACAGAATCCTGATCTGGACTGAAGAAATGAACTACATTTCAGTGCAAATTTTTAGTGTTTATGTTTACAAGAAAAGAAATAAGATAAATATAAATACATTTTAAAAAAAGACATTTTTATTTGTAGGTTACATTAGAGTGGGCAGTAGATGGGTTGGTCCATCTGATCCACTGTATAAATTTAAAGGAGAGCAGAACAAACTCCTAACAGGAGGAGACTCACTCATGGCCTATGAGACAGAGGATCATGAGACTCAATACTGCTTTCCTGCCATCAACTCATCATGTATCAAGGGAAAACGCTCTAGATATGAATACTATGTCATGTATGTGTTTGTGTTATTGCTGTCAGCATGGACTGTGTTTCTGAACCTGCTGGTGATCATCTCCATCTCTCACTTCAAGAAGCTTCACACTTCAACAAACCTGATCATTCTCTCTCTGGCTGTGGCCGACCTGCTTATGGGACTTATTGTGATACCTATAGAGGGTTCCAGGCTCATTGAGACGTGTTGGTACTTTGGAGACACTTTCTGTAAACTGTATTTTATAATCCTTGGATTTCTCTTCTCAGCATCTTTCAGTAATTTAGTGTTAATTGCTGTTGATCGTTATGTGGCTGTGTGTCACCCTTTACTGTACCCACAGAAAATAACCACAACTAGAACTTTAATGAGCATCTGTCTGAGCTTGGTTTGCTTCTCGACTTATAACACTACCCTTGTAATTATTAATGGATATTTAGACACTTCAGTCAGAACAGACATGTGTTATGGAGAGTGTTCTGTTATGATGGGTTTTGCCTGGAAAGTCACTGATCTGTTCATGTCTTTTATTTTCCCTTGTACCCTGATCATAACTTTATACTTGAGGATATTCTATGTTGCACATCAGCAAGTGAAAGTTATAAACTCTGTGGTAAAGACTGGAAAACATGGAATTGATGGTTCAGTGAGGAGGAAATCTGAGAGTAAAGCTGCTCTGACATTAGGAATCATTGTGACAGTTTATCTGCATTGCTTTATTCCATACTATATCTGTTCTATGTCAGTAACCTCTACCACAACCATAAATGTTTTGGCATGGGTCGTGTACACAAACTCAGGTCTGAATCCTCTGGTCTATGCTTTATTTTACCCCTGGTTTAAAAAGACAGTTAAACACATCCTAACCCTGAAAATATTTCAGCCAGCATCTTCTCTGGTCAATATTTTTACAGAATATTAATTGTAATTAAACTGGTAAAGCTGTCATTCATAAATGTATGTATAATTATCATTGTATGCTTCATCTTTGTAATTTTCAAAACATGTTCCTTAATAGTATATAGCTCATTAAATTATGTATGTTTGCTATTAAATCTCAAATGCAGATATTGACAGAATTTAACAATTAACTCAACTTCTTTACACACACACACACACACACACGTTTGTTTTTGTGAATTGTGGGGACTTTCCATAGGCCGCAATGCATTTTATACTGTACAAACCGTACTTTCTATCCCCCTACCCTACCCCTAACCCTAAACCTAACCATCACAGGAAACTGTGCACACCTTTATTTTCTCACAAAAACATCATTTAGTATTTTTATTAATTAATTTACATTGTGGACACACACACACACACACACACACACACTGTGACAAAATGTCCATGAACTGTGTTGCATTAGATGATTAAGTAAACTGAGTAAACAGCACAAATCCTCAGTATACTGGAATAATGAAAAGGTAGATAGTATGTACTTTATTCTTAATAACTTTCATCTGTGTTATACATGAAAAACACAATGACAGTCATATAGAAGAGTGGTTCCCAATCCTGGTCCTGGAGTAGCCCAGCTCTGCACAGTTAGATCTCTCTCTAATCAAGCACCTGATTCAACCTGATTAAATCCCTAACTCCAAGACCTCAGATATGGGTGTGTCAGATAAGAGAGACATCCAAAATGTGCAGTGTTGGGGGTACTCCAGGATCAGGGTTGGGAACCGCTGATATAGGACTACAGCCCTAGAGAAAATTAAGAGACCGAAAATTAGCAGTTTCTCTAGATTTAATATTTATATGTATGTGAAAGACTGATGACGGATGAAAGCTCTGATTGGCAATCAGGTTATTCCACCAAATTTTGATTTCTTAAAAATAAATATTGTGTTGTTTAAAAATGATTGTAAACTTGTTTTCCTTGCATTTCCTTGGTGTATTTACTTGAAATTTGGAAGAAATGTTGCCAGTTCATAAAACAAAAATGTTAATTTTACTCAAACACATACATACAAATAGTAAATCCAGAAAAACTGCTAACTTTGTCTTTCTTTTTCCCAAGGGCTTAAATGTATTACCATAGTGTTAGATGTGCCTAAAACATTTGAAACAGAGCAATTTCAAATTCATTCAAAATTCATGTAGGATAGGGATAGCACTACACACAGAAGAATTAACAGTGAAGCCAATGAAACACTATGAAAATATCATAATGTAACTTTTCACGTTTGTGGAAAAGTTTTATGTTATGATTTATTTAAATTTATTTCATGAAAATGGGCATGAATAAATTATTGCCAATCTGGAACTACTAAACATCATCTTATGGATGATTTTTTATGATTATTGGGATTATATTAATATATGATTGCTGTATTAAGTTATTAAATTATAAAATGTCTCGGTTACTGTTGTAACCCTCGTTCCCTGATGGAGGGAACGGAGCTGTTGTGTCAAAAACCGACAAAAGGGGTCACTCTTGAGAGACCCAATCACCTCTGACATATTTAAGGCCAATGGAATTGTCAAGTGAAATTTGCATGTGTGGCCACTTCCCGGACATCCGGGTATAAATGAGGTCCAGCGTGCTTCATTTATTCTCTTGAGCAAGTCAGTGGCAGTTCAGAGTTGTTCAGTGGGACACAACATCTCCGTTCCCTCCATCAGGGAATGAGGGTTACAATAGTAACCGAGACATTGCCTTTCTGTCGGTTACTTTCACCGTTGTGCCAAATAACAAGTGCACTATACCCCCTCACAACCTTCCAACGGCCAGAAAGTGTGATCTCAAGTCTCTCTTTATATAAGGAAACTCACCATTGCAATAGAAAAAGGTAATTTAGATAGTCTAATTACAGCTAAGCTCACCTGGCTGTCAATACTATGAAGTATTCACCTTCTTCAGAGAAAGGAACACTACGGAGACCACATCCTACCTGAAGGGGAGGTGAGTATGTGGAAAATACATCCTTTGGACTTATCAATGGGAAGTACTACATAGGGAATAGTCTCTGTGGAGTGCTCCACCTACTGGGGAATAAACTAACAACCACAGTGACTGGTCAGGGGAAGACTCAAGGTTTACGTCAGGGAAACCGAACAGTGGAAAAATATACATATGGTACTTTTTGGGGGTAAGCAAAAACGTTTTTGTGTTTGTCACTTTAAATGCAAATGAGCTGTGCTCCCGGCCCCCTTTCAAGAAGAGGGCAGAGATTTAAGAGCTCATGATCTGGTATACCTGCAACAACAAAACAGGACAATCTCATGCACTGAAAATGTCAGAAACTGTCGGTAGCGGTGTTCAGCCTTATGTGTTCGAACCAGAGTTGGACAATGATGGAGAGACTCAAAAAGAAATGACAACATGTAGAATGCAACAGAATGTTTCTGAATGGTTGCTTGATGAATTTATGTAGTTGATGTGGAGTTAACTATCTTCAAGTCATCGATTAGCATGTTCAGTCATGATAATCTATAATTTGCTGTACAGATGCTCGTGTGGGAACTGTTGTAAAATGCCTACAGACCCAGAGAATGCTGCTTGAAGATAGAACAGCTATAGTTTAGTTTAATTATGGTTCACGAGCAAGGACCACGCCACAACCATAAATGTTGGAGAATTATTTATTAAAGAAAGTTAGGGATGAATAGAGAGAAGATGAAGAGGAAGGGGAAAGGGATGGTAATCAGTTCGGGGTGAATAGGGAGTGCATGAAGAAGAAGGGGAAAGGGATGGTAATCGGTTAGGGATGAATAGGGAGAGGATGAAGAGTAATCAGGTAGATCCGGGCGTCTAGTGTTGGTGGCCGGGAGACTCAGAGTCAGGGCATCTTCTCAGTTACATGTAAGCTGAGTGATTAGGACCCCCAAAGATTGGGAAGAGCTGAGGTAGGCCTGGCTTGACAGGGTCATTGATATTGTTACTGATGTAAGAGCGATAAGCTTGTGAAGATTCGGATTGTCTCGTCTGAGATACCTCATCTTGCTGCTGAGGTCGCTGCTCCAGTACAGAAGGAATGTATTGAGTGGTGTTCGGCATATATTCCGGTGATACAGAGGATTTGATAGAAGCGCTTGTTAAACCAGAATCTTGTGGCTGGTTTTCCGGTTTCAGTAAGAAAGAGCAGATCTTTGGGAGATGCTTAATCAACATGCTTGGAGTAAACATTCAGAATAAGGTTAGAATGGGTTGAGGTAGGAGATTAAATGAAAGACATAAATAGGGTATGATGATTCTAATTATTCCGTTTGCTTCTCCGAAGACGAATATGAGAGTGTCTTGAGAGCAGATAGAAATGTCAGAGATGCAGAGATGGATAGACTGATTGAATGTAGATGAGGTAGGCCAAATTCTGATCATCATAGGAAACTGAAAAAAGGCAAGTGGACACTTTAATTCTAAAAAGCTTGAGCGTATGGAGAGGATGCAGAGGCTAAATAGTTTGGTGCTTAGTAGAAGGTGTTTGTGGTGGCATGATAACTTTTAAGCCAGTTAAGTAAGCTGAAAGAGAGCTTGGAACAAGGCAATTAAGGAAGGCCTCTTGAGAACCGTTGAGATTTCTGATCTACTGGGTTAGTTGAAAATAGTTGTCAAAACAACTGGACTGGTGTTGGATGAATGTCCGATTCTGGAGCAGAGTCTGAATTTCTGAAGTGAGTCAGCTATGAGACTGAGGTGTCCAGGTATGTGAGCAGCTCAGAGGAGAAACTGGTGTTGAGCGGAAATTAGAGTGAAGCACAGATTCTTTCCTGCACAAGAATTGCATGGTTAACTGCAGAACGTGATCTGCCTTTTTTATGATTTCTGCTACTGCTGTGTTGCCTGAGTGGAAAACCATTGATTTTCATAGACCATTCAATCCCCCAAAAGGTGGTGGCTATGATTATACAGTTTACTTCATTAAATGCTGAAGAGAACATGCCTGACCATGAGAGAACTGGACTCTGGGGCCGTTCTGAGGCAAGCCAGCGGTCACCTTAGTTACTGCCAAAGCCTCTAGAGTGTGCTGTACACAGTCCCTTTTAAGACAAGTCATTTTACTCTGTGGCCATTTTTGAAACACCTCTCGGACATGCAAGAGTAGCTTCTATCTCTTTGAATGGAGAAACATCAAATTCTCCAAGCCGTTTGCCAAGCTTTCGATAATTTTTTTTTCAAGCTGGATCAAGCTAATGTGGATACACAGTCCTAAGTGTGCATCTCTGTAGGAAGCACATGTCTGATTGCTTCTATAGGAACCGGAGCTTCTGAGGGGAGCTGCAGTGACGTGATGATTTATGGAGGTGTGACAATTAGAAAGTCGTTGGGAAGGTGGAGGGCCTAAGGGAGTCCATGCTTCTGGAAGGGAATCAAAGATCTTAGGGTTGCTTCTGCAATTGAAGGTGAGGCATACGGCAAGTAATAGGCGCTCTTCCAGAGGACTCCAAAGAAGCACCGAAAATTCTGGGTGGATAGCAGAGACTTTGAAGGCACTGGTGATATCTGCTTTGCCAAGCCGAGCTCTGTAGACTGCTGGGTGAATAAGTTTGATGCCATGGTCGAAGTTAACATATTGCATGGAGAGTCTGACAAGTTCAGTCTGAAGCTGTTGTGGACGAGAATGTCTCATGACGTCACGAGTGACGGAAAGTGTAAATAAATAATAAGTAAAATTAAATAGTCAAAAAAGTCTACTTGCTCTGGATGCGCTGGTTTTGGCCTCATCACCAGCTGCAGCCATGTCCTCATCTCCTAAATCAAACAACTGTGATTCACAGAAACTACCAGCTAATGCATTCACATTCATGTAAAGTAGCCTTTTTTGACAAGTTTGGGTAAAACGCACATGATATAGTACCTTCAATGCCCTTAGATGGCGATATTGCTTCTTTATTGCAGAAACAAACTGCTGCAGAAAAAGTTAGGTGCCATGCAAAATGTAATGTGTAATTGCATTACTCATCACAAATTGGAGTAAAAGTTACATTTACTCATTCAAAAATGTAGTCAAGTAGAGAGTAAAAGTTGCTAATATCTTTGATACTAAGTACAACTGAGTGGCTGATTACTGAAGCAATAACCACCACGCCCGTATTTCTTTTTTTTTTTTTTTTGGTTACATCAGAGTGGGTGGTAGATGGGTGTGCCATTCTGATTCAGACACTGTATAAATGAAAGTACAGTAAGAAAAGCGAAACAAATTTCTAAAAGAAGGAGACTCACTCATGGCCTATGAGACAGAGGATCATGAATACTGCTTTCCTGCCATCAACTCATCATGTATCAAGGGAAAACACTTCAGACATGAATACAATATCATGTTTGTGTTTTTTTCATTGCTGTCAGCATGGACTGTGTTTCTGAACCTGCTGGTGATCATCTCCATCTCTCACTTCAAGAAGCTTCACACTCCAACCAACCTGATTATTCTCTCTCTGGCTGTGGCTGATCTTCTTATTGGACTTGTCATGCCCATAGAGGCCATCAGGCTCACTGAGATGTGTTGGTACTTTGGTCACACTTTCTGTGGACTCTATTTAATATTTATTACAGTGCTTCTTTCAGCATCTATTAGCAATTTAGTTTTAATAGCTATTGATCGTTATGTGGCTGTGTGTCACCCTTTACTGTACCCACAGAAAATAACAACGACTAAAACTGCAATAAGCATCTGTCTGAGCTGGGTTTACTCCTCAACTTATAACTCTGCCTTTTTAATTAATAATGGATATTTTGACACTTCACTCAGAACAGACATGTGTTATGGAGAGTGTTCTGTTACAATGGATTTTACCTGGATAGTCACTGATCTGTTCATGTCTTTTATTTGTCCTTGTATCCTGATCATAACTTTATATTTGAGGATTTTTTATGTAGTACATCAGCAAGTGAAAGTTATAAATTCTCTGATGAATGGGAAATGTGTAATGGAAGGTTCAGTGAGGAGAAAATCTGAGCGCAAAGCTGCTCTGACATTAGGAATCATTGTGACAGTTTATCTGCTGTGCTGGATTCCGTACTATATCTGTTCTGTATCAGTAACCTCTTCCACAACCATAAACATTTTGACATGGGTTGTGTATGTTAACTCAGGTTTGAATCCTCTGGTCTATGCTTTATTTTATCCCTGGTTTAAAAAGACTGTTAAACACATCTTAACTCTGAAAATATTTCAGCCAGCATCCTCACTGGTCAATATTTTTACAGAACATCAATTATAATTGTAAACTGGTAAAGCTGTCACTTATAAAGGTTGATATGATTATCTTTTAATGATTTCTATTTCTAATTTAAACTACATGTATCTTACTAGTATGTAGCTCATTTTAGAGAGTATGTTTGCTGCATTTGATGTTGAAAAGCATATATTGTCCAAATTGAACAATTAAGTAAACTTTACATACACACATTGAGTGACGAAATGTTCACAAATTGTATTGAATTTGCTCATTAACTAAACTGAGCAGCGTAAATCCTCAGTATACTGGAATAAATGATAAAGGTAGATATGAGCTTTATGCCTAATATTAGAAAAAGTTGTATAAAAACGAGTTACTAAAAGGATATGAGGATGAACAAGAGTGAATGTGAGGGTGGATTTAAAGATTGATTGTATTAAGATTTAAGGGTGATGGGTGGTTTGGAATAAAAGGTAAATTTTGGTTTGAGTTTAAAAAATAAGGTTTATTTGTTATTGTGTTATGAAGATATAATATATATAGAAAAATATTTAATATATTATGGAATTCGGAATGGTTGTATAAGGGGTGGGTAAATAATAAGCTTTTGCTTCATCCCGCTCCTTTTCAGACACATGTAATGAATTGATGATTATTTATAGATATTGTTTATTTTTTATGTGGTAACACAATTGTTGTAGTTCATATTTTATTTTATCTGATTTTTATTGGCTGTTGTTTGAAATAAAAAATAAAGAAAGAAAGAAAGAAAGAAAGAAAGAAAGAAAGAAAGAAAGAAAGAAAGAAAGAAAGAAAAAGAAAGAAAGAAAGTTTCACAGTCATTTGATGATCCTCAGGCCATCCAGGATGTAGGTGTCTTTTTTTCTTTTGGTCCTTGGTGATTCATATAATGTAAGTCAATGGTTACCATAACTTTGAGAGTAAAAAAAATAAAATAAATAATAATACATATACATATAAGTTTTCATATGTGCATTTACACACAAAATTTTAACTTGCACAGGCATATCTTAAAATATGGCAGTTCCATTGTTTTCTCTCAAGATGCACACCAGTAATGCACACCAGTAACCAGTATCATTTATCTTTTATATCATTAAGGTATTTGTATAATTGCCATTTTACCATTTTATAGATACATTTTAGATCCCTTAACCCTATCCCCAAACCCAAACATAACCATTTTATAGAGGATATAAAAAGAATGTACAAAAAGTAATAGACAGAAATATGTAAACCTACAATGACAGTTTTACTAACAATATAGCATTAAAAAGATGTTTTGAGCCACTAATCCCACTCTTGCCTCTAAACCTCCACATAACCATTTCTAAAAAAATACACACAGTTATAAAGAAAAAACATAATAGACAGACACGTGTAATCACAATATTGTATATTACAATATCAACACATGACTCTAAAC
This sequence comes from Ancherythroculter nigrocauda, assembly GCA_036281575.1. Lineage (NCBI taxonomy): Eukaryota > Metazoa > Chordata > Actinopteri > Cypriniformes > Xenocyprididae > Ancherythroculter > Ancherythroculter nigrocauda. The sequence goes on from VTFQ01000002.1 coordinate 8,002,982, forward strand.
AAATACAAGTTAACTGATATAGAAGGAGGCAATGGTCCAGCCTAACATAATTATTATTTGTTCCAAAGATTGATTTATTACTGGTATCGAGCACATTGGCAGTGGCACAGGTTTTTTCCTCACATTTTCCTCACTTGACATGGCAGGTTAGGACAGACTCCTAAACAAACACTTCAGATGCCCCAGTATCTCTAAGAATCTTAACTGGCACTTTATCAGTGCCATTATGCAAAGACACAAGACTGTTAGTAATAAAATTTGATAAAACAAAATAAAAATGTGAATCAGAATTAGTCAATATTATATTTGTTTCTATAGCAGTGTCAGAGTCAGTCTGATAAACAAAGTTTCAATCTCCCCTTTTGCCAAGACACCTCAAACTGCATCACACAGCCCTAATCCCCCTTCCGGAGATATCTTATCTATGCAACGCAGTTCAAATTTCCCCTTTGGAAAGTGTCCTGACTGTAATCCAGAGATATCTTAACCATGCACTACAGCTTAAATTTCCCCATGGTTTGTCCCCTTATCCAAATTTACCAAATTTTAACCTAATCACTTTCTTCCTAATTCTCCCAGCTCTTTCAACCAGACAGCAATATTTAAAATGCATTAAAAGTCAGAATAACAAGATGATACATAAAAGATATAAAATACATTAAAAATGAAATAAAAACAGGAAAAGGAATTAAAAGAATAAAAAGATAATACGTATAAAATAAAATGCAAACAGTTCGGACATAGCACAGTGCTCAATCAGCAAATGCATAGATAAAAAGATATGTTTTGAGTCTGGATTTGAATGTGGCTACTGTTGGAGCACATCTGATCTCTTCTGGAAGCTGGTTCCAGTTGTGGCTAGCGTAACAGCTAAAAGCAGACTCTCCTTGCTTTGAGTGAACCCTTGGTATTTCTAAATGACTTGATCCTGATGATCTGAGTGATCTGTTAGGTTTATATTCTATGAGCATATCTGCAATGTATTGAGGTCCTAGGCCATTGAGTGATTTATAAATAAGTAACAGTAGTTTAAAATCAATTCTAAATGCAACTGGAAGCCAGTGCAAGAACCTGAGGACTGGTGTGATATGTTTATGTTTTCTGGTTCTGCTGAGAATCCTGGCAGCAGCATTCTGTACGAGCTGCAGCTGTCTTATGGTCTTTTTGGGAAGACCATTGAGGAGCCCATTACAATAATCCACCCTGCTGGTGATGAAAGCATGAACAAGTTTCTTTAAGTCTTGACTGGAGACAAAGCATCTAATTCTTGCAATATTTTTGAGATGATAATATGCTGATTTAGTTATTGTCTTTACATGGCTACTGAAACTCAGGTCTGACTCCAAAATCACACCAAGATTCCTGACTTTATTTTTAGTTGTTCGACCCCTAGAGTGAAGGTACATGTTCACTTTGAGAACTTCATCTTTGTTTCCAAACGCAATGACTTCAGTTTTGTCTTTGTTTAACTGAAGGAAGTTTAGGCACATCCAATTTTTAATTACATCAATGCACTGGCACAGGGAGTCAATGGGGCTGTAGTCGTTAGGTGATAGGGCTAGGTAAATCTGGGTGTCATCTGCATAGCTGTGATATGCAATTTGGTTCTTTCTCATTATTTGGCTCAGTGGCAGCATATATAGGTTGAACAGGAGGGGTGCAAGTATTGAACCTTGAGGGACTCCGCATGTCATGGATGTCCACTCAGACTTATGGTCACCGATACTCACATAATAACCTCTCCCTTCTAAGTATGACCTGAACCATTTAAGGACCATCCCAGAAACCCCAACCCAGTTTTCCAGCCTGTCAAGAAGTATGTTGTGATCAACAGTGTCAAATGCAGCACTGAGGTCGAGTTGAACCAGCTGTAGCGAATTAACTCAAATGGGAAATATTAATAATGATTCATAACTCAATATGATTTATTAATTATGATTAATTATGAATATGTAAATCTGTTAATCAGATTAACTGGATATAGCTACATTAATCTTAATATTACAATCAATTAACCTGTTGTCCAGGGAACACTCAGTGTTGATTGTTTAATAATTCTAAAGTTGCGTCCCAAATCACGCACTATACACTATGCACTTATACACTATGTACTTGTGCACTATGCACTCATCCATGTAGTGCGTGAATTGTATAAGTTTATTTTGTCATTTAACAACGGAGTCCGATCCTCCCTTCCCCTCCACTACGTAATTAAAGCTGTGACAGTCGAGTGCACGAAGTGTCCAACATTCCACACTTCGTTTTTTCCGTTAATTTAGTGCATCATCCGGGTATTTAAAGTGCACTTTTTCTTTTTGGAATTTTCTGTGTGAACGCACTATTTATACTTAAAAACGTCATAGAATAGTGCACAAGTACGCGAATTGGGACGCACCTTAAGAAATGTTCATTTCCAGGTTATGGAAAAATAACATTCTTATTGTACCGTGCTACTTAGAGCATGGATTCAAGATCTAAATCACTTAAGAGGCAATTTATTAGCAGACGGAGTCAGAACCAAACATGTAATGTGCACAATCTTTATTAACTAACTCACAAACACAAAACTAAACTAACAAACACATAACATACAACAAAGGTCACACACATACGTACTGTAGGTAAGAATGAGTAATGATAGGGTTGAACCGGAAGACGTACTGTTACTAGAGCTATAGGAAAAGGTCAAAGACAATCTGGAAAGGAATCATCAGTTTCTTCAGCAATGGCAAAGGTAAGTCTTAGAAATTAATACTAAATCGCTGTTTAGTGTTAAACTGTACAATACTTGCAATATGCCTTTAGGCTGAGGAACGTCAGATCGCCAGGTTGAGGAGAGATCTTGAGGATTTCGTCTGAAGTTGTTGCCAGTCTTTTCTATGTTGGATGTTGAGCACATGGCTAGTTTGTAGGCTGAGGCCTACAGGCCTTGCAGGCCTGGCCTAGGCCGGCCGCAAGGAGATCCGTTCGGTCGTCCAGAAGCAAGGAAAAAGAGAGGGAGTGGCATTGTTCTCTAGCTTTTAACCTCTGGTCAAAGTCCAACCTCTTAAGGTTGATGCAGTCAATGAAGGTGTTGTATTTCCGGGTGACAACACACACCCTTGTCCGGGCTTTTATGACCAAGCAGATTAACAAGCTGAGTCTTTGAATAAGAACTATTAAAGATTCTTGTAATACTTATGTGTTGCGCAGGTATGGACATACCACATACACAAGCATTTAAATCTTCCCGATACGAACGCATAGACACTAAACATGGCATGATTGAAGTTACCTTAAATGTATCATAAAACATACACATACATACGTGAATACAATGATTGTAATACAGCAATGGTAATAATGGATAATATTTCATTTCCTGGGATTGTGCATGTTCATTTATAGAACAGTCTGTCTATACATTAATGCAAGAGAGTCTGTGTTATGTGTGGATAATGCAGGAAAGATGCACATTTTTGTGTGTCTCTTCTCTGCTCTCCATGCGGCATTTATTGGTGCAATAAAACTTGTAACTGAGAACTTTTCGGGGGATGGAAGCCAGACCTCAGAGTGAGCTTAAAACTATTGGTTAACTAACAAATAACTGCGTCTGATTTGTCTCAGTCATTACACAGCACTGATAATTTACCTGTATCTGTGTTTAGGCGAATATCATTTATTATCTTTATGAGTGCTGTCTCTGTGCTGTGATGCGGTTGGAAACCAGATTGAAAGTTGTCAAAGTATCCATTCAAGCTTAAGAACTTGTTCAGCTGATTGAAAACAACTTTTTCAATGATCTTGCCTATGAAAGGAAGATTTGAGATTGGTCTGTAGTTGTTCAATATGGTGTTATCCAGATTGCTCTTTTTCAGGAGGGGCTTAACAACTGCAGTTTTCAGGGATTTTGGAAAAGTCCCAGAGAGAAGTGAGGCATTTACCACTTCTAGGAGATCTGCTTCTAAACAGTTAAACACGCTTTTGAAAAAAGTGTGTCAAGGGCGCAGGTTGATGTTTTAAGGTGCTGTACTGTTTCTTCCAAAATGTTACCATCAATTGCTTCGAAAACAGACATAATAGCTACTTTCTGAGGTTGTGATCTGATCTGTTTTACCCCAGTGCAGCTCAAGGATGTGCTGATCGCCTTTCTGATATTATTAATTTTCTCAGAGAAGAAGGAAGCAAACTCACAGCATTTGCTGTCTGAGAGCATTTCACTGGGAATCTGACTTGGGGGGTTTGTTAGTCTCTCTACAGTAGCAAAAAGACTGCGGGTGTTGTTTAAGTTTCTGTTTATAATATTTGAGAAGAAGGTCTGTCTAGGTTTGCCTAGTTCCACATTGAAAGCATGAAGGATATCTTTATAGATGTTTTAGTGGATTTCAAGTTTTGTCTTTCAGCGCTCAGCTTTTCTGTGTTGTCTTTTCATATTTTGCACTGCTGTTGAGTTTCTCCACAGTGTTTTTTGTCTGCCACTTTTCTTCCTGACTGTCACAGGAGCAATGTTTTCAATAACATTCTGTACTTTTGAGTTAAAAGAATCAAGGAGAAAATCAATATCTGCAGATATGCTTGGTGTTAAAGATATAGCCTTCATAAACAGTGCACTAGTATTCTCATTTAAGCACCGCTTTTTGACCGAGATAGATCTAACTTCAGCAGTCGGAGAGATCAATATATCAAAGAAAATACAGAAATGATCAGATAGCTCTACATCCTTAATGACAATGGATGAAATGTTTAGACCCTTACTAATAATTAAATCTAGAGTGTGTCCACGATTGTGTGTAGGTCCATGTACATGCTGAGTCAGATCGAAGGTATTCAAAACCAGGCACGTGCACACATAGACAAAAAAGGGGCTTGAGCACCTGCCCTTTTTCTTCCTCGAGAGAAAGTGCCCTTTTTTCTGGGGTGCTTTTTTTTTTTTTTAATAATAAATGAATATATATATTCCTGTATACAAATATATTTACTGAATAAAACAAATAATAAAAAAAATACTATATCAGGTCGGCTTTGTCGAGTTCAGATGCCCTCACTCCGCGACACACCATTCATGCCCTAAAGTACGCACGCACGCACGCGCGCGCGCCCCGCCTCACCTCACCTCACCTCGAGTTTGCTGCTGGCTGTAAACTTGTAACAACTATTCCCGCGATAATGCAATTGCTGTCTGGCGATGAGAAACGAAAAAGAAAAAAGCCCTAGATGGATGCATCCCGTGCATTTCTTTCAGGTAGGCTATGTTCACAAACCTGAAAGTTTTGGCTATTTAAGGGTTATTTATACATTTAACGCAGCATTAATAGTTTGACCACCATCAACGCATCTGCCTGATTTAATACTAATGGAATTTATGTCATATTATAATTTAAATTATTTTGAACCATGGTAAAGATGTCGGTTGGGCTGTCAATACCAGAAGAGGAGCATTCCATGGACGCACATCCATGAATCACATTATTTGACAGTTTTCTAAGGATGCAGGGTTTATTAAAACTATTTAAAAATCATAATACAGCATCAGCTACATAATGCTATTCTTAAATCTATGCTTACACAGGATAATACATCAATAAAAGTTTAAACCCTCGCTCTGTCTTTGCATGTTTGATGTCCACATATTCTTGTTGAAGAAATTACAGTGGCTGTAGCATTTCTATCACAAAGAAGTGGCCGAATATTATTATTTAACTAATAATATATTTTTAATTATGGTGGTTGGCTTTGATTGTGCTGTGCTATGTTACAACACAAATCAACAGGCTTTTGGCGCCCTCTGCAGGCATTTGTTATAATATATAATGTATTAACAGTTCAGGAAACACAATTCTTGATGTGTTTAAATATGCAGATTAGCTTGTTTTGGTTAATTTAGAAGAAATCTACAGATGCAAACAGACGGAGGGTAGTAAACAAACTCCATCTAAATGTGTAGGGTTAGGGTTAAAAGTTCTTTCCATTAGAGTAAAAGACATGGAAAAAAAAAAAAAACCTTAAAATTGTCCACTTCATGAAAGAAGTATTCCAATAACACCAAAAAAATTAAAATGATTTATTGATTTGTGCAAAATAAACAAATTATTAGTGAAACTATGTCCCTCTCCTTGGTGCAGTCATTTATTCTAAATATATATAAATATATAGCTACTTGAAAATAGTTGCTGTTGACTTCTCTTGTGATAAACTAGTGAATACTAAAGAAGACCATGTCTCTGCGTGAACTAATTATTTTGTAGAACTCTGTGGAGTATAAAACAATTCCGTGAGTGTAAGGGAAGTCAAAGTTGTCTTAATATATTTAAGAGTTCATTATTTTTTAAATAAATAATTATGAGAAGTGCCCTTTTTTCCACTTGAGCCCCTGCCCCCCAAAATGTCTGTGCACGTCCCTGTTCAAAACTGTTAGGATTTCTTTTGCCATATTGGATTCTGCATTTTCTATGTGGATGTTAAAATCCCCAGTAATAGCAAAACAGTCAAACTCTGAAGAAATTGCTGATAACAGTTCTGTAAAGTCCTCCACAAATGCTGGAGAGTATTTTGGAGGCCTGTAAATAACTATAAGTAGAATGCGAGGAGCACCTTTTAACACAATACCCAAGTATTCGAAAGACAAGTAATCACCAAATGACGCTTTCATTGATAGACATCTTTAAATAGAGCAGCTACACCTCCACCTCTCCTAACAGCTCTGCAGACACTCATAAAAGTAAAGTTAGGAGGGGCTGTTTCATTCAGGATTGTTGAACTGCAACTGTCTTCAAGCCATGTTTCATTTAGAAGCATAAAATCTAGGTTGTTTGTGGTTATTAAGTCATTGACTAGAAGTGATTTATTTTTAAGTGAACGGATGTTTAAAAGTGCTAATTTAACAGTCTTACTTTCTGTCTCTACAGTAATCTTAGTTTGACGTGTAATAGGTAGCAGATTAAATGGGTTTGCCAAACGGTTTGAGAAGGCCTTAGGCTTTCTATCACGTAATAAAACAGAAATAGAGAAAGCAACTGGGTTCCCGCTTGTTCTGTAAACATTTGATAAAGTCACTGTTATCATAGCGGGGACCCGACACACATCACTGAGAGCTGTTATCATTTGTTTTTGGTTCACCTAGAACAGATGGAGGAGGGTGAGGGCCCTGGCGTTGTGGCAGGGGCCGAAGGGCCCTCGCAGGAGGAGGGGGAGGCTAAGCTGGGCCCACAGGCTTTGGTGGTTTCGGGGCTCGCTTTTTTGTTGATATCTGGGGGCTCACAGCAAAAGAGTGGGAGAGTTTGGTTCCAGCATACACCAGTTCCTCCATTTTCTCTGAGAAGCACAGAAGAGGGGATGCTGGAGAGAGGGATAATGTGTTTTGTGAGAGGGGCTGTTGCTCTGGTGTTACCAGAGGCTGTAATACGTTGTCCTGGCTTCCCTGGCTGTTTTCCCGAAAGTCGTCCTTGGGTGCTGAATCTTGGAGCACTTCTAACATGTCACTGTCTCTCGGTGAGCTCTGTGGGCAGGGCTCAGTCTGCATGGTGTTATCATTAGCCTTGTGGGATGTGTCAACCGCATGTCCATTCAGGTGCTGAAATTAAGTCCTGTGGTCAGTTGTACTCTGTCCAGGTGTGTTTGTGCCATTCAGGTTGAGTGGATTTGCACACACTGCTGAAGGATGATGGAGGCAGAAGTAGATATTGTCCTTTAGCACTCTTGAGCCCAGTTTGTTTGGGTGCAGGCCATCATGAGTGAACATTTGTCTCTGACTCCAGAAAAGATTGAAGTTGTCGATGAAATTCAGTCCCTTTAAGTTGCAGGTTTTTTGCAGCCTTGTGTTAAGCCCAAGCAACCGTGTAAATCTATTTGTTCCTCTTGCTGGGAGTGGTCCACTGATGAACGACTGACTTTTAGTCTTCTAAGCATTTCAAAAAGTTCATTGAAATCCCTTTTAAGGAGTTCTGACTGCTCCTTCCGAATATCATTCTTCCCCACATGGATGATTAGTCAATTTGCAGTTTTATATTTCATCAGAATAATGAAATTAAGTTCCCTGTTTACATTAGAAACTGTTGCTTGTGGAAGGCAGCATGTAGTTGTATCCCTGCTACTAATGTTTCTAATAATAGAGTCACCCACTATCAGAGTCCTGGGCTCGGCTGCTCTATGAGCTGAGTGCCGTTGTCTGCTCGAACTTGAGCGGCAGTTAGCATCGGTGTTAGCTTCTGGCTGATTTTATCTGTGTCCAATCATGTTTGGGGATTCCTCACCCGTATTCATCATGTCTGGAGATTCCTCACCCACATTCTTTAACACTTCAAATCTGTTCTCCAGATGTATTGGCGGTGGTAGGGAGCTAGTGTTTGGGGTAGAGGATGCTACTGCAATATGTGATACTCGTGACAATCTGATGTCTCGAGTGCCTTTGGGTCTCGCTCCCTGTTTGTGCCATCGATTAGTATGCTGATCAGTTTCGGCACTCAGTATGGTCTGTTTAGGGGCATTAGATTCATGGGACTCACTGACTGTGTGCTGAGGACGTCCATGACAAAGCTCTGTTGTGTGTTCTTTCTGGTTTGGTAGTCCCGCAAGTAACTTTGTTTCAAGAACTGCAATCCTTTGTAGAAGTCTGTGGCAGTTTGTGCAGCAGGTAGATTCTTCAACCAGAGGAGGCATATTATTTCTAATCCTTTTGGATGTTGGCAGCTGTGTTTTCCCTTCTCCGGAATGTAAGCTGATGGCTGCCGTCAGTGGGAGGCTGGTTGGATAAAAATTCCCCTTTTTTGTAGCAATTCTTCCAGTTAAAAAGTTTGTTGGTGCCAAGATTTGTTGTTTGAGCACTGTGCTGATTTGCTGTAGTTAAAATTAGGAGATAAAATATAAAAGCAGTAGAGCAAAGCGCGGAGCTGTAAGCAAGAGCGTCCAAACAGTAGCGAAGCAGGAAGCAGGAGAATCACTCTAGGCGAATATCATTTATTATGTCAGGTAGAGTGACAGGATCAGACTTTGAGCTGGGTGGAACCAGCAGAAACACAGGAGACTTTGAGCTGGCCTAAAAAATGCAGAGGTCAGCAGCAGCTCACCCTCAGTGGTGGGAGTGTGGGTGGGGTCTTCCTCCATTCCCTCATACTCCACTAATATTCCCACGGTGGCAAATAATGTTGCCATCTCGCGCACCTGGTAAGACAGTTCGTGGCACTTTCGGCGATGGTTGGCTCAGTCCTCTTTACTGGCGCTGGCTTGTTCATCATGACAGACTCAAGCTTTCCATCTGCGGTGGGCTTTGGTGTCATGTCCGTGCAGCGGGGCTGGGGCTGACTGGGCTCTGGGTCTGGAGTGGGGTTTGTGATGTCCTCTGTGGGGTGATGGCAAACGCAGATCTATTGTTCACCAGCACCCACTCCACAAACGTGGCAAAATTCCCCAGAGAACCTATATCAGGCAGGCCTTCTTTTGTTTCTTTACTCAGGCAGGTATAAAAAAGATGCACAGAGAATGGTCAGGTAAATTAGTTAACACTCTGGGGTTGGCAAATGCACAAAAAGACTGTTTAAATATGAATCCTGCATGTCCTGTGTGCATGTCTCTTTGTGAATGAATGGGACAGATGTGCGGTTTCGTTTAGGCTACTACACATAACTTACATTAGTAATCATGCCATATTGGCTTTTCCGAAAGTATATTGCTATACTGAGATGAGTGAAATCAACTGAAATATCTAATAAATACTTAAATAAAATGTCTTAGCAACATATTAAACTGCACAATAATATTTATGGGCTCTGTAATATAATAAATATTATACATAAAATGTAATAGAGGTAATATGAATATTTAGACAAGATTTCTTTGGCCTGTTTTGGACAGATTATGAAGTGTTTACTGTGAAATAGCCTAGTGCCACTTCAATGAAATTTTTGTTCACAATGACTGATGAAAATTCGGCTTTGCATAGAAATAAATTATATTTTAAAGTATATTAAACTAGAAAACCATTATTTTAAATTGTAATAATATTTTATAATATTGCTGTTTTTTTCTGTAAATTTAATTAAATAAATGCAGGCTTAATGAGCATGAGACTTCTTTCAAAAACATTAAAAATAGTAATCTTTAGACTGGTACTGTATATAGTTTAAAATATAATAGGCCTATATAAAATTTTCTTCACATGATGTGCAATAAAGAGTGGACATTATATTAACGTTAATACAAAAGTTGATATGATCCTGTTATCAGCATGCTCACAGAGGATTTTTTCTTTTATCTCACAGATTTGAGAATCATAGTGACCAGATACTGACCCACATTGGACATTCTGCATGAATATGATAGTGAGATCACTAACTGGAAGCAGGATTTTTTTTCTCTCTCTCTCCAGTGCATAGAAACACAAAACACCTTGGAAATGCTAGGTATGTGATGTTCTCTTATATCTTTAAACATGATTTATTTCCAGGTATAACTGTGTACTTAAATGTGCCTTTGACTCTCATTTAAATTGTTAACTATATTCTAAATAAGCTACAAAATGAACTACTTTGTCCTCACATTCCTTAGTTCCCTCTAACATACCTGACTACAAGGCTCATTATGTTGATCATTGTCTCCGAAGGTGTGAATCACAGCATTATTCAGGATTATTCACGCCTCCATGCATACTGTCTTTCTAAACAGAAAGTGTCTTACAAAATGTATTGTTTATTTATTGTTTATTTAGTAGGCAGGATTATTTTCACATCATTTTGAAGCAAAAACTCTAGGCTTCATGTAACCCTGTTTTTTCTTGCTTTTACTTTCTCTTTTCACGACTCCCCACTGTTCACGCTATCGCGATATTCATGCAAGTATCGCGTCATTTCCCTTTAAATATGGCGGCGTGCTATTGTTTGTGTGTGTGTGTGTGTGTGTGTGTGTGTGTGAGTCGATGTGTTGTGCTGCTGCAGGTAGGCGTTTAACCCTGTAAATGTATTATATTGATTCATTAGACTGCCGGTTTTGAACTGTTATGCCCAACCTTTTTAGATGTCTCCGTTTCGGTTGAGACTGTGCTGTGTTGAGTGACTTAATGATATGAGAACTGGTGAGTGTCATTTTTTGTATCATACGGTGCTAATGCTAGCACTTTTGTGTATGGCATATGGATCTGTTAGCCGGTGCTGGCGCTGGCTGTGGATGTTATTGTCTTGATTCAGATTATATATATATTATGTGCTTAATTATATCGATTTTATATGAACAATGCACTATATGAACAATGCACTCGTAACTGCTCGATTGCTCCTGTCTGCCTCGCTGCCTCGCTGCTGGTGGTTTGCGTCTCCGTATAGCTTTGTTTTCTCTTGCTTTTATTGAATCTCTTACTTTTATTCATTGTTGCTTATATTATTATTATTGCCTACCACATTAATCTGACGTCGCTAGCTTGTAATCTTTGAATCTAAATTGCTGTTACAACGCGTTTGCATCTCGTTAGCTTGTTAACTTGTCATCAGTCTTGCGCGCTCCTCTTTCAACGCGTTCATCAAACAGCTGTGGTAACTCGGATCAGTCTACAAACATGGTGAGTCATGTCATCCTCTCCCAGTGTTATTTCATGTTCAGTTTGTCACATGTTCAGCATAGCTCTCTCTGTCAGCGACGAGGGATTTACATGTCATAAATGTAGGGAAATAGTCAGGCTGACAGAGAGAATCTCAGAATTAGAGACACGCATCCAAACTTTAATCGAGGATAGTAAGAATGCAGGGGCTTCAGATACTGTTTTGGATGCGACTAGCTCAGTGAACTCTGTACATTGTTCGGTTCCGGCTGTAGAGCCCGCGCAGCAGGGCAATTGGGTAACGGTGAGGCGGCTTAGCCGCGGAAAACACCACTCTTCCGTTCCAGTAAGAACATCAAACAGGTTCTCCCCACTCAGTGACACACCCACTGAGAATCCTGTTGAAAGTGCCCTAGTTATTGGCAATTCTATTACACGGAACGTGAAAATAGAGACACCAGCCACCATGGTCACATGTTTGCCGAGAGCCAGAGCACCTGACATCAAAGCAAATTTAAAAGTGCTGGCTAATGCTAATCGTAAATACTCTAAAATTATTATTCACGTCGGCACAAATGATGTTCGACTTCGCCAGTCGGAGATCACTAAAATTAACATTAAAGAGGTGTGTGAACTCGCAAGTACAATATCTGGAGAAGTAATTTGCTCTGGTCCCCTTCCTGTTCGTCGGAGTGATGAGTTAGCAGATTATCATCACTCAATGGCTGGCTGTCTAAGTGATGTCCGCAGAATAATATAGGTTTCATAGACAATTGGAAAAGTTTTTGGGGCAGACCTGACCTGTTGAAAAGAGATGGTATTCATCTGTCCCGGGATGGTGCTGCTCTTCTCTCTAGTAATATGGCACATAGTCTTAGAGCTGAAACATGACAAACTGGGGCCCAGGACAGGAAGCAGACAGACTGGCTAAACCGACCGTCTGCTAGCTGCCTCACGTTACAGAAGTCAGATAAATCCCAACACATAGAAACTCTTACACCTAGATATTATCACATAGAGAATGTGTCTGTACCCCGAATTAGTAAAAACAAAAAACTTCCAAATCCATTTAATGGTAAAAATTTAATTGATGTTCAACAAATAAAAAATAGAGATAATAATGATAAACAAATGATAAAGCTTGGGTTGTTAAAGGTGCTAAAGAGTATGTTTTGTTTTATACATTTTTGCAATATTACTTGAAACTGTCTTTACTAACTGATAAAAGACTATTTATTAGGTGCACTGAAAGGAATAATATTAATATACATCATCTGTGCACGAGGTAGGGCCTTAAAAACATCAGCCAATCGTTTACGCGATCATTATTTCAAAAACTCAGTAACAGTCTTTGGTTTCTCAGTCGACGAAAAGCTCCTCTTTAGCACCTTTAAATATTAGATCACTTTCTTCAAAAGCACTTATTGTAAACGATATTATCACAGACAATAATCTAGATGTGCTGTGTTTGACAGAAACCTGTCTAAAACCGGACGATTACATTACTTTAAATGAGTCTAGTCCTTAAGGTTATGATTATCGACACAATCCTCGTCAGAAAGGCAAAGGGGGAGGTGTTGCTGTAATTTATAGTAATATTTACAGTATCATCCAGAAGTCTTTCAAATATAATTCCTTCGAAGTGATGGTGCTTTACGTAACATTATGTAAGTTGACATTTGTGCTGGCTACTGTATACAGGCCACCAGGACACCATACAGACTTTATCAAAGAAATTGCTGATTTTCTATCAGAATTAGTACTAGCTGCAGATAAAGTCCTTGTTGTTGGTGATTTTAATATCCATGTAGATAATAAAAAAGACTAATTGGGATTGGCATTTACAGACATTCTAAACTCTATTGGTGTTAGACAACACGTGTCAGGACCCACTCATTGTCGTAATCATACTTTAGATCTAATATTGTCACATGGAATCAATATTGATGCCGTTGAAATTCTGCAGCAGAGTGACGACATCTCAGATCATTATCTAGTCTCGTGTATACTACATTTAGTCAAAGAGGCTAAACTGCCTCCCTGCCATAAATATGGTAGAACCATCACTTCTACCACTAAAGATCGCTTTATAAATAATCTTCCTGATCAGTTTCATCGCCTTAGCATACCAGACAGCTTAGAAGACCTCGATGTTGCAACAGAAACTATTGCCTCTGTCTTTTCCAGCACATTAGACTCAGTTGCTCCTTTGCGTTTAAAAAAGATTAAGGAAATGAATCCAACGCCATGGTACAATGAGCACACTCGGGCCCTAAAAACAGCAGCTAGAAAAATGGAGCGCAGCTGGAAGAAAACAAAACTAGAAGTATTTCGCATTTCGTGGAGAGAGAGAATGATTGAGTACAGGAAGGCCTTAAAAACTGCTAGATCTGCCTATTTTTCAAAACTTTTAGAAGAAAATAAACACAACCCTAGGTATTTATTTGATACAGTGGCTAAATTAACAAGAAATAAAGCTTCAACTTCTGATGTTTCCAAAGAGCACAGCAGTAATGACTTTATGAACTTCTTTACTTGCAAGATTGATAATATTAGAGAAAAAATTATAACCATGCAACCGTCTACTACAGTATTGTGTCAGACAGTGCATTGTAGTGTCCCTGAAGACAAATTTAATTCATTTACTGCTTTAGGAGAGGAAGAATTGTCTAAACTTGTTAAATCATCAAAATCAACAACATGTATGTTAGACCCTATACTGACTAAGCTATTGAAAGAGATGCTTCCGGAGGTCATAGATCCTCTTCTTAATATTGTTAATTCATCTTTATCACTAGGATACGTACCAAAAACTTTTAAGTTGGCTGTTATTAAACCTCTTATTAAAAAAACACAACTTGATCCTAGAGAATTAGTCAATTACAGGCCGATTTCAAATCTCACTTTTCTGTCAAAAATAATAGAAAAGGCAGTTTCATCACAACTATGTTCCTTTTTAGAAAGAAATAGTATCTGTGAGGATTTCCAGTCAGGATTTAGACCGTACCATAGTACTGAGACTGCTCTCATTAGAGTTACTAATGATTTGCTCTTATCATCAGATCGTGGTTGTATCTCTCTATTAGTGTTACTGGATCTTAGTGCTGCATTTGACACTATTGATCACAATATTCTTCTAAATAGGCTTGAAAACTATGTTGGCATTAGTGGAATTGCATTGGCATGGTTCAAATCATACTTATCTGACCATTATCAGTTTGTAGTAGTAAACGATGAGATGTCATATCAATCACAAGTTAAATATGGAGTACCGCAAGGCTCAGTACTAGGACCATTGCTTTTCACTCTGTACATGCTACCCTTGGGAGATATCATTAGGAAGCATGGCGTTAGTTTTCATTGTTACGCTGATGATACTCAGCTCTATATTTCTTCATGCCCTGAAGAAACTTACCAATTCGCTAAATTAACAGAATGTATAGCTGATATAAAAAACTGGATGACCAGTAATTTCCTACTACTAAATTCAGAAAAAACAGAGATTCTAATTTTCTAATTCTAATAAAACTACTTCACGCAATAACCTAGAATACTGTCTAACACTTGATGGCTGCTCTGTTAAGTCTTCGTCATCAGTTAGGAACCTGGGTGTGCTCTTTGATACCAATCTTTCATTTGAAGGCCATGTTACTAGCATCTGCAAAACCGCATTCTTCCATCTTAAAAATATATCTAAATCCTTCACGTTTATTGCGATCTCAGAATTCAGGCCAGCTGATAATACCTAGAATATCAAAATCAACCGCAGGTGGTAGATACTTCTCCTATTTGGCACCCAAACTCTGGAACAATCTTCCTAGCATTGTTCGGGATGCAGACACACTCTGTCAGTTTAAATCTAGACTAAAAACGCATCTCTTTAACCTGGCATACACATAACACATTATCAATTTATATTTTCAAATCCGTTAAAGGATTATTAGGCTGCATAAATTAGGTCAGCCGGAACCAGGAACACTTCCTATAACACCAGATGTACTCGTTACATCAGAAAAAGAATGGCATCTACGCTAATATTAGTCTTTCTGTTTATCCCTAGGTTTACCGAAGTCAACCGGATCCGGGCCGTATCCAGCTGAGACCAAGGATCTGCGCCTTGACACGACCACAACGCAGCCCTGAAGTATCAGCAGAGATTGAGTCGACTAGATCATCCATTGTGAAGACATCATCAACACGACAGCCAGTGCCACAGTTCCTCAACAAACCGTCCATACCGGCGTGATGAATACGATTCTCAACTGGACACGACCACAACGCAGCCCTGAAGTATCAGCAGAGATCGAGTCAAATAGATCATCCATTGTGAAGGCCTCATCGACACGACAGCCAGTAGCACAGTTCCTCAACAAACCGTCCATACCGGCATGATGAATACGATCCTCAACTGAATGGAACTGAAATAAATACTTTGATTGTTGCGATCCTATCAGACTTATGATAGCAACCTGATTCGTAACAAAGCACTGTTCGCCAGAGGAGAACTCGCCCCCCGACTAAGCCTGGTTTCACCCAAGGTTTTTTTCTCCATTTTAACACCTATTTGCCACTTGTTTGCCACCTGATGTCACCTGTTGGAGTTTGGGTTCCTTGCCGCTGTCGCCTTTGGCTTGCTTAGTTGGGGACACTTGACATTTGACTTGACATTTGGTATTCAACAGTATTCTTGACATTTATTCAACAGTGCTTTGATCTGCCTGCATTGACACTATTCTTTAAGAGCTGCTGTGCAGCCAAAATTATGTACCAGTTATCAATGTAAAGCTGCTTTGGCACAATCTGCATTGTAAAAAGCGCTATATAAATAAAGGTGACTTGACTTGACTACTATTGACATTTATAGCAATATTGATGTTACTGATTATGAAATGGTTTACTATTTAATACTGAGATGTAGTTTGAAACTATTTATATGTTAATTACAGAGTACTCTCGTAGATTGTTGAATTATATTGCTATATGCAGGATATGATGATAATATGATGACATTATGATATTGTATGATTATGTGATTTATGTAAAGTGTTATTTATTGCTTGGTCCTGTTTACAGGCCAGTGCCCGGTTGCATAAAGCACCTTAAGTTTTTCCCTTAAGTATGACACTTAAGGCGTGATTTCCCCTTAACTAAGGGAATGACTTAAGGGTGTTGCATATAATCTCTTAAACTGTTCACTTAGGTAAGGGAAACCGTTAAGTGTTTAACGACAGCATCCCAGGTTTTGCCGTTAAAAAATTCTACTGTTGCCATGGACACGTTATTTGTTAATACGTATCGTGGTAAGTTTTCACAGAAAACAACATAATATGGATAAGGAAAACAAAAAAGAAAACCAAATATGAAAGAGAACGACCAGACGAGAAACTCAAATTGATAGTTTACTCAAAATTGAGATTTCTGCCGTCATTCATTCACCCTCATGTCGTTCCAAACCCATAACACATTCATTCATCTTTGGATAACAAATAAAGATATTTTTAATATTCTCTCATCATTTATGTCCATTTATTGAAAGACATCCATATGATTACGGCTGTGTCGGAAGCTCAAATGTGAGTGATGCACGCACGTTTGCGCTTCCGTTGACCATATAAGATATGTTATAAGATGTTATATTTCATCAATGTTTATGTGAATAAACCGCTAAAGTACAATTTGTCTATCATATAAAGCGGCCGATCGTGGCACGTTATACGACTTGGATTGAACCTGCTCACTCCGTGTAACACTTAAGGTGAAGTTTTACGAACCTTACGATATACTTAGGGAAATGAAGGTTAAGGGGCTTTATGCAACACTTACGCATTACTTAAGTGAAAAAATATATACTTAAGGGAAATTCTTAGGGTTTATGACGTTTCGCCTAAAGAAACCCTTAAGTAACACTTAACGGTTATTTTCTGCAACACCCTTAAGTTTAAGGGAAACATAAGGGCGATCTTAAGGGAAAATTACACTTAAGGTGCTTTATGCAACCGGGCACAGGTTTCTTGTATCGATGGCGAGCTACTAGGCCCTGAACCAAAGACTGAGTGCAAGCATCTGCCGGTGTGGTAGGAGGCACTGCAGCTGCTCCCCTCACACACCCTCGCACACCATTTTTCACCTATACACCCTTGCACATTCTTATTACATATTTTCATGCACATTCATATTGCTTTATGGACTGATCTTTCCTGAACTTCCTTGGATTGCCGGACTGGTATACGAACAGTTGCAGCACTTGAATCCTCGAATCAATGTATAAACTCTGAGAACACTATTTTGAACTCAATACTATCTATGTGTATATGTAAATATTGTAAATGTTGTCAACTTATTTCATTGTAATATACTTCACTACTGGGTACTGCAATCTTGTGTCTGTCTCATTGAACACACCATTTTCCTCCCTGAGCTGAATTTAGTCCTTCTGATATTGGTCCATTATTTCAATCTACCATTGCAGTATTTATACACGTTACATTCAACATCCAATACACAAAGGTCTTGTGGACACATATTCAGTATGTATTTTGTGGTCTTATTTCAGTGACTTATTTATTTATTTATTTTTACCATGCATAAATGTTATTCTCTCAAAATTCAAACGTCTACATACATGTTGCTCACATATTATGATTGCCTAGTTTCTGCTGAATACAGTGTAACTACACTTTGGCCATTAATATGTTTATAAGCAACTGAAAAAAAGGACAAATGTCAGGGCATGTCAAAACTTCTCCAGGGCCCCAAAACATTGTACAAATCCACTGGTGTGGACCTCAAGGGATTGCTGTTCCTGCTTCATGCAGAGCAGCTGGACGGCTGGTAAGTCCATTTATTATACTCATTATTGAGGGTCCAGTATTCTATCACAGCGGGTTGTTGAGAAGCACACGACGGAGTAGAAAAAACGTTTTCTTTTTTTTGTAGGTTACATCAGAGTGGGCAATAGATGGGTGGGCCAGTCTGATTCAGACTCTGTATAAATGAAATGACAGTAAGGAGAGCAGAACAAACTCCTAACAGGAGGAGACTCACTCATGGTCTATGAGACAGAGAAACATGAGACTCAGTACTGCTTTCCTGCCATCAACTCATCATGTATCAAGGGAATGCGCCCTAGATATGAATACAATATCATGTATGTGTTTGTATCATTGCTGTCAGCATGGACTGTGTTTCTGAACCTGCTGGTGATCATCTCCATCTCTCACTTCAAGAAGCTTCACACTCCAACGAACTTGATTATTCTCTCTCTGGCTGTGGCCGACCTGCTTATGGGACTTGTCATGCCCATAGATGCCACCAGGCTGATTGAGACATGTTGGTACTTTGGAGACACTTTCTGTGGACTATTTATTATAATCCTTGGATTGCTCTTCTCAGCATCTCTCAGTAATTTAGTTTTAATAGCTGTTGATCGTTATGTGGCTGTGTGTCACCCTTTACTGTACCCACAGAAAATAACCACAACTAAAACTTTAGCGAGCATCTGTCTGAGCTGGGTTTGTTTCTCAACTTATAACACTAGCATTGTAATTAATAATAGATATTTTGACACTTCACTCAGAACAGAGTGTGTTATGGAGAGTGTTCTGTTATGATGGGTTTTGCCTGGACAGTTTCTGATATGATTTTGTCTTTTATTTTTCCTTGTACCCTGATCATAACTTTATATTTGAGGATTTTCTATGTTGTACATCAGCAAGTGAAAGTTATAAACTCTCTGATGAAGGGTGGTAAATGTGTAATGGAAGGTTCAGTGAGGAGGAAATCTGAGAGCAAAGCTGCTCTGACATTAGGAATCATTGTGACAGTTTATCTGCTTTGTTTTATTCCGTACTATATCTGTTCTATATCAGTAACCTCTTCCACAACCATAAATATTTTGACATGGGTTTTGTATGCAAACTCAGGTCTGAATCCTCTGGTCTATGCTTTATTTTATCCCTGGTTTAAAAAGACAGTTAAACACATCCTAACCCTGAAAATATTTCAGCTAGCATCCTCTCTGGTCAGTATTATTACAGAACATCAATTGTAATTAAACTGGTAAAGCTGTCACTCATAAAGGTAGATGTGATTATCATTGTATGAATTATCTTTGTAATTTTAAGAGACAAAATGTTCATGAATTGGGTTGCATTAGATTGTTAAGAAAATTTATCAAACCGTATAAATCCTCAATCTACTGGAATAATGAAAAGGTAGATAGTATGTAGTTTATGCTTCATTACTTTCATCAGTAATGCTCACGGAGGGCTGAAAAACTGATTTAAATGTTTGTTGTTTTACAACACTGTCTGTGGCCTGTTTATAATGACCATATGAATATGTCACCATTTATTTTGATCATCTGAGGAGCTACTGCATCAATGCAGTGTGTATGTTTTTCACACCTTTAATGAATGGTTAAGAGGAGGAACATCTCCAATGCAATAATACATGCAGAAAATAAGAATTATAACTGGGCCTCTGAGTTTTCACATCATTTGATATTTCATCAGTAAGAGTAAACAAACTGAACAAAGACATGTCACTGTATATGACAGATCAACCCATGTGACTACCTTGAGAAAGGCCCACCCACAATGTCATTGGCAAAGTCTATTGTATTTACATCAAATGATAATTATTTTCTTATTTAATATTAATATACTGAAAAAAAGAAAGAAGTAACCAGGCTCTAATAAGTTTTTAACTGACAACATATCCATTGGCAAGTGTGACAATAACACACAGGAGAACATTGTATTTGTTAGGATCTGTTAAATCTTGAAGATAAAATCCAATGAAGATTTTACCAGAAAAAAGTCACTCATGTCATAATCTGGCTTGATTACTGTTGTGCAATTAAAGGAATATTTGTCACACACACAAAAAAAAAATTCTGTCATTTTGTCATATTTTTTCACCTTCATATTCTTCCAGTAGAACTCAAAAGGACAAATCCTAAAAACTGTTCCATGCAATCACAATAAATGCAGAATAAAGCACCATAACAGTATCATAAAAGTGGTCCATTGTGTGCTACATGATGGCTTTATGTGTGTTTCAGAGCAGTACAGATTCATGAATTAATCATTGTTTTAAGTTGGGTGATCTGAATGATTTGTTCACAAATTGGTCTAATACAGACATATCAGTAAAAATTATTATAGTGCTTTAGAGGACTTCAACTATAGTGCAGAGTTGTAAGGAGAAATTTGATATATATATATATATATTTCAAGCCAGTATTACACCTCAACCGTTAGCAGGCCAAATCTCCCATACTGCAATTTTAAGATATTTCAATCAACATTTAAAAAAAAATTATAACTGATAATACCTTATCAGAAGGACGTGTTTCAGATTGTGTTTCATCTTTCAAAATTAAATAAATAATTACAGAATTTAACAAAATTTTAATAACATTTTATGTTGTTGTAAGAACTGTAAATTTAATTGTGGTTAATACTGCAGTTCAATCTCAAGGTTTATTTTTATTAGAGTGTACACCTAATATGTATAACATATGTATAACAAGATATATAAGAAACTATATAAGAAACAAGAGCTGTCCTGATGTAGATGTGCTTGACACAGGAGGAAACAAAATAGAAACACAACTTGGCCTCAAAGAAGGGAAAAAAATGTCAAGATCAAAACAATGCTTGTTTACATCCTCCAATGAAAAGATTAAGATTACTGGATAATTGTTTATTAAGGTTAAATAACTAAAAACAAAGCTCCAAAAAGATGAAACTTAGATTATCTCTTAGTGAGTGAGAGTAAGTGATTATTTTAAAGAATAATAATAATTTCCATTAAACTATTTCACAATTATTTTGACTGAAGTTGACCATCTTAGTAAAATCAATAATCTTTATACATTTTAAAAAGAGACTTTTCCAAAGTTTTTTGAAAAATTTCAGTAAATTAAACGTTACTTTCTGAGAGAACGTCTCAGTCGATATTACGATATTACTCGATACTGATGTAATGGGGTCTCGCCTGGGTGGTAACTGACTGCTTCTCAGACCTGTCCGGCAGGGGGGACGTAATGTATCTGTTCCCTTCTTCAGGGAATGAGGGTTACATCAGTAACTGAGACGTTTCCATTTAGTCAGTCACATTCGATGTTACTTCGATACTGATGTAATGGGGTCCCTATGGAAAGCGTCACAGACATACTGAACTGTATTATGAGTGTCCGAGCCCTGCTTGCCCTTTTGG
This sequence comes from Ancherythroculter nigrocauda, assembly GCA_036281575.1. Taxonomy (NCBI): domain Eukaryota; kingdom Metazoa; phylum Chordata; class Actinopteri; order Cypriniformes; family Xenocyprididae; genus Ancherythroculter; species Ancherythroculter nigrocauda. The sequence continues at coordinate 8,024,706 of VTFQ01000002.1, forward strand.
CAACTGCCCTCTACACAGTTGTAACCTTCTCAGTGCCCCATGTAAGCCCAAGGAAAATAGTCCTCCATACCAATGGGATGGAAGGGACAGGGCTAACTCTGGGGATGGTCATAGCAGCTGTTCCTCTATCGTGGCATTTCACGGGGAAGAGTGCTTCGGATCTCAATGCTGGGGAAGTGCCGAGAGGGAGGTAACATGTGGTGGGTCGCTAGCTTGTAATCTTTGAATCTAAATCGCTGTTACAATGCGTTTGCATCTCGCTAGCTTGTTAACTTGTCATCAGTCTCGCGCGCTCCTCTTTCAACGCGTTCATCAAACAGCTGTGGTAACTCGGATCGGATCAGTCTACAAACATGGTGAGTCATGTCATCCTCTCCCAGTGTTATTTCGTGTTCAGTTTGTCACATGTTCAGTATAGCTCTCTCTGTCAGCGACGAGGGACATGTCATAAATGTAGGGAAATAGTCAGGCTGACAGAGAGAATCTCAGAATTAGAGACACGCATCCAAACTTTAATCGAGAATAGTAAGAATGCAGGGGCTTCAGATACTGTTTTGGATGCGACTAGCTTAGTGAACGCTGTACATTGTTCGGTTCCGGCTGTAGAGCCCGCGCAGCAGGGCAATTGGGTAACGGTGAGGCGGCCTAGCCGCGGAAAACACCACTCTTCCGTTCCATTAAGAACATCAAACAGGTTCTCCCCACTCAGTGACACACCCACTGAGAATCCTGTTGAAGGTGCCCTAGTTATTGGCGATTCTATTACACGGAACGTGAAAATAGAGACACCAGCCACCATAGTCACATGTTTGCTGGGAGCCAGAGCACCTGACATCAAAGAAAATTTAAAAGTGCTCGCTAATGCTAATTGTAAATACTCTAAAATTATTATTCACGTCGGCACAAATGATGTTTGACTTCGCCAGTCGGAGATCACTAAAATTAACATTAAAGAGGTGTGTGAAGATTACATTACTTTAAATGAGTCTAGTCCTCAAGGTTATGATTATCGACACAATCCTCGTCAGAAAGGCAAAGGGGGAGGTGTTGCTGTAATTTATAGTAATATTTACAGTATCAGCCAGAAGTCTTTCAAATATAATTCCTTCGAAGTGATGGTGCTTTACGTAACATTATGTAAGTTGACATTTGTGCTGGCTACTGTATACAGGCCACCAGGACACCATACAGACTTTATCAAAGAAATTGCCGATTTTCTATCAGAATTAGTACTAGCTGCAGATAAAGTCCTTGTTGTTGGTGATTTTAATATCCATGTAGACAATAAAAAACACTCATTGGGATTGGCATTTACAGACATTCTAAACTCTATTGGTGTTAGACAACATGTGTCAGGACCCACTCATTGTCATAATCATACTTTAGATCTAATATTGTCACATGGAATCGATATTGATGCCGTTGAAATTCTGCAGCAGAGTGACGACATCTCAGATCATTATCTAGTCTCGTGTATACTACATTTAGTCAAAGAGGCTAAACTGCCTCCCTGCCATAAATATGGTAGAACCATCACTTCTACCACTAAAGATCGCTTTATAAATAATCTTCCTGATCAGTTTCATCGCCTTAGCATACCAGACAGCTTAGAAGACCTCGATGTTGTAACAGAAACTATTGCCTCTGTCTTTTCCAGCACATTAGACTCAGTTGCTCCTTTGCGTTTAAAAAAGATTAAGGAAATTAATCCAACGCCATGGTACAATGAGCACACTCGGGCCCTAAAAACAGCAGCTAGAAAAATGGAGCGCAGCTGGAAGAAAACAAAACTAGAAGTATTTCGCATTTCGTGGAGAGAGAGAATGATTGAGTACAGAAAGGCCTTAAAAACTGCTAGATCTGCCTATTTTTCAAAACCTTTAGAAGAAAATAAACACAACGCTAGGTATTTATTTGATACAGTGGCTAAATTAACAAGAAATAAAGCTTCAACTTCTGATGTTTCCAAAGAGCACAGTACACAGAGCACAGTAAAGACTTTAGAGTCCAAAGTCCAAAGTCCAAAGACCAAAGAGCACAGTAATGACTTTATGAACTTCTTTACTTGCAAGATTGATAATATTAGAGAAAAAAATTATAACCATGCAACCGTCTACTACAGTATTGTGTCAGACAGTGCATTGTAGTGTCCCTGAAGAAAAATTCAATTCATTTACTGCTTTAGGAGAGGAAGAATTGTCTAAACTTGTTGTTGATTTTGATGATTTAACATGTATGTTAGACCCTATACCGACTAAGCTATTGAAAGAGATGCTTCCGGAGGTCATAGATCCTCTTCTTAATATTGTTAATTCATCTTTATCACTAGGATATGTACCAAAAACTTTTAAGCTGGCTGTTATTAAACCTCTTATTAAAAAACCACAACTTGATCCTAGAGAATTAGTCAATTACAGGCCGATTTCAAATCTCACTTTTCTGTCAAAAATACTAGAAAAGGCAGTTTCATCACAACTATGTTCCTTTTTAGAAAGAAATAGTATCTGTGAGGATTTCCAGTCAGGATTTAGACCGTACCATAGTACTGAGACTGCTCTCATTAGAGTTACTAATGATTTGCTCTTATCATCAGATCGTGGTTGTATCTCTCTATTAGTGTTACTGGAGCTTAGTGCTGCATTTGACAATATTGATCACAATATTCTTCTAAATAGACTCGAAAACTATGTTGGCATTAGTGGAATTGCATTGGCATGGTTCAAATCATACTTATCTCACCATTATCAGTTTGTAGTAGTAAACGATGAGATGTCATATCAATCACAAGTTAAATATGGAGTACCGCAAGGCTCAGTACTAGGACCACTGCTTTTCACTCTGTACATGCTACCCTTGGGAGATGTCATTAGGAAGCATGGCGTTAGTTTTCATTGTTACGCTGATGATACTCAGCTCTATATTTCTTCACACCCTGACGAAACTTACCAATTCGCTAAATTAACAGAATGTATAGCTGATATAAAAAATTGGATGACCAGTAATTTCCTACTACTAAATTCAGAAAAAACAGAGATTCTAATTTTTGGACTGAAAACTACTTCACGCAATAACCTAGAATACTGTCTAACACTTGATGGCTGCTCTGTTAAGTCTTCGTCATCAGTTAGGAACCTGGGTGTGCTCTTTGATACCAATCTTTCATTTGAAGGTCATGTTACTAGCATCTGCAAAACCACATTCTTCCATCTTAAAAATATATCTAAACTACGACATATGCTCTCAAAGAAAAATGCAGAACAGTTAGTTCATGCGTTCATGCCCTCAAGGCTAGATTACTGTAATGCTCTACTGGGTGGTTGTTCCTCCCGCTTGATAAATAAACTACAGCTCGTACAAAATGCAGCAGCTAGAGTTCTTACGAGAACTAGGAAGTATGACCATATTAGCCCAGTTCTGTCATCATGGCATTGGCTTCCTGTTAAACATCGTATAGATTTTAAAATCTTGCTAATTACTTACATAGCACTAAATGGTTTAGCTCCCCAGTACCTAAGTGAGCTCTTAAATCATTATAATCCTTCACATTTATTGCGATCTCAGAATTCAGGCCAGCTGATAATACCTAGAATATCAAAATCAACCGCAGGTGGTAGATCATTCTCCTATTTGGCACCCAAACTCTGGAACAATCTTCCTAGCATTGTTCGGGATGCAGACACACTCTGTCAGTTTAAATCTAGACTAAAAACACATCTCTTTAACCTGGCATACACATAACACATTATCAATTTATATTTTCAAATCCGTTAAAGGATTATTAGGCTGCATAAATTAGGCCAGCCGGAACCGGGAACACTTCCTATAACACCAGATGTACTCGTTACATCAGAAAAAGAATGGCATCTACGCTAATATTAGTCTTTCTGTTTATCCCGAAGTTTACCATAGTCAACCAGATCTGGGCCGTATCCAGCTGAGACCAAGGACCTGTGCCTTGACATGACCACAACGCAGCCCTGAAGTATCAGCAGAGATCAAGTCAACTAGATCATCCATTGTGAAGGCCTCATCGACACAACAGCCAGTGCCACAGTTCCTCAACAAACCGTCCATACCGGCGTGATGAATACGATCCTCAATTGGATGGAACTGTAATAAATACTTTGATTGTTGCGATCCTATCGGACTTATGATAGCAACCTGATTGGTAACAAAGCACTGTTCGCCAGAGGAGAACTGGCCCCCCGACTAAGCCTGGTTTCTCCCAAGGTTTTTTTTCTCCATTTTAACACCTATTTGCCACTTGTTTGCCACCTGATGTCACCTGTTGGAGTTTGGGTTCCTTGCCGCTGTCGCCTTTGGCTTGCTTAGTTGAGGACACTTGACATTTGACTTCACATTTGATATTCAACAGTATTCTTGACATTTATTCAACAGTGCTTTGATCTGCCTGCATTGACACTATTCTTTAAGAGCTGCTGTGCAGCAAAAATTATGTACCAGTTATCAATGTAAAGCTGCTTTGACACAATCTGCATTGTAAAAAGCGCTATATAAATAAAGGTGACTTGACTTGACTTGGATACACATGGACTGACCCTTGTGGCACTATAACAATTGTAAGATCTCTGCAGTAGGTCCTATCTAGTCTCGTGTAGCCAGACCTTCAGACTGACGGCAGAAGGTCTGGACTCTATTGCATCTTTCATTGGCCAAGGACCACCAAAAAGGACGTTTGACTGTCAATCACAGTTTGTTTTGTTCCATGTCATGTTTGGGGCGTGAAAATGTAAGGTCCACATCCCTACAATAACAGACCGGAGTGCATCTAATAAATTATTAATTCAACCATACTGTGCTTCAACACTGCAAGTTTACTGCAACAGTGGATTTGCAAAATTCATATACTTTTGAAATATAGCATTTAGTTGATCCTGGAAGGTGCTCATTGTCACAGTTGTAAACATGACTGTGTTCTTCTTCCATGAGGGGGTTTGATATCACGGCACTTGTTTCCAGATGGACCATTAAAAACTGCGACACACACATCTCCCGGACATCCTGTAGAATTCAACTAACCAGATATCAACTTTGAAAATCCTGAAGTGTTTGAAGTGTGCCATATGCATCCAACATTCAGCCAAAGGTCTGTGGGCATGACATCTGAGGCTGAGACTAGGTCCTACCTAGCCAGGGAGGAACTCATCCAGGCCCACTGGGGGAAATGCATACTGGCAGTGGTAGGACTCCTGGGAGGCAAACAGGTCTACCTGTGCGTCCCTGAATCGACTCCAGATCAGATGGACCACCTGGGGATGGAGTCTCCATTCTCACGGGAACGTGAGCTGTTGTGAGAGCGCATCAGCCCCATGATTGAGCTCACCTGGGATGTGAATGCAAAGTGACTTGAATTGCCACTGACTCCAGAGGAGATGGCGGGCGAGTTGTGACATGCAAAGTGGGCATATGAACATATCGCAATATTGTCCATGCTGAGCAACACGTGCTTGCCCTGAAGCAATGTCTGAAACTGGTGCAAGGCGAACAACACTGCTAGCAACTCTAGGCAATTGGTATGCCAGTGCAGTCAAGGTCCCGTCCAAAAGCCAGAGGTTGCAAACCCGTTTCACACAGCCCCCCAACCTGTTCTGGAGGCATCTATTGTAACAACAACATGCCTGGACATTTGTTCTAAGGGCACTCCAGCCCGTAGAAAAGCAAGGTCTGACAAGGGGCTGAATGTCTGGAGACAGCTCAGTGTGATGGCAATGAGGAGTGCTGGGGCCTAATTCCGGGAAGCACAGTTTCCCTAAGTAGAGGCAGTGAGTTTGGTGCAACACTTATCCGTTGCTCCATGGGTCCCGTAAGGGACTAGCTAGGGAGGTGTGAGTAAGCAGCACATCCTAGAAACGAAAACTCCCCTCCCATGACGAATGAAGGGGTGGCTGACAGTGAGGAAGCGGAGCATCGCTCACTGTCAGCACAGACCTAGTATGGCCTAGAGGTTGAGGAAATTGCTCTTTTATTGAGAAAGTGGGTACAGAAATAAATAATACGAAACTGAAGATTTTCCACCCAGCTTTTCTCCGGGGGAAGGAGTTGTGCATTCACAATCTCCTGGATCAGATCCGCTCCCTCTATCTCTGAGCCACCCTTCTCAGGGCCATTTTGATGTGCGCTTTGAGGCGAAGTCCCCAACAGTGTCGCCAAAGAGGCCGGCCTGAGAGATGGGGAGTCGAGAAAGTGAAATTTTTGGCATCCTTCATCTCAGCTAGATCCAACCAGAGATAGCGTTCCTGGACCATCAAGGTGGACATCGTCTGGCTGACAGCCTACACCTCGACTTTCGTCGCTCAGCTTCTTCAATAGCCTGCTCTCTGATGCAGTGATTGACATGTGGTCCTCATCCGCAGTGCCGAATCAGACGCAAGGTGCCCCATGTGAGGGACTCGTGGCACCACTCAGCAGCTTGACAGCACATGGCATGCTAGAGAAGCGAGAATTCCATGGGGATTTACCCGGCAGAAGAGCACCCACTGTAACCCTCGGTTCTCCCAAAGTGTTAACCTATGAGAAGTGGCAGAGGGCTGGATAACAGCAGAAGGTACTCAAGCCTCTGTGAAGAAGGAAAGTCATGACCACAATGCCAACATGGACATGCTCTCGCAGTGAAAGCATGCCCCATCCACGAACACTCTCTCAGCATGCTGTCTGCCCAGTCATGTGAGACAGCAATTGTGGCCGTCAGATGAAGCCAGGAAAAAAATGCATCCAGAAACACAGAAAGGCATCTTTAAAAAGACGCTCGTTGCCTGTGCTTGTTCTTTTAGGAAACCTGCTCTGAACGCAGAAGCACTGAGGGGTGAAACGCTGCACTTCTCCATGCACAGCATGTGCCCTCACACCGGCAGAGAGATCTCCAAGGACAAGCTGCTTCAAAGCAATTAAAATAGCTGTTTTTGGAGATGAACTAAGTTTTAGCAAATAGAATTGCTGTTTGCTCTTTTCTTAGGAAATTTACTCAAAAAGGAAGAGATTGGAATGAGCGATCACTGTACAACCGCTTGACTCCAAAGCAAAATATGAATAAAGTGAGAAATGCCATATTTCATATTTCAATGTCATATTTATTCTTATATGTCAGGTAGGTGTGACTCTGAATTAGGGTTGTAATGATTCATTTGTTTTCTCGATGCATCGATTACAAATTCTGACGATGCATGCATCAACATGAATTTTGAATCGTGAATTGTTGATTTTGGTCAATAATCAATTTAAAATGCTAAGAATTGGATTGACTGTGATTCGATAGCGATTCAGTGCTTTAAAATATATAAACATTAAATTTCTTCATGCATGAATTAATGGAGGCGTTGTGTGCTGTCACTCACACCCTCACAGAACTAACATTAACATTTTTTTTGCCCCACTCTCTGACCTTTTGAGGGCCGCTGTGTAATTCTGAAGGCTGCTGTCTAAGACACATTGGGGGAAGCATTTCAATAACCCTATGAATGCATATAAAAATGCAGAATCAAATTTATTTGAATCGCATCAAATTTTAATGTGAATCGTCTTGAATCAAATCGTTCTGGATTTGCAAAAATTGTTCTTGAATTGAATCAAACACCTATGAATAGTGAATCGAATCAATTTGCTGTCTAGCCAAAGATTCACAGCTTTACTTGGCATGCAAATCTCACTGGCCAATATCCATTGGCTCATTTAGTTACCACTTGAAGGTGATTGGGCTCACAGGCGAGACCCCATAACATCGGTATCGATGTAACGTTGAATGTGATTGACTAAATGGAAACTGAAGAAACATTTGGAGACCCTTATGTCTTTCCAAACTAATATATTTTGAACAATATTGGTAACCAGACAGTTTCGGTTCCCATTGACTTTAATTGTATTTGTTGTCCATATATTGGATGTCAGTGGGAACTGACTGATGACAGAAGTTTCATTTTTAGGTGGACTATCCCTTTTATTACAAAAATGTTCAATTCAATAGCATTTTTACTACACAGTATACTGAAAATTTTTCCCATTTGTTTTGAATAGGAGACAGTTATTGTCCACCTATTACATTGCCATAGTTATTTTACAGGGTAGACTGGGAGTATTATGGACCCCTCAAGCATTCTTGAATTCCAATGGATGACATGCCTTCTGTTTCTGGACCCCTTTCCTAATTCACAGACAACATCTTAACCACACCAAGGGGACCCTCTCAGAAAAACTCAAAGGAAGGGTGGTCTACAGTGGCTGATTACTGATTAAAGCAATAACCATCACTCCTGTATTCAGTACAGTTCCATCTGTGCGTTGCTTTTTATGTGGAAATAGTAAATAACACAATAATAAAAAGACAGTGAAGAAATTAAACAAAAACAAAATGCATGCACTTCTGAACATTATCACAGAATTCTAATCTGGACTGAAGAAATAAATTGCATTTCAAACCTAATGTTCAAAAAAAGAAAAGAAATAAAATTAAAATAATAATAATAAATAATACCAATAAAACCTTTTTTTTTTTTTTTTTTTTTTTTTTTACTGTAGGTTACATCAGAGTGGGCAATAGATGGGTTGGTCAGTCTGATCCAGACACTGTATAAATGAAAGGACAGTAAGAAGAGCAGATCAAACTCCTAACAGGAGGAGACTCACTCATGGCCTATGAGACAGAGAAACATGAGACTCAATACTGCTTTCCTGCCATCAACTCATCATGCATCAAGGGAAAAAAACACTCCAGACATGAATACAATATCATGTATGTGTTTGTATCTTTGCTGTCAGCATGGACTGTGTTTCTGAACCTGCTGGTGATCATCTCCATCTCTCACTTCAAGAAGCTTCACACTCCAACCAACCTGCTAATTCTCTCTCTGGCTGTGGCCGACCTGCTTATTGGACTTGTCATGCCCATAGAAGCCACCAGGTTGATCGAGATGTGTTGGTACTTTGGAGACACTTTCTGTGGACTCTATTTAATATTTATTACGGTGCTTCTTTCAGCATCTCTTAGCAATTTAGTTTTAATAGCTATTGATCGTTATGTAGCTGTGTGTCACCCTTTACTGTACCCACAGAAAATAACCACAGCTAAAATGTTAGTGAGCATCTGTCTGAGCTGGGTTTGCTCCTCAACTTATAACTCTGCCTTTGTAATTAATAATAGATATTTAGACACTTCGCAGAAAACAGATGTTATGATGGGTTTTGCCTGGAGAGTCTCTGATCTATTCATGGCTTTTATTTTTCCTTGTACCCTGATCATAACTTTATATTTGAGAATTTTCTATGTAGTACATCAGCAAGTGAAAGTTATAAACTCTCTAAAGGGTGGTAAATGTGTAATGGAAGGTTCAGTGAGGAGGAAATCTGAGAGTAAAGCTGCTCTGACATTAGGAATCATTGTGAAAGTTTATCTGCTCTGCTGGATTCCGTACTATATCTGTTCTATATCAGTAACCTCTTCCACAACCAAAAACGTTTTGACATGGGCTGTGTATGTTAACTCAGGTCTGAATCCTCTGGTCTATGCTTTATTTTATCCCTGGTTTAAAAAAACAGTTAAACACATCTTAACTCTGAAAATATTTCAGCCAGCATCCTCTCTGGTCAATATTTTTACAGAACTTTAATTATAATTGTAAACTGGTAAAGTTGTCCCTCATAAAGGTAGATGTGATTATTTTTGAATAATTTATATTTGTAATTTACACTACATGTATCTTAATAGTATGTAGCTCATTTCAGAGAGTATGTTTGCTGCATTTTATGTTGAAATGCAGATATTGTCAGAATTGAACAATTAATTAAACTTTATATACACACATTGAAATTAATCCTCAAACAGAAAGTGTGTATCACAGTATAAATACTATTTAATCTCTTGTAAGAGGCATGAGAAAGAATATTTCATCCAATTCTGTTATCATACTTGAGTCTGTTTGAAGTATGTATGTCACATGACTTGGTTCAAATTTTCTGTGCTGGTTTTGTCAGTTTGACCTAAAGCCAACATATCCACCCATAGTGCTGGACATTCTTTTTAAAAATAAGCATATATTAATCTTACTTTTCTTCAGGAAAAAAAGCAAAACAACTGCTAATATTAATTGTGAACATTGTCTTAAGATGTTGTCATATGTTGCTCATGCTGTTATTTACCGCATTTTGAATGATATGTTTCCAGATTAGGATAAGAAAAAAGGTATCGACAATTCCACAGTATTGACAATCAGTTGTGTCTCAAGGTAAACTGGGCACCCTATACAGGTTACTGAATTATTGCGGAAAACTTGTGCAAATGTTAATATTCACATTTAAAACTGTTATTATTACACTTAGTTGACTACATCTTTGCATTTTTAACTTGCAGGGGTTCACACAGGTCATTTTATTGTAGAACAGGGGTGTCCAACCCTGTTCCTGGATGGCTACCATCCTGCAGAGTTTAGCTCCAACCCTGATCAAACACACCTGAAAAATCTAACCAAAGTTTTCAGGATTACATAGAAAATTATATGTTGTATCATAAATGACATTATATGATTGATTATGGATGGAGCTAAACCCTGCAGTACAGTGGACCTCAAGGGCTAGAGTTGTCCAACCCATGACGAGATAGTTCAGCAGTTTAAAAATACAAGAATGTATATGACTCCATTTTCGGACATTTTTTGGTCCCAATTTGGAAAACATCTTATAAATTATACTAAATTGAGTTTTTTTTTAAAATGTAAAAATGCATAAAGTTTTCTGTGAGGTTTAGATGTACGGTTAGGTTCAGGGGATATAATAGACAGTTTGTACAATATAAAAACCATTGTCTATGTCCCCATAAAACATGAAAACCAAACGTGTGTGTGTGTGTGCATGTGCAGTATTTCACACCTTTAATGAACGGTTCAGTGGAGGATCATCTCCAAAGCAATAATTCATGCAGGAAATAAATCATAACAATTATAATTGGGCCTCTGAGTTTTTTACATGATTGATGTTTTCTGACATCAGTAAGAGTAAAAAACTGAACAAAGACAAGTCACTGTATACGACAGATCAACCCATGTGACTACCAAGAGAGAGGCCTACCCACAGTTGCAAAGCCCATTGTATTTACATCAAATAATAATTATTTTATTATTTAATTTTAATATACTGAAAAAAAAAGAAGTGACCAGGCTCTAATACACTTAACTGACAGAATATCACAGTAACACACTTAAAACTGATCCTTAATTCATGAGTGCATTTTATTTGTTAGGATCTGCTAAATCTTATGAAGATTTTACCACAAAAAGTAACTCAGGTCATAATCTGGCTTGATTACTGTCGTGCAATTAAAGAAAGAAAAAAAAAAAAAAATATATATATATATATATAAAAATCTGTCTTTATTTTTTCACCCTCACATCTTCCACAGTAGAACCCAAAAGGACAAATCCTGAAGACCATTTTCCATGCAATCACAATAAATACAGAATAAAGCTCCATAACAATATCATAAAAGTGGTCCATTGTGTGCTACATGATGGCTTTATGTGAGTTTCATGAGAGTAGTTCTGATGTCTGATTCATGAATTAATCATTGTTTTGAGTGTTTTTGGTGAAATGATCTGGATGATTTGTTTATACAAATTGGTCTGATCCAGACATATCACACTAAACTACAGTATTATAGTGCTTTAGAAGACTTTATAGCACAGAGTTGTATGGACCACTTTTCTATACTTTTATGATACTTTGCATCCTTTTTGAAGCCAGTTTTACACCTCAGCCACTAGAGGGCAAAATCTTCCATACTGCAATTTTCAGATATTTCAACCAGTGCTCGAAATGGTACACAGTACCGGTGTAGTGCCGAATTTCAACCCCCTGCCAATTTTCAATTCTAGGGCACCTTTAACTGAAGTTGACCATCCTTCTAAAAATCAATAATCTTCATCTTCAATCTTCAATAATCTTCATTTTACGCTATTTGAATCTTTTGACAAATATCAGTAAATAAAACAACACTTTCTCTTTTCTCAGAGGGGGAGTCAAAGCACCCTCATGTCTTTCCAAACCTGTATGAGATATTTTGAAGAATGTTGGTAACCAAACAGTTTCGCTTCCCATTGACTTTTATTGTATTACTTTTCCATATGGGAACCAAAACTGTCTGAATGACTGATGACAGAATTTTCATTTTTAGATGGACTATCCCTTTTATTACAAATATGTTCAGTTTAAAGGGATAGTTCACCCAAAAATGAAAATTATACCATGATTTTCTTTCAGATGAACACAATCTGAGAATCTGAAAAATATCCTGGCTCTCCAAAGATTTATAATGGTAGTGAATGGGGGGCCTGTTTTGAATCATAAATATAATCCATACTGCTCCAGGGGGTTAATAAAGGCCTTCTGAAGCAAAGCGATGGGTTTTTGTGACCAGTGTATTGTTTGGCTCTATCCTCTGCATGTTTGCGTTCATCATTGTGCATGCGCCAGGTCAGAGTTCACTCTTCCGCTGCAAATTGATGCGTACGGTTGTCTGCCGGAAGCTAGTTATTTTACATTATAAAGTTTTAAATATGGATATTTTTCTTACAAAAACCCATCGCCTCATTCCAGAAGGCGTTTATTAACCCACTGGAGCCATAGAGATTAATTTTATGATTGATGGATGCATTTATTTTGGGCTTCAAAACACGCCCTCCGTTCACTATCATTATAAATATTTGGAGAGCACAGATATTTTTAAATATATCTCCGATTGTGTTCATAGTCATATACACCTAGGATGGCTTGAGGATGAGTAAATCATGGGATAATTTTTTGGGTGAACTAACCCTTTAATAGCATTTTTACTGCACAGATACAGAATATTTCACCACTGTTGATCATTTGTTCTGTATAGGAAATAGTTATTGCCTACCTATTACATTATTTTACAGGATGGACTGGGAGGATTATGGACCACTCAAGCATTCTTGATTTCCAGTGAATGACATTTCTGAACCCCTTTCTCCTTTATAACATCATCTTCAAACCAAGGGGACCCCTTCCACTAAAAGGAAGGGTGGTCTACAGTGGCTGATTATTGGTTAAAGCAATAACCACCACACCTGTATTCAATTCAGTTCCTTCTGTGTATTGCTTTCATGTGGAAATACAAAACAATGAGAAGACAATGAAGAAATAAAACACAAAAACAAAATGTGTGAACTTTTGAACTGTCATAGGATCCTAATCTGGACTGAAGAAATTAATTGCATTTTAAAGCTAATAAATCAGATTTTAAAACTTTTTTTTTTTTTTTTTTGTAGGTTACATCAGAGTGGGCGGGAGATGGGTTGGTCGGACGGATCCGGACACTGTATAAATGAAACGAGAGTAGAACAAACTCCTAACAGGAGGAGACTCACTCATGGCCTATGAGACAGAGGATCATGAGACTCAATACTGCTTTCCTGCCATCAACTCATCATGTATCAAGGGAAAACGCTCCAGACATGAATACAATATCATGTATGTGTTTGTATCATTGCTGTCAGCATGGACTGTGTTTCTGAACCTGCTGGTGATCATCTCCATCTCTCACTTCAAGAAGCTTCACACTCCAACCAACCTGATCATTCTCTTAATGACCATCTTTCTGAGCTGGGTTTGTTCCTCAGTTTATTACTCTATCATTGCAATTAATAACGGACATTCAGAAACTTCACACAGAACAGACAGGTGCTACGGAGAGTGTTATTTTACAATGGGTTTTGCCTGGATAGTCACTGATCTGTTCATTGGTTTCATTTTTCCTTGTACCCTGATCATAACTTTGTATTTGAGGATTTTCTATGTTGTACATCAGCAAGTGAAAGTTATAAACTCTCTAAAGGGTGGTAAACGTGTAATGGAATGTTCAGTGAGAAGGAAATCTGAGCGCAAAGCTGCTCTGACATTAGGAATCATTGTGACAGTTTATCTGCTTTGCTATATCCCATACTATATCTGTTCTATATCAGTAACCTCTTCCACAACCATTAATATTTTGACATGGGTTTTGTATGCAAACTCAGGTATGAATCCTTTGGTCTATGCTTTGTTTTATCCATGGTTTAAAAAGACAGTTAAATACATCTTAACACTGAAAATATTTCAACCAGCATCCTCTCTTGTCAATATTTTTACAGAACATTAATTGTGATTAAACTGCTAAAGCTGTTATTCGTAAAGGATATGATTATCTTTGTAGGATTTATATTTGTAATTTACTCATGTATCTTAATAGTATGTACCTCATTTCAGAAAGTATGTTTGCTGTGTTTTATGTTCTTTTTTTTTTTCTTTTTCTTTTTTGAACATTCTCTTTAAGTTTTTTTTTTACATTGGCACAACGAAAAATTAAAAAAAATAATAATTTGGCTGATACATTGTGCAATAATATTCTTCCATATGTAAACTATTTTACCTAGTAAACTTCTTTCCACACACATTGAAATTAAGTGACAAAGTTATGAATTGTATTGAATTAGCTCATTAAATAAACTGAGCAAGCAGCATAAGTCCTCAATATACTGGAACACATGATGAAGGTAGATGCTATGTGCTTTGTTTAATCACTTTTATCATTCATTTTGCATTTGTGTTATATTAGATCAAAAACACAATAGAAAATAGAGGACAGTCACACAGAACTAAACTTAGAAAAAAAAAAAGAAAAAAAAGAGTAAGAAAAAGAAGCTGATCATACAGGATGTGTTAATGTTATTCAAAAACCACTACTGGGTCTTGATATAAACAGATATGTATATCTACAAGCTTACAGAATGCTGATAAAAACATTTGCATGCAAAGCCAAATCAAAGTAACAGGCAATCTACTGTATGATTTATGATTAAACTATTTATGACATTCCACAATAAATAACACCATTAAATGCATTATATGAACTTACATGTTATCCATAAAAGTTATTATTTATCCTATGCACTTTTTATATTATACTACACTGCACTGCAAGTGTATTATTGGGAAACCTTGTTTAGCCAGTGTCATATCCAGAGCCCAGATTCCTTATAGTTCCTTATTCACAGAATATACACAACACAAGCTGTTTTTGCTGAATCAAGGAAACAAAGCATCATCACTTTATGAAACAGCATGTAAGTTATTAAAGGGTCATGAAACCCCAGAACACATTTTTTGAGCTGTGAACAGATATGTATAGGCTGCACATCATTGAAAACACTAAAGGTACTCATTAAATTTATTTAAAAGTTGAAATTAGTTATTTTTTTGCATTTTTCAGAGTGATTTCTGTCTTCCGGTTTGAAAAGCAAAGTCAGAGCAACGTCACAAAATCTGACATCATTGTGTACTAGTGGCAAGATTCGGAGTGCTGGTTGGCTCTGAGTATGGGCTGGACGAACATGCTGACGTCAACAGTTTCTACATTTATTCGTGACTTAAAGCTCAGTCCAATCACTGCGCTGTAGTATACATAAGATTATAATTGTGGTATTATGCATGAGGAAGTATCACTCTTGTAGGGCTGTAGTCAAGTCCACCTTTGTCGAGTCCAAGTCAAGTCCAAGTCCAAAAGGTTCGAGTCCAAGTCAAGTCCGAGTCCAAATGAGACAGTCAAGACAGAGACAGAAAAAAAAAGAATCCTCTTCAAGACCACGTACATAACTATTGATAATTTATGTGATGCGAGAGACAGCATATCTTAGATTCTAAAATAATAATTTTGCATTATTATTTTTTGCATTATTGCTTGTTTTTAAATTCTCTACAACTGTGCTTCCCAAACATTTTACAGTTGCGTACACCCTGAGGCATTTAACATTCTTCTGCATACCCCCTCTCTTCCACTTAGACTGCTGCAGTCACACCTTTTCCATTAAGGGACAATATTTTCCCCTTTAAACTGATTGTGCATTAAAGTGCTTTTTTTACCTGTATAAATACCTTTATAAAATAAATAAATGTTTTAAATTAAAAATGTCCAAAAGAGAAATAAGCAATGATGTTAAAACGTGTGATACCTTTTAAATATTGAACTAAAACCGCCAGTAGGTGGCGGTAAGTCACTGTCTTAATGAGTGAGTCATTCATTCATTCATTCATTCATTCATTCATTCATTCATTCAGTAGCGAAGCAAGTGGATGTATTTTTGAAAGGGTAATTGAATCATTGACTGTCATGGTTTTTACACAGCAACGGATTCGTTCACAAAACATCGATATGAGTCTCAGTTCTGCTGTGGCTTTTGTTTGAACTAGAAAAAAAGTAAAACTCAGTAATAAAATAAGAACAAATAAAAAAAAATTCCAAACAGCAAATAAATGCAATAGAATAGAGAGCTATGAAACTAAGTTTTTCAGGTTAAGTAGGTTTTAATTTAGATAAGAAATACTACAGAAATTAATCAAATGTAAAATAACACATCCACGTTGGTTACCTTAATTTCTGTATTTTTTATTGTAAATATTAAATACAGATTTATTCTTACCATTAAAGTTAAAAACGTATTCAGTAAAGAGCAGAAAGTGATTTTCTTTGTCTTTTGTTCTTTAAATAACATGAGACAGCAGCAGGGATATTGGACTGCTGTCCCTTTAAGACAAGGGTCTCAAACTCAAATTGGCGGGGGGCCATTTCTGTGATTGACACCTCATAGGAGGGCCATATTAACATTCAAGCGCAAGAAAGCACAACATTTCAGAAAATTTACTTTCCTTTGCATTATTTCTCATTTTCTTTCATTAGGCCTACTAAGTAGTAGGCCTAGGCCTACTGTTTTTATACCTATACTATAAATATTTTATTCACCATACTAAATGTAAACAGCAGTGTCTCTCTCATTGTTACAGAGTGTAATATAATTATATAATACTATTACTAATATAGTACTACTAATATAGCCTACTTTATAATACTATTAATTGCAATAGTCTGGTGCAACTTCTCATATCCAACAAAGTGCATGGAATAAAAAAATGTGTAATTTAGGAACAAAACCAGCAAAACTTGTGGCGTGGAGGGGTCAGAAATAAACAAAAAACTGGAGCTATATATATCAACTTTATTTGTCAGTCCAAATCCGGTTATTTATGTTTCCGATTGGAATCTGATCTAAAAATTTGAATGTCCACACTGTGTATCGCAAGTTTTTGTGTTCATGGCATTTTTTGTTTTCTGGAATATCTGCATTGGTTTCTATGGCAATGACATTGCGTTCATACTAGGTATATGCCAAAAACAACAACAAAAGGAACATGGAGGGGGTTGCAATACAGCCGTTGTCTTATTTACATCATGACAGCATGTAGCCAACAGCGGTGGACCTGCGTTATGATGAGCCAACGGCAATCATGACTTGAGCACAGGGCCGGCACAAACTCAACTCCGCTCTAGGCAAAACACCATCGTGCCGCACCCACTTTACACTCACAATATACATGAACTTTGAGATGCATGTGACTGCAGACTGGAGGTTTTGTATATTGATAAACTTGCACTTAAATAAAAGCATGCACAAACATTTTTTCATTTTTTTTTTTTTCATACAGCACTGTAAAAAAAAGAAAAAAAAAAAGAAAAAAAAAAAAAAAGAAAGAATATATCGTGGAAGATTCGGGAGAATTCCCGGTGGGCTGCTGAAAAATTGTTGCCTGGCAAGGCCAGACTGATATATCTTCTACAAGATATATCAGTCTGGTCAGTCCACCCTCCGTCGCGATTAGAGTCAACTCCAAACCGTACCGTGCAATCACGTACCGCAAACAGCGTCACTCTAGTGCGGTGAAAGTCCCTTCAATATCAACAAAGATTGCGCACGGGAGACCCGAGAGTTTGTTCTATTCAGCCGTGAATTCAGTTTTAAATGACCAAAAACACATTAATTATTTACTTTTCGCTGTTGACTCTCGTCGCTTTGCTAACGCCATATCCGCCCTTCTCTGATTGGTTTACTCCGCTTCCTGTTTGCTCGGATTTGCTCCGCCCTAGAAATCGAATTGATTCAATGGCCGACCAGACTCATCCGCTGGTACATTGGTGAGGCTGGATTTTCCAGGCAAGAAAAATTGGGCCGGCGGTAGCCTACCACTTTGACATAAAGGCTCATTAAATCTATATAATTACAAGGAAATGTATATGTGTCGCCGCACAACCTGCACAGCCCATCATAAATGCTCCTGATAAATATTTTGTTATTAAAGCATCTACTCCACAAACCACAGTTAATTTTAACAAAAAAGCATGCTTACTAAGGGATATTTGGCGTGGCAGAAAGCATGCAAAGAGTGCTCCCTCTATAATCACTAAAAAGTGGTCATATTTTTTCATTGTGATCTCACAAAGTTCTGTTATAACAAATGAAGCTGTCTGCACAATGAACCGTGTTTCGTCAACATGCTATTACTATGGAGAAAACTGATCATAGACCAGCAGATATGGGCAGCCTTTTCCCGCAAAAGCAATCAGAAGCAGCAACAGGCAGTGGTTTGAGTGAGAAAATTCCACGCTAGCCTCAAGTCCGTGGCCTGGGGATGCACACACACATATGTAAGCCTACCTTTCAGAAGCGTGTGTCAGTCTTAAATATCATTAGTCATCTCCAGCAGTAAAAGTTGTCATCTTTTTTATTTATGTCTGGATAGTTTTATTTGTTTTGATGACATTTTTGAATGTACATTATGGTGTTTTGCATGTAGACCGATATGCAGCTATTGGGTAGGGGCGGGGCGGGTTGTGGTATTTGCAGAATAAAGGAAAGTTCATTTAGATTTAGTTAATTTAGTGATACATTTTTGATATAAGTGAAATAATTCCAAACAAATGTCTAAAAAATAAATTAATTAATTTGAAAATTAAATCCCTCTCTTCCCAGATAGCATGTAGTAATCGGCCTGAGCTTGGCTGCCCTGCGGCTCAGACTCGGCATCAGCGCATGTTTACCGGGCCGATTGTAGCCCGTAGCTCGCTCTGGCACGTGTATATTTGTTACGGCTGTACAGCACTGGGCCGATTCTTGTTCACCGTCACTGGCTTGCTGCCCTGTGAGGCTGCTTAGTTTGCCTATATAGGCCGCGCCAGCCCTGCTTGCACACAGTATGCGTACAGTTGTCAGCTAGTTTATAAAGTTTTAAATATGGATATTTTTCTTACAAAAACCCACCGCTTTGCTTCAGAAGGCCTTTAATAACCCCCTGGAGCCGTATGAATTATTTTTATGGTTGGATGCATTTTTTTGGGCTTCAATAACCACCACACCTGTATTCAGTTCTGTGCATTGCTTTCATGTGTAAATACAAAGCAATAAGAAAATATAAAAACAAAATGCATGAACTTTTGAACAGCATCAGAGAATCCTAATCTCGAATGAAGAAATTAATTTCATTTTAATTTTAGCTAATTTTCAAAAAAAAAAACAAAAAAACAAAACAAATAAATTTAAAAAATCAGATTTTTTTTTTTTTTTTTACTGTAAGTTACATCAGAGTGGGCGGGAGATGGGTTGGTCTGACTGATCCAGATACTGTATAAATGAAAGTAGAGCAGAACAAACTCCTAACAGGAGGAGACTCACTCATGGCCTATGAGACAGAGGATCATGAGACTCAATACTGCTTTCCTGCCATCAACTCATCATGTATCAAGGGAAAACGCTCCAGACATGAATACAATATCATGTATGCATTTGTATCTTTGCTGTCAGCATGGACTGTGTTTCTGAACCTGCTGGTGATCATCTCCATCTCTCACTTCAAGAAGCTTCACACTCCAACAAACCTGATCATTCTCTCTCTGGCTGTTTCAGACCTGCTAATTGGACTTGTCATGCCAATAGAGGCCACCAGGCTGATAGGGATGTGTTGGGACTTTGGAGACACTATCTGTGGACTCTATTTAATATTTGTTTCAGTGCTTTTCTCAGCATCTCTTACTAATTTAGTTTTAATTGCTGTTGATCGTTATGTGGCTGTGTGTCACCCTTTACTGTACCCACAGAAAATAACAATCACTAAAACTTTAACAAGCATCTGTCTGAGCTGGTTTTGCTCCTCAGCTTATAACACTGCCTTTGTAATTAATAGTGGATATACTGACACATCACAGAGAACAGATGTTATGATTTTCATCTGGAGAGTCATTGATCTGTTATTGGTTTTTATTTGTCCATGTATCCTGATCATAATTTTATATTTGAGGATTTTCTATGTTGTACATCAGCAAGTGAAAGTTATAAATTCTCTAAAGGGTGGTAAATGTGTAATGGAAGGTTCAGTGAGGAGGAAATCTGAGAGCAAAGCTGCTCTGACATTAGGAATCATTGTGACAGTTTATCTGCTCTGCTGGATTCCATACTATATCTGCTCTATATCAGTAACCTCTTCCACAATCATAAATGTTTTGACATGGGTTGTGTATGTTAACTCAGGTTTGAATCCTCTGGTCTATGCTTTATTTTATCCCTGGTTTAAAAAGACAGTTAAATACATCTTAACACTGAAAATATTTCAACCAGCATCCTCTCTTGTCAATATTTTTACAGAACATTAATTGTGATTAAACTGGTAAAGCTTTTATTCGTAAAGGATATGATTATCTTTGTAGGATTTATATTTGTAATTTACTCATGTATCTTAATAGTATGTACCTCATTTCAGAAAGTATGTTTGCTGTGTTTTATGTTCTATTTTTTTCCTCAATATTCTCTTTATTAAGTTTATTACATTGACACAACGAAAAATTCCAAATATGTCAACTATTTTACCTAGTAAACTTCTTTCCACACACATTGAAATTAAGTGACAAAGTTATGAATTGTATTGAATTAGCTTATTAAATAAACAGAGGACAGTCACACAGAACTAAAGAAAGAAAGAAAGAAAGAAAGAAAGAAAGAAAGAAAGAAAGAAAGAAAGAAAGAAAGAAAGAAAGAAAGAAAGTCCTCTAACTTTCAACTGCTTTTATTTCCAGCAAATGTCTTACCATATAAATATTGGTATAAACATAAAAAGATTCAACAAATGAGACAAACTATTTTTACTGACTAAGTTTTAGTTAAACTAGTTTTGCTGACATTTGTGGTGGCCAGCTGCTGCTATGCCCCCTTGACCTGTAAATTAATATAGGCAATGTGCCTTACAAAACCACAATTGCTGAAAGGAAGGGAGCGCAGAATAAGGAAAGAAGCTGATCATACAGGATGTGTTAATGTTATTCAAAAACCACTACTGGGTCTTGATATAAACAGATATGTATATCTACAAGCTTACAGAATGCTGATAAAAACATTTGCATGCAAAGCCAAATCAAAGTAACAGGCAATCTACTGTATGATTTATGATTAAACTATTTATGACATTCCATTAAATGCATTATATGAACTTACATGTTATCCATAAAAGTTATTATTTATCCTATGCACTTTTTATATTATACTACACTGCACTGCAAGTGTATTATTGGGAAATCTTGTTTAGCCAGTGTCATATCCAGAGCCAAGATTCCTTATAGTTCCTTAAGGATTAGTCCACTTTCAAATAAAAATTTCCTGATCATTTACTCACCCCCATGTCATCCAAGATGTTCATGTCTTTCTTTCTTCAGATGAAAAAAAATTAAGGTTTTTGATGAAAACATTCCAGGATTTTTCTCCATATAGTGGACTTCAATGAAGTCCAAACAGTTGATGGTCAAAATTACAGTTTCACTGCAGCTTCAAAGAGCTCTACATGATCCCAGACGAGAAATAAGGGTCTTATCTAGAGAAACCATCGCTCATTTTCTTTAAAAAAATAAATAAATATATATATATATATATATATATATATATATATATATATATATATATATATATATATATATAAATTTTATACGTTTTAACCATAAATGCTCATCTTGAACTAGCTCTCTTCTTCTTGTCTATTTGAATTACGGCAGTGTAGACACTGCTAAGTGTATTACTGCCCTCCACAGGTTAAAGTTTGAACTAAATGTTAAATACTTGCACTAGAATATTGCATATAACAATTAGTTCAAACTTTGACCTGTGGAGGGCAGTAATACACTTAGCAGTGTCTACACTGCCGTAATTCAAATAGACAAGAAGAGAGCTAGTTCAAGATGAGCATTTATGGTTAAAATGTATCAAATTTATATTTATTTATTTATTTTTTAGAAAATGAGCGATGGTTTCTCTAGATAAGACCCTTATTTCTTGTCTGGGATCGCTGTAAATTGTAATTTTAACCTTCAACCATCTGACCATTAAATTCCACTATATGGAAAATAATCCTGGAATGTTTTCATCAAAAACCTTGATTTCTTTTTGACTGAAGAAAGAAAGGCATGAACATCTTGGATGACATGGGGGTGAGTAAATTATCAGGAAAATACTTTATTCACAGAATATAGACAACACAAGCTGTTTTTGTTGAATCATGGAAACGAAGCATCATCACTTTATGAAACAGCATGTAAGCTACCTCTTCCACTCTGCCGGCCCGTGGGCGGGCCGAAACGACGTCATAATATTTTCACTTATTTTGTTTCAAGATTTCTGGAGATACTACCAACCCATATATGGTACCATTTGAAAGCTTAGAATCTAATCTTTACAAAGAATATAATGACTTCTGTGTTTATGTTACACAAATTAGTAAAATAAAGCTTAAATATACAATCATGCCAAAAACGCCCTCCCCTTGATACGATGAGGAAATATAAATATGAATATGAATTTTTCGCATATTTCATAAAACAGACATGTCATAATCAGAAGAAAGCTTTCATTCTCAGGAATTCGGCTATATAGTTTATTTATGTTTAACAACATCATTTGAACGATCTTCAAAAGAATCGCGCAATAAATTTGATAAATGTGGAACAAACAAACACAAACGTCACATTTCTACCCCTTTCAATGCTCCTCTAAGATAAAATCAGCCACAAACTCTATATCATCTTTTACCTTATGAAGTTTCTTTCAAATGAGACTTTCACTTTTCTGTGAGCTTATATTGGTAAATAATCCACTGTTATGTTGCGGTTGTCCGAAACACAAAATGGAGACGAATGAAGAAACACGCGATCTTCACACCATCATCCAAACGGTCTGGCTTCCTTCAGTGATGACGATGATATACATATCAGGCATGTGTATAAAGCTAAGGATCCTATTTGTCCAGGGACATGTCAATCAAGCTTCTAGTCCAATCAGATGGCGAGATATTCGACAAATCATTGAGGCAGACAGGGGGGATCACACCGCAGCTTTACACACACACGCGCTTCAGTTTCACGTGGTGGGCGTGTGATCGCGTTGCGAGTGATGAGAGGAGTTGTTTGATGGAAGATTTGCATGTGTTTTCATAATTTGTGTATTGTTTTGACTTCTAAAATGGCACATGGAGAGGGAAAAGCACCAATGGCACCGATATAAACGTTTTTGAAGTACTTGAAAGTGATGAGGCATGGACCAGTGACGCCGTGTTATGATTCGGCGAAAATGACAGCTCGCTTTCTCGAGGGAGACGAAGGACCCTGCGCTTGACTGGTAAGCTCATATATTCCTGCATTTACAATGCTAATGCTTATTTATGATAAAATTATTTTGAAATGGAAAGCACAGCAACTAAGCCAATAAACTGTTACATTTGACGAAACTGCGTATAAGTATGCATACTCATACATATTAGTATACAAGTATGCAGACTTCAATAAAATCGTCATTTGAGTAAATCTACATTTTGAAATCGTAAAATGTATATTATTATATTTTAAACACTAACTAACAACTTTTATTTTTTGTTTCAGATGCTGCATGAGATCCTGGACCACCGGCACAGATGGTCCTCAGCTTCACATCTTCAAGACAGGCCAGAGGAAGGTGATGCTCTCAACACAAGGGACAAAATATTATAGTGATGCACAGAATGATAAAAATGTGGAGGATGTAGATCATGTTTTACATTGTTAAAGACCACTACATTTTATTGTATATGTTATACTGTCTTGTGTCACCTGAAAGGAGAATAAAAGTGTAAAACGCTAAACAAAATCTCATTCTTTTATATTTTTAGCATAGTACTTGTTTTGCATCTCAGAGACAAAGATGAAAATGAAGAAAATCAATAATATAAAATAAAGTGCTATACCATATAAAAATAGATTTTGGGGTAATGCAGTCTGTAAAACCTGTTTTTGCAAAGGACAATCCAAAGAACACTTGCATACGCTAAAATATTTTGCCTCCCTTCAGTTACATTTCAATAACTTCTGTTTAGAAGATGATAGATTCAAATTTTTTTCTAGTACAAGCTGTCACCTAGTGGAATCAAAGAAAACAATCAGCAGGTCCCTAGAGCAAACAGAACCTGATTTACAGATTTTCAAAAACAGGATTTTAAACAAAAAAAACAAAAATTGCCTATTTTTTAAGTGCTTATTACAGTATTTTAAATGCATACAATGTAATTTCTGAAGTATTACAGTCTGATTTTGTTATTTTGAGGGGTTTTCTTTACAATGACACCAATATTTTACATTTCTCTCACTGTATGTGTGAAGGGTGAACATTTAAACTTTGGTATGTCAAATTCAGGCGGAAATCTAAAAAATGCCTCAGAGTGGAAGAGGTTAATACATGTCCTCATCCACACTAGACACTAGAGAATTAATGCTGCATGTATACAAGTATAAACATCTACTGTCATACAACAACACAAGGAAAACTTTTGGAAGTCATCAAAATATTGGATGTGTCAGGATATTTATTAAAATATCTCAGATTGTGTTTGTCTAAAGGAAGAAGATAGTCATACACACCTAGGATGGCTTGAGGGTGAGTAAATCATGGGATAATTTTCATTTTTGGGTGAATTAACCCTTTTAAGGTTTCGTTCACAAAACGGCTTAGATGAACAGTGGTGAGAAAACAGTAGTTAAGAAAGCATGTGATTATAGGGATGTGGATATGTTTGCACAAGATCTGGAATTCATCACCCCAGTCAAGTCACGTTTATTTATACCACTTTACACAATGTATTGAATGTGGATGAAAGCGCTTTCTTCAGCTCATACTGGTTGGTATCGCTCACTGCCATTATAAAGCTTGGATGCATCTGGATATTTTTTTATATATCTCCCATTGTGTTCATCAGAAAGAAGAAAGTCATATACACCTAGGATGGCTTGAGGTTGAGTAAAACTGGGGCCAATTTTCATTTCAAAGTGAACTACTCCTTTAAAGATGAACAGACTGAATTGCTTCAGAAACTGACATCTGTAGGGTGTTTCAAACCAAGTAGTCCAGTTCAGCATTCATTGCGGAATACATTTCATAAATGGCATCTACATTTGCAGTGAAGTTTATCAAGAACTGGCGAACTTTTTCTAAGCATTCCTCCTCTGCAACTTCTTGATCCTTGGATAAAGCTTTAAGAAAATCTGACCTGCATGGTGCAGCAAATTGGGCAGCCTACAGCAAAACCAAACAAAATGCTGTGTAAGCAATCATTGTCTTAATAAAAAAGCCATACCTTATTAGATGACCCACATTTTTCGACTAATTAAATTCCATGCCTTTTTAAGTTCTTTGTGATCACTAGATTTTTAAAAGTATATTTACTGAGTATGTTCAAGATAATTTCCTTGACAAGATTTTCCAGGTCCCATAAACATGCAAAACAAAATGACTTGCCCATCTTGCCATACACACATAGCTACAGAAAACAATCACCTTGAAAACCTTCTGGACGATCCAGCCGTGGTACCTCTTGAGGGCTTGGTCATAAGCTTTAGTGATATTGATGCGAATAAGATTGGGATTGTCCTCATCTCTCTCCCCATCCGCTAGACTTTGCAGTAAAACCTGAATGAACCGCAGGCCTCTGAGGAAAACACTGGTGATATTGTCAAACAATTTATGAAAAATCAGAAATTGTACATCCATAGTATATTTCTATTAGAGCTGCACAATTAATGGTTACAAGATCGCAATCTGGATTCAGACACTCATGTGATCTTTTTCTTGTCTGGCTATCACCAGACCAAGCTCAATTTAAAATTCAACATTGGTCTGGGGAGTTTGCTATGTATTTCCTACTGCACACGAGGCGTGATCAACGAGCATTATTCACGCAATTGGATAGTCCTTCAACCAATCAACGATCCGGGTGACGTACTTTTGCAGAGCGACGCGAAAACTCCAGATAGGTTTAGTTTGTATTGGTTTGTAGCATTGATCAGCGGTTTGCAGAAGCAGCAATGGCATCGAGCGATTTTTGCAGGTTGTGCAAAAAAACATGAAAGTGAGTGGTATTTACACCCAGTCGAGCGATTTGTTTGCTAAACTAAAGAAGTCATTTAGTATCGTTGAGAGGTTAAAAGGAATTGGATTGACGGTCGTGCGAGAGACGTCATCGTGTTATACCCGTCCAGAGCCATAGAAGGAGCTCTGTACCCGCCAATAGCGAGCAAGGTGGATAAGCCAGTCTGTGATTGGTTCCCGCAAAAGTGTAATAGATGCAGCAGAAATGAATGTACGGGTTTCCAGACTGAGTTGCAGGGCGAAATCAAATCGCTGGCAGATCAGGCTGGGTTTACCCAGTCTAATCTTTTTCCCAAATGATGATTCACGATCCATAACTTTAGGTGGGTTCACGTTATGTCGAAATTGCTGTAATTACGCGTGCTCATAAACTCAGGATTTTATAAGAGTTTCGATTTGTACCACCTGACCGCTGCAAATTAATTTTGTCATTGATAGTGTTGGCCGAGACAACCATTGCTAGTGTAGGAGCTGTAACAGAAATAATTTTCCTTCAAAATAAATGAGATTCTCAATGTATTTAAAATGATGATACACGGGGCAACTTTTTGAGCAATGTTGCCGGGCAATGTAGAATGAGCAACAAATATATATCTGGATACGTTAGATCGGTCGTGGGCAATTTTTTGAGATCCTCCAATCAGAATGTTAGCAGCCGATCACGTGACCAGTTCGGAGATTTCAGAAAAAATTCAAACAAGATGGCGGCCTCTCAGCGGCAGTGGAGCGGAGAAAAGGAGTGTGAACTTTTATCTTTTTACGCTAGTAAGTTGTCATGCGTCAACCCAAAACAGGGAATTTACCTCATATATTGCTTAAAATACCAACAACTGTCCGAAAGTAATGTGTGTATGCTGTAATGAAGCTATTGAATGATTTCAGTTAAATACTAAAAAGACGGGATTTTTCAACGTCTGTAGTAGCGTAGGCTGTAGGGCGTTTGACATTTGAATAGCTTGATGCGATCGACGCGGGTTCGAATCCGCCTTTTGCCGAACTCGCTCTTCTCCCTTTTCCTGTCACAAATCAGATCGGAAAGGCATTTATTTTTAATAAAAATGAAGAAAATATTTGAAAAGTTGAAATAAAGTGCCTAACAAGTGTTTATAATAAAGTATTTATTGAGTTGGCAATAGATTTGCTCCTCTCTGATTAGTTGCTGCCAACTGTCTGTTGCCCTAATTAGTTGCCCTGTGTCTCATCAGGTTGCCCGTTGACGGCAACATTGCCCGGCAAGATTGCTCAAAAAGTTGCCCCGTGTATCATCACCTTTAGAATTGTGCAGCTCTAGTTTCTATTAATGTGATTTGTTGTTAATATTGGACATTACTTTTTTAAGATATAAAATCAGACAAATCAAAAGACATGCAGAAAATGTGACTAAGTGAACAACTTACCTCTTTAACCACATAAGCGCCAATGTGGCTCCAACTTTAGGCCACTCTGAGCCATGGATGCTTTTCTCAACTAACAGTATCTGCTGAAGAGTCTCATACTTCACTGGATCGGAGTCATAGACAGCTTTAATTTTCTTGTGAGAATTGGGAAGAATTCAGAACACTCTTCAAAACATTTTCAAAGGCATTTGATATACTGTAGAAAGTATCCTTAAAAATTGACCAATGAACACATACATGTAGCTTAGCCCTTCGACTTACTGTGATGTTTCCATTTATGTCAGCCTTAATTGGTGCAAAAACCTTAGAACCAAGGCAATCTGAAAAGTAATTTTGTGATACACATTACAACATTATACAATTTTTTAAAAATGTTGTCATATATATATATATATATAATTAGTTAAACAGCTATTTTGAAATGCTGTATAGGTACCAAGAAAGTTGTAGCCATCTGGGAACTAAATGGTTCATCCTGTAAAACTATAATAAACTATTTATACTGTACTAGCTAGGATACTAAATCTATAACTAGACAGGCCTAGAATAAAATACTATGAAATATAGCAAACGTTAAAGAACAGGAACTCACTAAAACAACACTTGTACCCACATTTTGATCACTCAGGAGGAATTTTTGCCCAAGTTAATGTTTGACCCTGGAACACAGTGATAAAAGCGCATGATAATTTGGCACCACCATGTGGTTAAATGAGGTATTGTAACCGACCTGGGTGAAGAGTACCAGTTCTGTCCAGTGTATTCAATGTTTAATGACCTCATTGTAGTTTATTACACAGGTTTGGACAATTCAGTCATTAAAAAGTCAAACTGAAATGTCAAATGTGAAAAGCAATGGCAGATTTCATGTCCAAAATCGCTTTCATTGTTCCCTAGTATTATTGTTTCTATTTAAAACCAACTTCGGTACTTAAGATGCTGTTTCTTATGCGCGTTCACATTTTATATATATATAGTAAGTTTCTATAATTAAGCCGCGACTCACCGAAAAAAGGTGGCAGATGAGAAACTGACTCCAGAAATGTTTTCGTAGCGATCTCGTTGTTGTCTGGCAGCGGCGCAAACTGCTGATCGAGCAAAAGTGCCATTACAAAACACGTAAATAATGCTAGCTGCTAAAATATTGTGTTTTTTTTTTCAATTTTCAAATGGCGTTTCTAATTTAAACTCAATGTCGTGAGAGAAAAATCAACAGGTGAGGGTGGAGAGCCACTGACAAATTGACTGACTGAACCGAAGTGAGTTCAGTCAGTCACCGCTGTGAGGCCATAGCGTTAATAAATCATGACAGCATTTTAAATATCCTTCCTTACTGACAAATGGCATGCAGCGTGCTATACAAGTTTTTAAATCATTCAATGGGTTATATCCTGTTATATATATGCTATAAACCCTTAAAAAAACTTACATACAGACCTTGTGAAGAACAGAGCAGCTTAAAGGGATAGCTCACCCAAAAATGAAAATTCTGTCATCATTTACTCAGCCTCAAGTTGTTCCAAACCTGTATGAATGTCTTTCTTCTGCTGAAGGCAAAAGAATATATTTTGAACTTGAAGAATGTCAGTAACCAAACAGTTGATGGACCCCATTGACTTCCATAGTATTTTTTTCCCCATGCTATGGAAGTCAGTGGAGCTCCATCGGTAAAATCGAACTCCGAGCTTCCTGTATCCATTCTCTAACCACAAACAACTTTGCTGTGCGAAGAATCATGGGGGCCCAAAGTGTCCACCAGTTGTACACTTCAAAATCCTTCATTTCGAAGGGCCCTTTGAAGTGGCCAGTTTTGAGCACTTCGGTTTGGAACGACCCTTCAGTATGGTGGCCATGATCGTTTTCCCTCCGAAGGGCGATATATCCCGTTTGGAACGCACCGATTAATTACTCACTCTCATGCCGTTCCACACCCGTACAACCTTCGTTCATCTTCGGAACACAAATTAAGATATTTTTGATAAAATCTGATGGCTTAGTGAGGCCTGCATCGCCAGCAATAACACCCCCTTTTTATTATAAAACGACGAGAATACTTGCACCAAATATAACAAAATAGCGACTTTATTCTACAATATGTAGTGATGGGCGATTTCAAAACGATGCTTCATGAAGCTTCAAAGCTTTACAAATCAATTTTTTCAAATCAGAGGTTTGGAGCACCAAAATCACATGATTTCAGTAAACAAGGCTTCGTTACGTCATAAGTGTTTCGAAACTTTGTCAGTTTGATATGTGCTCCGAACCACTAAATCAAAACAAAAGATTCATAAAGCTTTGAAGCATCATGAAGCAGTGTTTTGAAATCACTACATTGTTGAATAAAGTCGCTATTTTGTTATTTTTGGTGCACAAAAAGTATTCTCGTGGCTTTATAATATTAAGGTTGAAGCACCCTAGTCAGATGAACCATTTTAAATATTTTTAGTAGCTTTCTGGGCATTGAAAAAGGGAGTGTTATTGCTGGCGACGCAGGCCTCACTGAGCCATTGGATTTTATCAAAAATATCTTCATTTGTGTTCCGAAGATGTATGAAGGTCTTACGGGTGTGGAACGACATGAGGGTGAATAATAAATGACAATTTCCATTTTTGGGTGAACTAACAATTATGTCATGCAAATAATTAATGAACATGCATTTAAAAAATGACAAGCTCTAGCTTGAGTACAGTTAAAATTTATTATATTTAATAACAAGACTTTCAGTGAAGCAGCATGAACTGCATGATGCATATCCCATATGAAGGCCAATGTGAGTGTAACCTTCCAAATTGAGCAGGTTAAGTGCATGTGTACACATCCACCAGCTACTGGAGCAGGAAATATGACAAACTCGCACCAGATTAGTTGCATACATAACTGACAACTAGCAGCTTACATATATATATAACTTGTATATAAATATCATACATTGTACTGAATAATACAAAGCGATACCACATAATACCGGAATCACTTACACAGCAGCTGGTGGCCGTTAGGCAATTGTTTGTGTTATTTGTATTATTTCAGACGAGGCAGCACATGAACACATCCTTTGGACGCACAAGGTAACACACGAGCATCCCTAAAACATCAGACAGAGTCAATTCATAGCAAAAGGATTTCGTTTTGCAGTTTTCTATGAATAAACTCTGGCATTTTCTGATGACCTGGACGAATGATAACTTTCACACACATGCCTGGGATTAAGCTGCAAAGACCGCAAATGAATAAAAACTATTAAATGGTGAAAATAAACAACATGACGTTTTAAAATCATGAGCAGAGGGCGACATGTCTGCATGTGTGAGGGACTATATATATTTAAGTGTATAATAGACACCCAAGCATACACATGAATGAGGTATAACAGCTCACATACTAAAGCACTCCATAATAAGACTATACACTCTGAATACTTAATATAATGGCAACACCAGGACGGGTAAGGTAGGATTTTGCAGCGAGGCTAAAGGTATTTATTGCACAAGAAATGAGGCATTGTGTTACCTGACATCTACATCACGGTCACATTTTTGAGTGAGCTGGTTTTCGAGACAAAGAAATACTTACACCAGCTGAATTTCAGCAATAATAGCTGTTTATGATTTTCAGTTTTGTCTCACTTAAACTTCGTACGTGGTATATTTGAAATGTGCAGGTAGGAAATGTGTAAAGGCCTTGTTCTGTTTATCCACAAACAGGAGCAATACAGATAAAACATCAGTTAATTAGCACCACGGGAAGCAACACAAATATTAGTTTACATTTAAAAAACGGCACCGTAAAGCTCGGGAAAAAAAAAAATTAATACAAATCAGGCCGCTGATTATCAAGGCTTAGTGCCTTGAAAGTTATGTTAGTGTATGTATGCATAAATGTCAAAATAAAAAAAGTTTGATCAATAATACTGGACAAGATAATAGCAAATATAAGTGTACATGGTGAAAGGCGCTCAGATGCTTGAACTGCAACTCAGTTACTGTCTTTGGTGGTCACAGTAACTAGCTGTTTAGCCGCCTTGGCAATGTCGTAGGCACACTGAATAACTTGCTGGGAATCGTGCGGTGTGGCCTTTTGACATTCGCCCTGCAGACGGCTGGCACTGGAGGTCAAGAGGCGTAAGGAGCCGCGAACGGTCTCAGAGGATGGCCTCTGTAATTGAAGACAAATAAAGGATTAGTTCACTTCAAAATTACAATTTTTCAGATGATTTACTTCAGTCAAAAAGAAATTAAGGTTTTTGAGGAAAACGTTCCAGGATTTTTCTCCATATAGTGGACTTCACCAGGGTACAAGAGGTTGAAGGTCCAAATTACAGTTTCAGTGCAGCTTCAAAGGACTCTACACAATCCCAGACGAGGAATAAGGGTCTATTTAAAAACAATATTTTTATCCACAAATGCTCGTCTTGCACTGCTCTGCGATGCGCCAAGCATTACGTAATTATGTTTGAAAGTACCGATCCAGTGTCTACAAAGCAAACGTGCAAAGACTAAGTCAAACGGCCTTTAAAAAAAAAAGGTAAAACAACAATGTCGGACAATTTCGAAGCTGGAGGAGAAAAACTTTTTAGCCATACAGCAGTACTTCCGCCTACGTCACACATGACCTTTCCAACGCGTTTACGTAATGCATGGTGCATCGCAGAGCAGTGCAGCAAGACGAGCATTTGTGGTTAAAAAGTATATACATTTTTTTTATTTTTATAAAATGACCGATTGTTTCTCTAGATAAGACCCTTATTCCTCGGCTGGTATCGTTTAAAGCCCTTTGAAGCTGCACTGAAACTGAAATTTGGACCTTCAATCCATTGTACCCCAGTGAAGTCCACTATATGGAGAAAAATCCTGCAACGTTTTCCTCAAAAACCTTAATTTCTTTTCGACTTAAGAAAGAAAGACATAAACATCTTAGATGACATGAGGGTGAGTAAATGATCAGGAAATTTTAATTCTGAAGTGAACTAATCCTTTAACTGTTTAGTGCCAGGTGTGGATGCAGAAACAATAAATAAGAATATAAAGGGTTATATTCTCCACTATGGCAAAGTTTCCTTATTGGCTGGAGGCTCACCTTAGGGAATAACGTAGCCATTTCCGTCACTGCTACAAGAATTCTCTCCGAACACAGGACAAAGCTTGGACAAAGAAAGATAATGGAAAAAGCATTTTTTCTGATTAGATTTAAAATTATAATTATTAAAATATTATGATTTTAAAAAATTCTTGATTATAAAAACTTGGAAAAAGAAGTAGAACCAAATATGGCTCTAATCATCCACATAAAAGCTTTGTAGACACTATGACTCAACTCAGCCTCAAATAAAGAAAACAAAATTATTTACAAATCCAGTTTTTGATAACTAGTGGTTCTTGGTGGTAAAAACCACCCCCAACACCGTAGCAACCGCATGCGACTTGTTTTGCACTGTGAAAGGACAGCTGAAGTGCAGATCTGGATGCAGTGAAACGCTAACCTATGGTATCGTTCTCCCATGAATGCATAATGATCACCACTGACCTGAGACTGAATACCAGTGCAAGTTGAACAACAAAGAGACAGTGTTCAGAATATTGGATCCAAATGACTGTTCCTGATACTTATGTGAATACTGAACATACTGCATGCAGTAAAGACACAAAACATGAGCCATTTGTGAATCTACACGTCTCCTTCCACCTTGGCCATGTGTTGTTATATCCCAGCTGTGTTGACACAATCCCATCACTTGCTTAACAGACAAAAGAGACACTGTGTCACCAGGGCTGGAGACTGGAGAATGGGTCCTTTCACCCGTTTCACAACCACTAAATCTACCAGGCTGTCGCCACAAAAAAGCGAGACAAATTTTCTTACCTCTCATGTTTATTTTCCTGTGCAGCTCTGAGTAATTCCTGGATGTTCTTAGTGATCAGCTCTGTTTTGCTGATGACGTCCTCTGTGCACGGTAGAGTCGAGTCACACTCGCCCTCAGACGGGTTTTCTGGTTGTGGCACTGTACCGTCGCCCGGCCAGCCACTCGCCCTGGACAAGTTATTCAGTGTTGACCTGTGGGGAAGATGGAAAGCATTCACTGTTAAAAACATAAATACATTCATATATATTTTTCTGCAAACAACAAAAAATGAAAAGACAAACCCTGATTCTTCCATCTCAATGTGGTTCAATGCATTATCATAGTCACTTTCTGGCATGCCGCTCTGGGCGTCTAAGGTAGATCCCTGTAACAGGAGTAGAGTCACAGTGAGCTTTCTGCTTAAACAGGGATACAACCTGTTACTGACAACTTGTGTGTACTCAAAGCTTGAAGACACAGCAAACAATCATGCTTTTGGTGTAGAATCAAAACATCAGCATAACAAGAGCTGTAAAGTAAGGCCAGAAACATACTTTGCGCTAGCAGTCAAACGCAGACGCTTGGCCAACACATCGTAAATACTTAACGTGTTCTCGCATTACCAATGCAGTAACAAACCCTCGAGACTCAAGGGGGCGATAGAGTTACCTTCAAACATCTGCCCTATTTAACTGCCCTGCTAGCTTTAAACATGTTAACAGTTTAAAGGGATAGTTCACCCCAAAATGAAAATTATCCTGTGATTTACTCACCCTCAAACCATCCTAGGTGTATATGACTATCTTCTCTCAAACAAACAAAATCGGAGATATGTTTAAAAATATCCTCGCTCTTCCAAGCTTTATAATGGCAGTGAATGGGGGGGCCTGATTTTGAAGCCAAAAAAAGTGCATTCATCCATTGTAAAAGTACACACGGGTTTGGGGGGTTAATAAAGGCCTTCTGAGCTGCAGCGAAGCGTTTTTGTAAAAAAAAAAAAAAAAAAAAAATAGCCATGTTTAAAACTTTAACTATAATAACTAGCTTTCAGCAGATGACCATGCACATCGATTTGCGGCAAAAGAGTAACCCCTGACCCGACGCATTACGTAATGCTGAACGCGGAAGCACAGAGGACAGAGCAAAACAAAACACCGGTCATGAATCAGAAGTCTAAAATGAGAAATTTTAAAGAGAAATAACAGAGGATTTCAATATAAGAGAAGAGGAGCTTGAGTTTGTTGCACAGCCCTATTTGTTTGAACCGCGAGAGGCGTCTAAGCTTATGCTACTCCTACATCCTGTGTCATACATCACATCACTGCCATTATAAAGCTTGGAAGAGCCAGGATATTTTTAAATACATCTCCAATTGTATTTGTCTGAAAGAAGAAAGTCATATACACCTTGGATGGCTTGAGGAAGGCGAGTAAATCATGAGGTAATTTTCATGTTTAAGTGAACTATCCCTTTAACTAAATTTATCTTGCTCAGCAAGATTCTCTTCAAACTGTTGCTCCACCAGAAAAGTCAAGGTCATTGGTTCAATTCTCAGGGCATGCATGAAGTGAAAAAATGTATACCTTCAGTCACTTTGGATAAAAGCATCTGACAAGATGCACAAAGAGCATGAATTACACTCTGATATATTTCAAATGATGGGCGATATCAAACTTGTGTAGCTAGAAGCGTTTGCATTCATGTACTTGCACAGAGTATGTTTCAGGTCTGAGATATCAGACAGCCAGTGACTGCTTCACACATCAAGCAGAGTGGTGAGTAATGTTAATGGCTGGTGTCTCTCGCTGTGTATACAGTTTAAAGTTAGTAGTCCAGCTGAGGAACATGTTGACCATTAACTGGACAGATCTGAGGTTCATGCACTGAGTGAATGGGGACAGGTTGAAGATAAGCCCTTCCAACAGCCTGTTCACTGAGCAGGTACTTCACCCTTTGGGTTATCTCATCCCAGGACCAGGACAGAGTTGAAGGGAACGTGGGAAGGGATGAGAAGGCAGTCACCGAGGGACCCTTCCCAATCTAGAAAGGGTTCAGATTATGTTTTGAGTGGGCAAAGGGATTTTTTTTAATTAAGAATGCACAAAAAGAGGGGCTATCAAATCATACCTGAAGTGATGATTCACTGGGTTACCAACTGAGTTAAAACCAAGGAAATAATGAAATGGGTGCAGCAAAACCAATTCCAGCTTTGGTTCGGTTTGTACTTACATTAGATGGCAGTGGTTGTAGAGTCAGGTTTGTGTCAGGGTGGACGGTCTCTCCTCTAGGGTGGTACTGCCTCAGACCAGAGCCAGTCTCATACATCGACATGGCCCTACACCCGCGTGGAGGTGCCCTGTGCGGGAGGTCCTGCGGCCTTGCCAAACTGTTAGGAGTCTGCCACTTCAGAGTGCTGTTCTCATTCTGGAGGGAGTTTAACTGAAACAAAGACACTAAGCAGAGTCAGACGCTTTAAGCTACGGCAGTGATGGAGGGTTGTAGTGCGATCTGACCGCTTACCTTGCTTTGCATGAGTCTCAACTCTTCACTAAGATGGCAGTTGACCTTGAGAAGCTGCTGGATCTTTGCTTCAGACGCATTGAGGGCACTTTTCACTTCCATGAACTCTTGAACGGTGATCGGGCTGTCCGACAAGTCTGAGGACTCTGAGCTCTGATAGTATTGATCACAGTTAGATTTGATCCCACACACTATTACGTAAGCCTGTCACGATAATTACTATATTGAGTTAATCGCACCATATATGGACATGTTTAACCATTGCGCTTGTGTCTTTTGCAGCATCTGGTGCATGACATGGTGTTATAAACACGCAATGCTCAAGTTAAAAGAACTTCAACTTTTTTTAAAAAACACATCTCTAGAAAATTTGTTTTGGCAGCACATATGGCATCTTGAGGCATCTGTGCCTTTGTTCATATGGACATCTGACTGCTAGGGTCAGTGTTTTTCAGCAAGTGTGCACTCCTCTTTACTGAGAAAAGAAGGTCAGGCAAAAATATGTAGATGGAAAGTCTCCACACAAGTGCCTTTTTGTTACTAGAGACTCTTTAAAAGTCTAAAATGACATCGTCAAACTTGTCCTTTTTTTCTGCTTGTTGTTACTTTGCACTTTTTGTTTACACTAATTATATATATATATAAACAGTATATAATCATTGACATTACATGGTTTTAAAATGACTATAATATCATTAATCACAATTATTTCTGGGACAATATATCACACCAGGCCTGCTATTCTGCACCCAGAGAAACTCAACAATGTACCTTGGTCCTCTCGTCTTTTCCAGATGTCGGTTCTTGCTCCGTATCCTCATCGGATGCCACACTGTCGTAATCAGGCTGGTCCATCTCAGGACTTTCACAGCCATGACGGTTCCCAATGTCCTTCAGAATTAACTCCACATTATCTGGGAAGAAACAAAGGGTGGAAGTTGAACTTCATGCATCATACAGTTCATGACAAACCCAAGACCTTTCATCACCTTTGACGTTATCTGGAGAATTTCCTTGCTGACGACGTTTGGCATCAGTTAAAATATCAATAACCAGAGTGGCAAACTCATGTGCATTGAACCTTGCGAGCTTCTGACGTCCCTGCAACATAAATACCACAAACGGAGGGAAACTCAAACATTATCAAACCAGCTCAATCATTTTAAAAGGTGTGCGTGCATCTTTGACAATGTACCTGATTCCTAGTGGAAGAATATTCAGGGTTGACCGGAAGGAAAGGTACCACCGTGGTGTCAGTTACCAAAGTGCTGTGGTTCTGAGTTGCAAGCCAGACTACAATAGCAAAAGAATGGCACAATTTAAAATGTTAGGATAAAATCAGAGTTTGTACTTTGAGAGAAAAATGGAGAGGCTATTACACTTCTCTAACCTGCATCCGTTTCTCTTCTGTCAACTTCATCATAAACGTCCATGGCTAGTTCTTCAAACTGATGATTACTGAGCTGAAAGCAGCACAGGGTCATTTTTCAAACAGCAAATTTTAGGTGTCAAAATAGATAGTGGAATGTTTGGAGAAAAACTAAGGTTCAACTTTACAAACACAGTAAACTACTGTACAACTTACAGACTGAAGCTTCTTCTTTGCTGCTTTGGCCAGTTCTGACAAGTCAAGACCGCTGTATTTAAAGTAAAATGAAGAGAGCCATTATTATTATTATCTGATCATAACTTGCTCTAGCAAGACAAGCAAGTGCCATTTCCATACTTACACATTTCTTATCCATATGAAGCCAGCAAATAAAACAAAATTATGCAATTAAGTATTTTAATTTAAAAACAGAATAAACGACAGGCATGATACAAAAGAGAGCTTATCCTACCTGTCTGCTATCTGAGGAATTATAAAGTGTTGACCGTTTTTATGATCTGGAGAAAAAAAAAAAAAAAAAAAAAAAAAAAAAACATTTTCTTTTCAGGGTCTCAAATCTTTGAGGTACATGCTGTACTATGTTATTACAGAGATACTGATGACTGACCTGGCTTTCTTCCACACAGGTAGAACGCTAGTCTGTCAGTCAGCTCAAACTGGATCTCCACCAGTCTGTCTGTGAGTTCCTGGTGTCCTGCCTGCCTATAGTGAGACATAACAGAACAAAGCGATGAAGCGACGAGAATACTTTTTGTGTGCAAAAACAAAACAAAAATAATGAATTTATTTAACAATTTCCTCTCTACCCTGTCATTCTCTTATGCAGCTTACATTGAAGACACATTGCAGCGCTTCCGTGTTTACGTCTGACCGCCAGCTCTGTATTGGTTGGCTCCTGCGTCAGAATCACACGCATGCGTCGTGGTGCTCATGTGAACAGCGTCGGCCAATAATGAGCCAGCGTTCAGACGTAAACATGGAAGCACTGCATCAACTGTGTAGGAGACTGACAGGGTAGAGCCGAAATTGTTGAATAAAGTAATTATTTTTATTTTTGCACACAAAAAGTGTTCTCGTCACTTCACAACATTAAGGTTGAACCACTGTAGTCATGTTGACTATTTTAACGATCATGTCTTCACTACTTTTCTGGACCATGAATGTGGTTCTTACGTTGCTTTCTATGGAAAATAAAAAACCTCTCTGATTTAAAAAAAAATCTGTGTTGTGTTCTGAAGATGAATGAAGGTCTTACGGGTGTGGAACGACATGAGGGTGAGTAATTAATGACAGAAATGTAATTTTGGGATGAACTAACCCTTTAAAGATGACACTTGGCAGATTACTGCTGAAGTGAAAAAAGTTTAACAAAAAGAGAACTTGGGGAAAAAAAAGTGAAAATTGTACAAATTATTATTCTGAGGTTAGAGGTTTTAATTATTACATTTTCCAAAACACATTTTGCTCTGTGAGAAAAATCAAAGTCATAAATATAAACAAGCCTTGTTCCATATTTGAGTTTGATATCTCAAAAAATGTGCTTTCAGTAAGAATTTGTTTGTGCGCAGTACCAAACGTTTCCACCAGATGGAATTTGTCTCCCATTAATTTCCAATACAGTCATTTTTGACCGCAAACAATACAAGTCTGACTACTTTTTTTCAAGACCATTTAACATTTTCGATTCATGTCCATGATTTTTTTTTTGTTTGTTTTTGCCAAAACCTTTACCAAGTTCCGCACCATTCCAATAAAGTTAAAAAAAAACAAACAAACATAAAAACTTAAAATGTTTTAGTCAAAAATGACCGCATAGCACCAGAGGGTTTGAACTGACCACTAAAATCTGCATCTCTCTTACCTGGCGTAGTCAATAGGAGTCTTCCCAGAGCTGTCTGGTGCTCCGGGATCTGCTCCATACACAGTGAGCAGCTCTGCCTGTAGCAGCTGGCCTGCTTTAGCTGCCACATGTAATGGAGTATTTCCTTTCTCCTGAAGAAAACATTCATTGGAGTAATTCAGTCAGGGACAATAAAGCGTAACTCCTGCTATGGAGTGCATGGAATGAACAGCAAAGAAAGCAAAACAATATCTTATTCCACCTTAGCGGTGGATCGACATGAAGAATCTATACTGCCATGCAAAACACAGTATTTACACATTTGGTTAATATTAAATTCTGATATCAGGTATCTTAGACTAAGATCTGTCCTTTGATAGACCAGTTTGGATATGTCCACAAGGCATTTTTTTTTTTTCAGTTTCAGTGTTGGTATAGTTACTGTATCTAATATGTTGTTTAAACATTATATTAACTACATCAGAAAATTTAGAAATATCCTTATGGCTTTTGAAACTTACTGGATGGAAAAAGTTAGCCTGCGCTCCCAACGACAACAGCCTCAGACACGTTTCCAAATTGCCGGTTCGCACACTAGAATGAAGTTGCTGAAAACAAGGGTGAATCCGTGGTTTATGATGTGGTTTTGGTCTCAAAGCCTCTGAAGACCACATCAGATGTAGATCTTCGACAGGCCTTGTTTGAATCTCACTTTCATCTCAGAGGTTCTTGTCCAGTTAATACAGTTTTTTAATCAAGTAACATTCTTACCTTGCTGAGGTCTTTGGCAGTGACACTATCATCTTCTCTACATGGCATTCGATGAACAAACGCCAGCATTTGATATTTAGCCTTTATGAAATCTGTTTTGTTGGGGCTGAGAGAGAAGTAAATGATAAAGCTTGTTTAAAGGTGCCCTAGAACGTTCTTTCACAAGATGTAATATAAGTCTAAGGTGTCCCCTGAATGTGTCTGTGAAGTTTCAGCTCAAAATACCCCATAGATTTTTTTTAATGAATTTTTTTAACTGCCTATTTTGGGGCATCATTAACTATGCACCGATTCAGGCTGCGGCCCCTTTAAATCTCGCGCTCCCTGTCAGTTATTATTGCTCCATCTGCCATTTTTTGCTATTGTTCTTGCTTGCTTACCAAGTCTGATGATTCAGCTGTGCACAGATCCAGACGTTAATACTGGCTTGTGTAATGCCTTGAACATGGGCTGGCATATGCAAATATTGGGGGCGTACATATTAATGATCCCGACTGTTACGTAACAGTCGGTGTTATGTTGAGATTCGCCTGTTCTTCTGAGGTCTTTTATGGAGTTTGAGACTCACTGTATGTCTTTTCCATGTACTGAACTCTTGTTATTCAACTATGCCAAGGTAAATTCAATTTTTGATTCTAGGGCACCTTTAAGCTAAGAGCTTCAGTTGGTTATAAATGTCATGATAAATGGGACTCACTGGACTCTGTCCTGAGGATTGGCTTTGCGTTTTCCACTCATGATGGAAGATGGATCCAGAAGACTGTGTTCCCAGATTGAATTTGCTCCATTATTGTACAGTGACTTTACCATCTGTGGATAAAAACCAAACACTTCAGCTCAACACAAAAAATGCTGCAATGGTGTTCTTGTGACTCCAACGTCAGCAAGACACATGAGATGTGTCTAGACAGACGTGGCATCTTGCGCAATTAACCACAGACCTGAATTTAGCCTAATGCTGTATGTTTTAATAAAACTTGTTTGGGTCTTCTGGTTCAGTTCAATATGCTGGACGTGATGTGATGACAATGAGCACATTTACATCCATGTTCTTAACCCGATTATGCTTAATAAGCCGACAATGCATGTGGTCATGTAAACACGCTAACCCGTTTTCCTTTATTGGAGTAAGGTCATAAATGGCTTAAGCACAAACCGATCCTTACTGCGGATTTAAGCACATCCAGACAGAGCAAGTGTTTCACAGTAGGGGAGGAGGAAATATTTTGCAAACTCCAACTCTTTCTTGACCCAAGAAATGATGTGTTCTTGTCTCGTGCAGCCAAAGTAGAAATTGTACCCTCAAAATGCTTATTAAAGCTAGATTTATTTAACATCACATCTCACACAAATGGAAAATTCAGAGTCAGATACATGAATGATTAAGTTTTGATCATCACTACTGGGGAATCACCAGATTTTTTAACAAAGTCATGTAAACTTGTGTTACAGGGTTATTGGTTTGCATGAAAACTAGGGGTGAGAGGGAAAAAACACAACAAAAAAAAAAAAACGATGCATCGCAATGCTCTCTCCAACATCGATTCTGAGAATTTCAGAATAAATTCAGAGCATGATTGCAAAGTAAGAAAGAAATTACACTATTTTACACCTCACAAGGAATAACAGTCAATTTTATAATGTACGCAGCCTTCAAATGCGATCAAAGTCATATTAAAGAGTCATGCGCGACCCACCTGAATGTTTCAGTAAATGATTTTTCATAAACTTCAGCAAGGTTTAAGCGAATTACAAGGATATTTGCAGGCTTCATTGTACAAAATATGCACTGTGTGAAACGCGCTTTGC
The DNA here is from genome assembly GCA_036281575.1 of Ancherythroculter nigrocauda. Lineage (NCBI taxonomy): Eukaryota > Metazoa > Chordata > Actinopteri > Cypriniformes > Xenocyprididae > Ancherythroculter > Ancherythroculter nigrocauda. The sequence continues at coordinate 8,066,579 of VTFQ01000002.1, forward strand.
TTACGCTTATAGTGTGCGGTCTCACCCGCTGGTATTTTCATTACAAATGCTCTACAGAGGATATTTGCAGGCATTTATGACGTTTGGAATGCAGTGGGCTTGTATATTAAAAATATGAAACCCACTGACAGAAGGCTGCTATCACCTGAGCAATTTCAAATGCTCAGGTGTACTTTATGAAGAGTGCTCGCGCATGCGGCTGTGTGTGACTCCATGTAAGCGGTTATGTACTTGAATCTCAAAATGGTTTTATGATGAGAAATTTATGTAAACACAGTCAGTTGTGTCTTAAAGGATTAAACAAGACAAAAACATCTTATATTTCAAAAGAGATCTGTACATTAGTGTAGCCTAATCAAACAACGGAGTAAAATCACTCACAGCTCTTGAATGGTAAAATGTTCAGATTCTCTTAAATACTGAAAGCTCTCTTTGTTTATTGCTTTATTATTTACTACTTGCTTTTATTGTTTTGAAGCTATATTAGTTTATGCATTTTAAATTCTTAACATACAATTGTTTTAATTTCATTTTTTAATTTATGATTGGCATATCGGTGTGTATGTAAACATGTTCATTATCTTGCAGTGTGGTTCAGGAGGCCGACAAAACACAATGCCGATAAGGGTAGAAATGCAGACCACTGTGTTCTATTTTTGTTTGAGGAACTGAAATACAAAGCCTCATTTCCTTTCAATGAACCTCAGAGGCAAGCAAAGAAAAGTAGCTTCACATCAGAGCATGCAGCATGGGTCTTCACCTGTAGCTGTGAAGGGGGCCACAAAGTGTGGGTCAGGTGCCGGACCTGAGAACTGTGGCGGCCCAGACCTCGGTGAATACTGCAGCATTCATCGCAGATCAGAACTCCACGATTGATCGAGGCCCAACGGGGATCTAAGAAAGAAAAAGAAAAGCTTTGTGATTTGATGAAGTATTGCACATCACGGTTACAAATTCCCCCCAAAAGACAGATCTTGACAGTATTCATTCTTCCTCCTTACCAACCTACTGTCAAAACTTAAAAACTTGTCAATTCGATGACAAATGTAGAAATGTACCCTGAGCATGTGACTCCTTTGTACAAATGGCCAGATGTGCTAGTTTCCATGGAAGCACAAGATGGTCTCTATAGATCATTTTTAAACAATGCTGGAGAACATGATATTCATTGCAGCAAAGGAGGAACAACTTATCTAATGCATCGTTTGCATAATAACCCAAAATTTTACAACCATTCATTTTCAGGTGACAACAAACAGCATAGTCAGATAAAATCCAAAATAAAGATGTAAATTAATGTAGATCATTTAGACCAATTGGATCGCAAAAACAAAGCTACATAAATATAATGGTTTAAATAGTTACTAATTATTAATAAAAAAGTATAATGTATGTGTATTTATAGCTGTGGATTATTCTTGTATCAAAATATACAAAACAAATAACCAGTTCTCCATATTGATTATAGGAACACTTACAAATAAAAATAATGTGTAGATAATGGCTGTAAAAAAGTGAATATATAAAATTATGAATAAATAAATGATAAACACTTATTTCCTTATTGACTAAAATTACTTAAAGCATAAAATGCCACTAGTGTTAACATTTATTGGTCTATAGATTTGATGACAATTTTTTTTTGAGAAAAAAAAAAGTTATTTAAGTTCTATGTTTTATTATAATAACAATAACCGTTATGATAACAGAAACTAGGTATTTCGGTGGAAACTATGGTTACCATGGTATATTTTATTAAGGTCTTCCCTTCTTAATGAATTAAAGATTTGAGCTTTACCTCACAGTAGATATTGAGAGACTAGTTTATTGGTTGATCTGAATGTAAAAAAAAAAAAAAAAAAAAAAAAAAGAGTTTTTAAAAACGAGGGCCTGAACATCATCAGTTAGCGGTATTTTACAATGGGAATATCGGGATCGTCCTATAACCGCGTTATGTTTTATTCATACACTAATATCCGTGAGTATCTTTATCGTGTTTGCTTAAGAATAATCTCAAATAAATTCAGTTTATAAACATCTGTCTGAATAAAGCCCTGCAAAATCTCATAGACACTGTCTGTTTGCGTTTGTTTCGTGTTTGTTTTGTTTGTCTTACCGCACGCGCTGCAGTCCGCGCAGATCTCTCTGTTTCGCGTTCGAGTGGACATCATACAACTGCGTTACACGACAGTCTAAAACATTAATGTGATTAACACATAAATAAGGGATAGAGACAGATGTGGGGAGGACGTGTTTCCCCTTGTTCCTCCTTGTTTGACGCCTTTTTTTACTTCCTGGAAGAGGAGGGGATCGGCAGTCATGGGCGGGTGTTCTTCAACATCACACTGCAGGCGAGCGACGCGACGCGACCAGCTAGAACCGAACGCGCCCATTTATCAACTGACCAGTAGCGTGCTGTTTGGTCGCGTCGTGTTGCTTTTCGTTTTACCTTTATGAGGGTATTTTAACTATATAAACACAAATGAGAGAAAAGGAGTGGAATTCACTTTTCAAATATCTGGGGGATTTTTTCCCACTGGCATAAAGTTGGTTTGACGTTAGACGTTTGATATTCGCAAATTTAGGGACCGTCTCTAAAGTTACATCCGAAATTGGTATGCATGATTCTAACTTCAATAACATTTGAAGGGAATAATTTACAGTCATAAAACCAACTGTAAAGTGTTCATCTACATGTCAGCTATGATGCACACCTTTTATATTTTTAATATTTATTAAAATAAACTGTCAAATCATGTGTAAAAATGGCTTTTTTCATTACTGTATATATACATAAATATGCCATAATTTAAAGCTCAATAACATTTGAAGGGAATAATTTACAGTCATAAAACCAACTGTAAAGTGTTCATCTACATGTCAGCTATGATGCACACCTTTTATATTTTTAATATTTATTAAAATAAACTGTCAAATCATGTGTAAAAATGGCTTTTTTCATTACTGTATATATACATAAATATGCCATAATTTAAAGCTCAATAACATTTGAAGGGAATAATTTACAGTCATAAAACCAACTGTAAAGTGTTCATCTACATGTCAGCTATGATGCACACCTTTTATATTTTTAATATTTATTAAAATAAACTGTCAAATCATGTGTAAAAATGGCTATTTTTCACTACTGTATATACGCTCATACATAAATATGCCATAATTTAAAGCTCAATAACATTTGAAGGGAATAATTTACAGTCATAAACCCAACTGTAAAGTGTTCATCTACATGTCAGCTATGATGCACACCTTTTATATTTTTAATATTTATTAAAATAAACTGTCAAATCATGTGTAAAAATTGCTTTTTTCATTACTGTATATATACATAAATATGCCATAATTTAAAGCTCAATAACATTTGAAGGGAATAATTTACAGTCATAAAACCAACTGTAAAGTGTTCATCTACATGTCAGCTATGATGCACACCTTTTATATTTTTAATATTTATTAAAATAAACTGTCAAATCATGTGTAAAAATGGCTATTTTTCACTACTGTATATATACATAAATATGCCATAATTTAAAGCTCAATAACATTTGAAGGGAATAATTTACAGTCATAAAACCAACTGTAAAGTGTTCATCTACATGTCAGCTATGATGCACACCTATTAAATTTTTTTTTTTATATTTATTAAAATAAACTGTCAAATCATGTGTAAAAATGGCTATTTTTCACTACTGTATATATACATAAATATGCCATAATTTAAAGCTCAATAACATTTGAAGGGAATAATTTACAGTCATAAAACCAACTGTAAAGTGTTCATCTACATGTCAGCTATGATGCACACCTTTTATATTTTTCATATTTATTAAAATAAACTGTCAAATCATGTGTAAAAATGGCTATTTTTCACTACTGTATATACGCTCATACATAAATATGCCATAATTTAAAGCTCAATAACATTTGAAGGGAATAATTTACAGTCATAAAACCAACTGTAAAGTGTTCATCTACATGTCAGCTATGATGCACACCTTTTAGATTTTTCATATTTATTAAAATAAACTGTCAAATCATGTGTAAAAATGGCTATTTTTCACTACTGTATATATGCTCATACATAAATATGCCATAATTTAAAGCTCAATAACATTTGAAGGGAATAATTTACAGTCATAAACCCAACTGTAAAGTGTTCATCTACATGTCAGCTATGATGCACACCTTTTATATTTTTCATATTTATTAAAATAAACTGTCAAATCATGTGTAAAAATGGCTATTTTTCACTACTGTATATACGCTCATACATAAATATGCCATAATTTAAAGCTCAATAACATTTGAAGGGAATAATTTACAGTCATAAAACCAACTGTAAAGTGTTCATCTACATGTCAGCTATGATGCACACCTTTTATATTTTTAATATTTATTAAAATAAACTGTCAAATCATGTGTAAAAATGGCTTTTTTCATTACTGTATATATACATAAATATGCCATAATTTAAAGCTCAATAACATTTGAAGGGAATAATTTACAGTCATAAAACCAACTGTAAAGTGTTCATCTACATGTCAGCTATGATGCACACCTTTTATATTTTTAATATTTATTAAAATAAACTGTCAAATCATGTGTAAAAATGGCTTTTTTCATTACTGTATATATACATAAATATGCCATAATTTAAAGCTCAATAACATTTGAAGGGAATAATTTACAGTCATAAAACCAACTGTAAAGTGTTCATCTACATGTCAGCTATGATGCACACCTTTTATATTTTTAATATTTATTAAAATAAACTGTCAAATCATGTGTAAAAATGGCTTTTTTCATTACTGTATATATACATAAATATGCCATAATTTAAAGCTCAATAACATTTGAAGGGAATAATTTACAGTCATAAAACCAACTGTAAAGTGTTCATCTACATGTCAGCTATGATGCACACCTTTTAGATTTTTTCATATTTTTCAAAAATAGCCATTTTTACACATGATTTGACAGTTTATTTTAATAAATATTAAAAATATAAAAGGTGTGCATCATAGCTGACATGTAGATGAACACTTTACAGTTGGTTTTATGACTGTAAATTATTCCCTTCAAATGTTATTGAGCTTTAAATTATGGCATATTTATGTATATATACAGTAATGAAAAAAGCAATTTTTACACATGATTTGACAGTTTATTTTAATAAATATGAAAAAATCTAAAAGGTGTGCATCATAGCTGACATGTAGATGAACACTTTACAGTTGGTTTTATGACTGTAAATTATTCCCTTCAAATGTTATTGAGCTTTAAATTATGGCATATTTATGTATGAGCATATATACAGTAATGAAAAAAGCAATTTTTACACATGATTTGACAGTTTATTTTAATAAATATGAAAAATATAAAAGGTGTGCATCATAGCTGACATGTAGATGAACACTTTACAGTTGGTTTTATGACTGTAAATTATTCCCTTCAAATGTTATTAAGCTTTAAATTATGGCATATTTATGTATATATACAGTAATGAAAAAAGCCATTTTTACACATGATTTGACAGTTTATTTTAATAAATATTAAAAATATAAAAGGTGTGCATCATAGCTGACATGTAGATGAACACTTTACAGTTGGTTTTATGACTGTAAATTATTCCCTTCAAATGTTATTAAGCTTTAAATTATGGCATATTTATGTATATATACAGTAATGAAAAAAGCCATTTTTACACATGATTTGACAGTTTATTTTAATAAATATTAAAAATATAAAAGGTGTGCATCATAGCTGACATGTAGATGAACACTTTACAGTTGGTTTTATGACTGTAAATTATTCCCTTCAAATGTTATTGAGCTTTAAATTATGGCATATTTATGTATATATACAGTAGTGAAAAATAGCCATTTTTACACATGATTTGACAGTTTATTTTAATAAATATGAAAAATCTAAAAGGTGTGCATCATAGCTGACATGTAGATGAACACTTTACAGTTGGGTTTATGACTGTAAATTATTCCCTTCAAATGTTATTGAGCTTTAAATTATGGCATATTTATGTATGAGCATATATACAGTAGTGAAAAATAGCCATTTTTACACATGATTTGACAGTTTATTTTAATAAATATGAAAAATCTAAAAGGTGTGCATCATAGCTGACATGTAGATGAACACTTTACAGTTGGTTTTATGACTGTAAATTATTCCCTTCAAATGTTATTGAGCTTTAAATTATGGCATATTTATGTATATATACAGTAATGAAAAAAGCAATTTTTACACATGATTTGACAGTTTATTTTAATAAATATGAAAAAATCTAAAAGGTGTGCATCATAGCTGACATGTAGATGAACACTTTACAGTTGGTTTTATGACTGTAAATTATTCCCTTCAAATGTTATTGAGCTTTAAATTATGGCATATTTATGTATGAGCATATATACAGTAATGAAAAAAGCAATTTTTACACATGATTTGACAGTTTATTTTAATAAATATGAAAAATATAAAAGGTGTGCATCATAGCTGACATGTAGATGAACACTTTACAGTTGGGTTTATGACTGTAAATTATTCCCTTCAAATGTTATTGAGCTTTAAATTATGGCATATTTATGTATGAGCATATATACAGTAGTGAAAAATAGCCATTTTTACACATGATTTGACAGTTTATTTTAATAAATATGAAAAATCTAAAAGGTGTGCATCATAGCTGACATGTAGATGAACACTTTACAGTTGGTTTTATGACTGTAAATTATTCCCTTCAAATGTTATTAAGCTTTAAATTATGGCATATTTATGTATATATACAGTAATGAAAAAAGCCATTTTTACACATGATTTGACAGTTTATTTTAATAAATATTAAAAATATAAAAGGTGTGCATCATAGCTGACATGTAGATGAACACTTTACAGTTGGTTTTATGACTGTAAATTATTCCCTTCAAATGTTATTGAGCTTTAAATTATGGCATATTTATGTATATATACAGTAGTGAAAAATAGCCATTTTTACACATGATTTGACAGTTTATTTTAATAAATATGAAAAATCTAAAAGGTGTGCATCATAGCTGACATGTAGATGAACACTTTACAGTTGGGTTTATGACTGTAAATTATTCCCTTCAAATGTTATTGAGCTTTAAATTATGGCATATTTATGTATGAGCATATATACAGTAGTGAAAAATAGCCATTTTTACACATGATTTGACAGTTTATTTTAATAAATATGAAAAATCTAAAAGGTGTGCATCATAGCTGACATGTAGATGAACACTTTACAGTTGGTTTTATGACTGTAAATTATTCCCTTCAAATGTTATTGAGCTTTAAATTATGGCATATTTATGTATATATACAGTAATGAAAAAAGCCATTTTTACACATGATTTGACAGTTTATTTTAATAAATATTAAAAATCTAAAAGGTGTGCATCATAGCTGACATGTAGATGAACACTTTACAGTTGGTTTTATGACTGTAAATTATTCCCTTCAAATGTTATTGAGCTTTAAATTATGGCATATTTATGTATATATACAGTAGTGAAAAATAGCCATTTTTACACATGATTTGACAGTTTATTTTAATAAATATGAAAAATCTAAAAGGTGTGCATCATAGCTGACATGTAGATGAACACTTTACAGTTGGGTTTATGACTGTAAATTATTCCCTTCAAATGTTATTGAGCTTTAAATTATGGCATATTTATGTATGAGCATATATACAGTAGTGAAAAATAGCCATTTTTACACATGATTTGACAGTTTATTTTAATAAATATGAAAAATCTAAAAGGTGTGCATCATAGCTGACATGTAGATGAACACTTTACAGTTGGTTTTATGACTGTAAATTATTCCCTTCAAATGTTATTGAGCTTTAAATTATGGCATATTTATGTATGAGCGTATATACAGTAGTGAAAAATAGCCATTTTTACACATGATTTGACAGTTTATTTTAATAAATATTAAAAATATAAAAGGTGTGCATCATAGCTGACATGTAGATGAACACTTTACAGTTGGGTTTATGACTGTAAATTATTCCCTTCAAATGTTATTGAGCTTTAAATTATGGCATATTTATGTATGAGCGTATATACAGTAGTGAAAAATAGCCATTTTTACACATGATTTGACAGTTTATTTTAATAAATATGAAAAATATAAAAGGTGTGCATCATAGCTGACATGTAGATGAACACTTTACAGTTGGTTTTATGACTGTAAATTATTCCCTTCAAATGTTATTGAGCTTTAAATTATGGCATATTTATGTATGAGCGTATATACAGTAGTGAAAAATAGCCATTTTTACACATGATTTGACAGTTTATTTTAATAAATATTAAAAATATAAAAGGTGTGCATCATAGCTGACATGTAGATGAACACTTTACAGTTGGTTTTATGACTGTAAATTATTCCCTTCAAATGTTATTGAGCTTTAAATTATGGCATATTTATGTATGAGCGTATATACAGTAGTGAAAAATAGCCATTTTTACACATGATTTGACAGTTTATTTTAATAAATATTAAAAATATAAAAGGTGTGCATCATAGCTGACATGTAGATGAACACTTTACAGTTGGTTTTATGACTGTAAATTATTCCCTTCAAATGTTATTGAGCTTTAAATTATGGCATATTTATGTATGAGCGTATATACAGTAGTGAAAAATAGTCATTTTTACACATGATTTGACAGTTTATTTTAATAAATATTAAAAATATAAAAGGTGTGCATCATAGCTGACATGTAGATGAACACTTTACAGTTGGTTTTATGACTGTAAATTATTCCCTTCAAATGTTATTGAGCTTTAAATTATGGCATATTTATGTATGAGCGTATATACAGTAGTGAAAAATAGTCATTTTTACACATGATTTGACAGTTTATTTTAATAAATATTAAAAATATAAAAGGTGTGCATCATAGCTGACATGTAGATGAACACTTTACAGTTGGTTTTATGACTGTAAATTATTCCCTTCAAATGTTATTGAGCTTTAAATTATGGCATATTTATGTATGAGCGTATATACAGTAGTGAAAAATAGCCATTTTTACACATGATTTGACAGTTTATTTTAATAAATATGAAAAATATAAAAGGTGTGCATCATAGCTGACATGTAGATGAACACTTTACAGTTGGGTTTATGACTGTAAATTATTCCCTTCAAATGTTATTGAGCTTTAAATTATGGCATATTTATGTATGAGCGTATATACAGTAGTGAAAAATAGCCATTTTTACACATGATTTGACAGTTTATTTTAATAAATATAAAAAAAAATTTAATAGGTGTGCATCATAGCTGACATGTAGATGAACACTTTACAGTTGGTTTTATGACTGTAAATTATTCCCTTCAAATGTTATTGAGCTTTAAATTATGGCATATTTATGTATATATACAGTAATGAAAAAAGCAATTTTTACACATGATTTGACAGTTTATTTTAATAAATATTAAAAATATAAAAGGTGTGCATCATAGCTGACATGTAGATGAACACTTTACAGTTGGGTTCATGACTGTAAATTATTCCCTTCAAATGTTATTGAGCTTTAAATTATGGCATATTTATGTATGAGCGTATATACAGTAGTGAAAAATAGCCATTTTTACACATGATTTGACAGTTTATTTTAATAAATATTAAAAATATAAAAGGTGTGCATCATAGCTGACATGTAGATGAACACTTTACAGTTGGTTTTATGACTGTAAATTATTCCCTTCAAATGTTATTGAGCTTTAAATTATGGCATATTTATGTATATATACAGTAATGAAAAAAGCCATTTTTACACATGATTTGACAGTTTATTTTAATAAATATTAAAAATATAAAAGGTGTGCATCATAGCTGACATGTAGATGAACACTTTACAGTTGGTTTTATGACTGTAAATTATTCCCTTCAAATGTTATTGAAGTTAGAATCATGCATACCAATTTCGGATGTAACTTTAGAGACGGTCCCTAAATTTGCGAATATCAAACGTCTAACGTCAAACCAACTTTATGCCAGTTTTTTTCCCCTCGTAAATTTCTGACCCTAGGTTTAAAGATGAACATGCAAAACTACCCACCAACACTATTAAAGTGGTTGCAGGTTTAAAAGTAGAAAGGACTAACTTTTATGCGCTAGAAGTTTGTGTTTGAACTTCCTTTTTTTGCGGTATCTCTGAATATATTTCTGTGGCATCCTGTCGAAAAGTATAGCTGGTGAAGTCCCAACCATTAAAAACTCGTTAAAAAGACGTTTACATATTGTAGAGTTATCGAAAGTTATCATGAGATTTGTAATATTTGAAGCGGACATCATAACAAATGTCAGTAGACCAAAAAGGTTTTAAAACGAGCCGTTTATTCATTAATCCGTAAGATCTTACCTTCTTGCTGTGGAAATACAAACCGGAAGAAAACGAGGGGGACTACATAAGGTTAACCGTGTTCTGCTAAGAAAGATTGTTTGAATGACACTAATTTTTAAATGGGTAAAATAATTATTTGGAGGTTAAGTATGGAGAATGAAAACCTTGGCCACTTGACTTGTCTCTCAAACCCCTTTATTCCAAAATGAAATAGATGTCTTATTCCAGTAACTCTTTACAATAAGGTTCATTAGTTAATGTATTAACTAACATGAACTAACCATGAACAATACATTTATTATTGTATTTACTAATCTTCGTTAACGTTAGTTAATGAAAATACAGTTCATTGTTTGTTCATGTTAGTTCACAGTGCATTAACTAATGTTAACAAGATTTTAATAATGTATTAGTAAATGTTGAAATTAACATTAACAAAGATTAATAAATACTGTAGAAGTGCAGTTCATTGTTAGTTCATGTTAACTGACGTTAAACTAATGAACCTTATTGTAAAGTGTTACCCTTATTCCTTATCTCTCTTGGTGATAAATTACCATTTGATGCTTTCTAAAGCTTTAGACTTACCTCAAGTGTTGTTTTAGACATAAATCTTATATCATCTATCATCAGCAACCTTTCTTTGTTCTGTGCAACAATAATATGGGTCATTTTGGTGAGTCCCATTGGAATTACTGTACTCTCCCTGAAAAACTGACATTAATTGGAGCATTTAGAAGAAAGAGCCCCAGAGATCTTCAAGTAGAGCATGTCTCTAAATGAGCTTAGGTTTACCTTCTAGGCTATATCTTTGAAATTCATCTTTGTAGGTAAATTACAATTTGAAAATTAGAAATTAAAAGATTATGGGGTGAGGGAGTAGCACTTTCGTATAAGTATCTTAAATGTAGTGTTAGCTCAGGTAAATTAGGACACTATTGGAATTGTGGTAACTGCCAAAAGTAGCACAGTTTACACAGATTGTTGCTAACAAATTTTTAAAAAAAAATCAGCCACAAGGTGGAGACAAACACTAAAACAATCAAGCAATAAAATGACAAACTATGGCCCAGTTTCACAGACAGGGCTTAGATTAAGCCATTAGGCCTTAGTTCACTTTTAAATAAAAAATTCTGGATAATTTACTCACCCCCATGTCATCCAAGATGTTCATGTCTTCCTTTCGTCAGTCGAAAAGAAATGAAGGTTTTTGATGAAAACATTCCAGGATTATTCTCCTAGTGGACTTCAATGGCCTCCAAATGGTTGAAGGTCAAAATTACAGTTTCAGTGCAGCTTCAAAGGGCTTTAAACGATACCAGACGAGGAATAAGGGTCTTATCTAGCGAAATGATCTGTCATTTTGGAATGCAACTGTATATGCGTTATAAACACAAATGATTGCCGTACATGGCTTCCGCTTTCCGTATTCTTCAAAAAGCTTACGCTGTATGTCCTACGCCTTCCCTATTCAACTAACGGAATGAATGCTGTGCCAGTTTTGTTTTTTTTCCGTAAGTAGAATAGGGAAGGCGTAGGACATACAGAGTAAGCTTTTTAAAGAACACAGAAAGCGGAAGTACGTGCAAGGTGAACATTTGTGTTTATAACGCATATACAGTTGTATTGTTTTTTCGAAAATGACCGATCGTTTCGCTAGATAAGACCCTTATTCCTCGTCTGGTATCGTTTAAAGCCCTTTGAAGCTGCACTGAAACTGTAATTTTGACCTTCAACCATTTGGAGGCCATTGAAGTCCACTAGGAGAATAATCCTGGAATGTTTTCATCAAAAACCTTCATTTCTTTTCGACTAACGAAAGAAAGACATAAACATCTTGGTTGACATTGGGTGAGTAAATTATCAGAAACATTTTATTTAAAAGTGGACTAATCCTTTAAATAGCTTTTATAAACATGGCTTAAAAAAAAAAAAAAAAAAAAAAAAAAAAAAACATTACTGGTGTGTTTCCATTAAAACTGCAAAAACATACATTTAAGTCTGGGGACTAGGCTTAAGTCTTGTCTGTGAAGCCGGGGTAAAGGTTTATTTCAGTCCATTTGATATATTTTATAATAATCTGATATAATTTCTAAATAAAAGTCTCCAAATGATGTCTGTTTATAATAATAAAGTTAAAATGCAGAAAATGTAACAAGTAATAACAAATGCCACGGAAATATTTTTTTAAATACTTTTTATTCATTCCGCCTATTTCTTGACAACACAAATTGTTTACTTATATTTTTTTCTGAAAGTTTCTCAGGGATCCCACAGTGCGGCCAGCGCGTGTAGGATGTGCACTGTACACAACATATACATACATTGCAGTATACTCATGTGTATATACATTTTGTAAAGAACATTTTAAATAATAATAAAAAAAAGCATTTTAAAACTCAATGTTGTAATTAAAATACAGATTTTTTTTCTTTCTTTCCATAGTTTGGAAAATAAAAAAGAAAAGAAAAAATAGCCGCTGTTTTTCTACCTCAGTGTTTTGCTCCTGGTATTGACATGCCCTAAAAAAAAACATCATATATGAATTTCCCATTCACCTGGACCATAACAGTCATGGCCATAGGAAAGCAACCATCCTGTATGTGCACAGAGGCTACAGCAGAAGTGACTGTTCGCAGAACTTTGCAAAATAATACTTCTAGGGCCTGACAGCGAGCAATGTGGCAGCACTGCTGTGGCCTCCCAATGCTTGACATCAAAAGACATTACGCCCTCTAAATCACCTGTGCTTCAAAAACCATCCAAACAAAGGATAGTCTTTCAGCTAGAAAATACATTCCCACAGATGGTTCTTGTGGAGTTTCAGCGCTACTTACTCTACTTGAACACACATTGCACATTTAATACTGCATATTGGTTTAATGACTATGAGGATGAATGAACTTGTAGTCCCTGTTCTGAATTTGATTTTAAGGAACATAATCATAATGAAAAATACATTTTGTGCATGGACCATTCTTAAGAGCTAACCGACCCTTTAGCATAAACAGCACAAGCTGATCACTGTAACCTGCAGATGCTATTTTTAGTCACCTTATGTTTCCTAATTACCCAATGAACCAGCCATCATCTCTCTGTCTCTTTTCATCAGTTCATACATTGGTTTTAACAATGCCAGAGACTAAGAGCTGGACTTAAAACATGTTTTCCATAAAAGAAACTACAGTAGGACCATAAAGTTGTACAATAAGTGGGGGAAAATCCCACCTGATATTTAAATATACAAATCAGAACCTGTAAATCAGGAATTGTAAAATTGCTGCTTAGAAATAGATAAATTCCAGTAAATACATTTCTAATTTTATATTTTGGATTTTTTTGAACTATTCTTGATGAGGAGGAAATGGGGAAATAAAAAAAGACTTGAACCCATGTTGCCCACATGAGCACCATGGCTCAATATCACTAGGGGCCAATCTAGTACGGACTATAAATACATTTTCCACTTGTGTGTGTGCGAGTTTGTACAAGAAAACGCAACTTTGCGTCTGGCACCTCGAGAGGTTACAGTTAATTTGAACTTTTTCATGAGGTTGAATGTTTATTATATTGCCAAATGTTCTGATTACTGCTCAGTTTCTTTTTGGAAATTCAAGCATAACCTGGATTTTTCACAGTTTATTCTTAACAAACCCACTGCTGGTCTATCTTTAAGAACGCATCAAGTCTGTTCAGCTCCACTCCACTAATAAAGCCACGTAAAATAGTTTCTCAAATCATTTGACCAATGTGCATCTCTCACCCGTCCAGCAGCTGGTTCAGCATCAACAACAACATACAACATGAAAAGAAAAAAAAAAAAAACATGGAATGGCTTTAAAATCAAAGCTTGGCAATATTAAGGGTTTTGTTTACAGCTGGATATAAATGAACCCTGAGGGAGAAAAGAAACACATTCATGTAACAATAACTCCTTCACAAATGAATGGATGCCATTGGCTGAGGTGGACCTGCTGTAGTTAACCAGTAATGTACCACAACTGTTACTACATGAGAGGTTTGGTTGACCACAGGCTTTATGGCTGCATCCCAATTTCCATACTACACCTCATAATAGTACGCAAGGAGATGATGTATTTTTGTAGGCCAACCCAGAAGTTGGCACAGTTGCCTCGACAAAAACCCAACAGGATTTTTCAATTGGCTTTTGTATTATTGCTGAAAATAAGCTCTGTGACCAACAAAAGTTTATGATTACTAAGTTACACGTCATGATGATCCTCACAAATGAACGACTTTAATTATTTTGAAGTCTAAATACAATCGCCAAAAGTAAAAATCTAAAGTTAGGCTATAAACTAACTAGACCACGGTCACATGACTTCAACGTTACCACCACTAAGCTTTTAAAACTCTTTATTTAAACATTTCAAGATCAGTTTTCCTGGTCAGTGTTATGATGTTTAGCGTCCCCGACAACCTTTGTAGTCCCATTTAGCCACTTGGTAGCCACCGCCTTCAAGACAAGTAAAAGCTTGAGCTTGAGTTTAACCCAAAACCCATTCAGCCAAAAACCCTTTGACTTCAGGATAATGAAAGTGGAAGTGCTAAAATGCGAACTCGTTTCCGGGTTTGGCCTACAAAAATATGCCACTGATGCAGTACTCTATTAGTATAGATAAGTGCGTGCTGTCTACCATTGGTATAGTCTCGCCCCAAACTCGCGCCACTGGTTGAGTCAATGTTGCTGTGTCAAGCTGGTTGAGATGTTTTGATAGCACCACAGAGCCACAGTGTTTCACTTTTCAGGCAAATCAACCTATGGATTTCTTATAGTTGACTCATCACATTATGTGGGCAAAGAATACTGAAAAATCACCTTAATGTCCACAGTGCAGCCTGATTTTTGCATCCACATCAACTTGTGCAAAACAGCTCATGTGAGAGTGATTTGAGCGCTTGAAAAGAAAGGTCCACACTTGCCAAACGCAACAATTCACGCTCACTGTAAACGGAGTGTACTTTGAAAGGCTTACATACGCAACTGCTGTGCGCAAGATGGTGCGGAACATGGACAATTAAGTCTACCTGGGCCTTAACCATGTCCTAACTATATACCTAAAAGTACTGTATGTACTTTTATCGGGTAGTAGTATGAACGCTGGAATGCAGCCGCCGACGCTCAGTAGATGATTCTACCCTTCAACCTTAGTTACCGAAGCTCTTTTGCCGTTGCAAATCAATCAATCAGAAGAAGTAATTTCTCCAAACAGAGGAGGATGAACCAGTTGCATATAGTTGATGCACCATGGCGCAAGCTATCAAGGAACCAGCCTTGATTCTCCATGGAAGCCTGTTACAAATGAACTCTGGCAACAAATATAGCTCTACATAGAAATTATATATTTTCATGTCTATCATAATATCATTCAGTTCCATATTTTGTTTTTATAAATAAATGTGTACATGTCCACGTAACACTTGTTGATAGTAACTCCGTATTTTCTTTATCTGGTCCCAGAGTCCAAAAGGTTTAAAAAAGTGATGCTGCCGAGTTCCAACATCCGCTCAAGTTTTCCGAGTGTTTAAACCAGAGAGTCTGCGTCTGTTTTGCAGTGACAGTTGAATTGTTTTGGTGAATTTCTTTTAGCCCTAGGTGAACAGACCGATTTCTCTGACTGCGTTTCGGCTCTAAAGACGGAGAAAGTGGTGGGTTTGCTTCAGTGTCTGCTGTCAGAAAGGCCTCACAGCACTGTAGCCAGACTGAGTGTGAGAACCGTTCAGTCAGCGCCGCCCACTCACAATGCTCCGCCCCCTTCCAGCCCCGCCTAGCTCATCTGATCGCTTACACGTGGAGATGTTTATTAAATTCGCTGAGCCGGGACTTTGTTTGTCAGTGATAGCGACTTCTCCTTTCTTCACTGTCTGAATCATAGTCTCTTAACCCGATACCTTTCTGTAGCTTCAATAGAGACTCTCTCATCTGTAAACACACAAATACATCATTGAAATCCTGCAGTGATTGCAGTTTAAAGGAATAGTTCACCCAAAAGATTTGGAATATAATCATACGAACCAATTTCATGATGCTTTTGCATCCTTTTCACTTTGTTGAATTGCATGAACAAGAGCAACCAGTAAAGTTCTTTTCTTCTTTTGTGTTCCACTGAAGAAAATAAGTCATATGGGTTTACAATGACATGAAAATGAGTAAATGATGACAGAATTTTCATTTTGGTTGAACTATCCCTTTGAGTTCCTTTCTTCCTTATAAAGTGGTGCAGGGATGACATTAGAACCTGGAAGACTAATTCACCAGTGGTTTCTTTGAGATTTTCCAAAGGGGTTTTATGTATTTAAGAGTAAAATAAAGCCTGTGGTAAACATAACTTGAGGATACTTTGACGTTTTGTTCTACAACATAAATTACACACACACACTCGCACCCCAAACTGTCTTATCTAATCTATTTACTTATTACAAATATACGTTTTCAAAAATAAACATAACTGCTTCAAAATTCATGTTTTTGGTATGGGTGTGTGTAATTTCCGTTTTAGAACAAAATGTCAAAGCATTATCAAGTTATGTTTACCACAGGCATGTCATAGGAAAATCTCGAGTGAACCAGCGGCGAATTAATCTTCCGGGACTTGACGTCATCCATACACCACTCTATTGTATGATACTGTATATTATTTATAATATGATACAGCTATGAAAGTTTCACATTTTTCAAACTGGTACTGTACTTGATCGTACCTCGTCTAACAACAGCACAGATGACTTTATTATTTCCCTCCATTTCTCCAGCTCGTTTTCATGGAAACGCTGCTGAGACTCCAAAAGTTGAGCCCATTCAATCTGTGTTTGCGGAAGTTTACTGCAACACACACACAGAGCGAAAAACATTCCTCACACAAGCATCATTCATGTGTTTACATGCAGCAAAAATCAGTCTATTAATCAGTACATTTTTTTCCTCGTTTTCTTGTAAAAAAAAAAAAAAAAAATGAAAAACTGAAAAACTCGAAAAGCAATATCAGAAAAAAGAAAATAATTTTCAGAGAATATATATTGAATTTGGTTTATTTTTCTTACCACATTGGCATTTTTTCTTGCATAAACCTTACTACAGAAATATGTGTAAAACAAGGAAAAAATAACAACTGGGCAATGATATATATATATAACTCTCTGCAATATAACAGAGTGAAAAATTTAAGGGGGTCTGAATACTTTCCGTACCCACTGTATATATACTCACCCTCATGTCGTTCCAAACCCACAAATGAAGATCTTCTTGATGAAATCTGAGAGCTTTCTGTCCCTCCATTGATAGCAACGCAACCACCACTTTCTAGCCCCAGAAAGGTAAAGACATCATTAAAGTAATCCATGTGACTCCATTGGTTTAGCCTCAATTTTATGAAGCGACGCTAGTGCTTTGTTTGCGAAAAAAAAAAAAAAAAACATAATTTACCACATTATTTCCAAAATATTAATCTCCAACAAGCATTCAGGAGAGCACCACGATGCATATCTGTTGTGTTGAAGTAAGAGCAGATGTTGTTGCATGAACGTGAGTTGGAGATTAATTTTTTGTAAATAAAGTGGGAAAATATGTTTTTTGCGCAAAAAAAGCTCTCAAGTCACTTCATAAAACTGAGTTTAAACCACTGGAGTCACAAGGATTACTTTAATGATGTCTTTACTACCTTTCTGGGGCTTGAAAGTGTCAGTTGCATAGGCTGTCAATGGAGGGACAGAAAGCTCTCAGATATCAACAAGAAGATCTTCATTTGTGTTCCAAAGATGAACGAACATCTTATGGGTTTAGAATGACATGAGGGTGAGTAATTAATGACAGAATTTTCATTTTTGGGTAAACTAACTTTTTAAAAACAAAACAAAAATACCTATTAATAAAATGATTTTTGCAGTGTACAGGACGAGTTACGTGCCAACATTTAACATTTAGTTATGAGAGGTTTTTCAAAACTCCTTTCCTTCTTATTACACAATCAAGGATCTAGTTACCTTTCCTGAGACCTGAGACCCTGCCAGGAGGTCAAACTCTGGGCTGTGTATTCCAGCATCCATAGCTTATAAAACAGCATCATGTTCAAAAAGACCAGCAGCACCAGACTGAGGAACAGAAGAGGACAAACCCAGATCAGCTCATGAACTGCTCTATATCAGCTACATCAAATAAATCAGTGCAGCTGAAAATGATGAAAACATTGAATACCTTACACAAATCCTGCAGGATGCAATGAAAACAGGAGAGAGAAAAGATATGAAGCCAAAAACAACAGACTATAATGAATTCATGCTGACCAACAGTGTGAGTTACCTGAACAGTAACTCTAAAACATGTGGGGAAAAAAAACCCAGACACTTTTTATCCTCTAATAATGTAACACAGTGTGAGTGACTGACACAGTATGAAGATTGAAAACAGACCTGAATGAAACATGCAAATTCTTGTATTTCAAGAAATTATCTGCATGTGTCAATCTGAGTTTGCTAAAATGAACAATTTGAGAGAAAAGAAGTGGCAAAAACAAGTTTCATTTTGCCATTTAATTCCTGTAATCTGGTGCCCTGGTTTTCATTTCCAATTGAGAATACCCACACAGAACTGATGATGAGCAGGAGTTTGGAAACGCTGTAGAGAGCCAGGCCTTCAGATCCGTGGTCCGGGATGTGTCTGGTCTGTGTGGATCCTGCGACAGCACATACATTATACTCAATGAACACAGAGAAAACACTTAATGCAACCAAAGCAATATTATTCCCCATGAACAGTACATAAAGGCATCTCAGGATGGAATTTGGCTGATGGCGCACCTGCCACATGTTTGATGCGACGGATGACACTCTTCTCATCCTCAGGTGTGGTGACTGGGCTGAGCGCCTCGTCTAGGTGCTGCTGCCTCATGTGCGTCATGGGCCGCTTCCTCCGCCTCACTGTAGCTGTGCGTAACGCTTTGGATTTGGGAGACTGTTTGTGAGGTTCAGATAGCACCAGTTGTACCTTATTCAACTCCAGCTCTACACACACAGACAGCACAGAGAGAAACAGAGATTATTTTCATCTTTATCCTTTTTATCCTGTTCTCTGCCATTTTATTTTAATTTGTTGTTTTATTTTATTATCGGTTATATTATATGCATTACTATTTGTATCTTTACCTTTTACTCTGAAATGAAATATTTAATGTTCAAAATTAACATAATTTTTTTTTTTCATTTTTAAAACTTACCTAAATACCTGAAATATTCATCCAGGCCACTCCAGAAGTTTCTCTCGATGAAACCCTTAACCAATCCCCATGGCTGTTTCCTGTAGCGCAGTTCAGCTGATACTCTTTTAGATTCATAAGCAAAAACCACAGCATTTTATTCCTCTTACATGCTATAAAATGTATTTTTGTATAGCACCAAGCAATACACATTATAATGATTTATTGGATTAAAATAGAATGCAGAGTTTACCTCAGACGGCACTTGTTCTTGGCGACTCTAGTGAGCATGTAACGATTGAGTGTGTAAAAGTAATCGTGATACGGGACATCGTGAGCAATCACCTCGGCGTCGATGATGTAGCACTCGCTCACTTGACTGGCCTTGTGCAAAGTCTAGAAGAAAAACAAAGAAACTAAAGCTTTTACATACCATCATCATAAAGACAAAAACTACGTTAAACATGTCCCATATACTGTATGAGGCTTGTTTATCTCCTCTGGTGAGCCTACCTGCGTCTCTGTGACTGTGGCCGTCTTTGGGGCCAGTGGGTTGGAGAGGGCAATGGTGTACATGATCTCTCTGGTCTGACTACCAGTGTCCTCTTTCCTCCAGGGGCGATAGACCACATCTGCAAAGAAAGATAGGTAAAAGAGAAGGTAAAATATTAGCTATACAATAATAGCTAGATAAACAGACCGACAGACAGACAGATAGAGACAGACAGACAACAGACAGACAGACAGACAGAAAGATGCAGACGGACAGACAGACAGACAGACAGAAAGATAGATAAATAGACGCAGATGGACAGATGACAGACAGAGAAATAGACAGACAGATAGACAGACAGACAGATAGACGCAGATGGACAGACAGACAGATGACAGACAGAGAAATAGACAGACAGACAGACAAACAAACAGATAGAGACAGACAGACAACAGACAGACAGACAGATAGACGCAGATGGACAGACAGATGACAGACAGAGAAATAGACAGACAGACAGATAGACGCAGATGGACAGACAGATGACAGACAGAGAAATAGACAGACAGATAGACAGACAGATAGATAGAAACAGACAGACAACAGACAGACAGAACAGACACAGATAGAGGCAGACAGACAGACAGACAGACAGACAGACAGAAAGATATATGCAGATGGACAGACAGACAGATGACAGACAGAGAAATAGACAGACAGATAGACAGACAGATAGATAGAAACAGACAGACAACAGACAGACAGACAGACGGCAGACAGACAGATGATAGACAGAGAAATAGACAGACAGATTGATAGATAGATAGAGACAGATGACAGACAGACAGACAGACAGATAGATAGATAGATAGAGACAGACAGACAGATAGATAGACAACAGACAGATAGAGACAGACAGACAGACAGACAGACAGACAGACAGACAGACAGATAGATAGATAGATAGATAGATAGATAGATAGATAGATAGATAGATAGATAGATAGATAGATAGATAGATAGATAGATAGATAAACCCATATTGGTCCACCTGAGAAGCGCCTCTGCTCCAGAAACTCTCTCATGAACTGGGATTCAGTGAAGAGGATGTCATACAGTTTATCCACACTGAACTTATACACTTCATTAATGTAAAGTTTCCCATTCAGATCTTCCTGGAAGGCCTGCACTTCCCCTGCTGAGAAAACATACATGCACAGAAACAGGAAGTCAGGCTAAAGTTGTGGTACAGTATATAGAAATGGATTTTTCATACACACCCTCATCGTGTGTTTCTGAGGAGTCGCTCAGTTCAGTGGGGAGGTCCTCATTGTCGTTGAAATCAAGGGAGGGGGGTGGGGTGGGAACATGGGCGGAGCCGCTGGTCTCTGACAGCTTGTTGTCAGGTAAAGGCAGGGCCAGGAGGTCTTCTGGGACACAGCCAGTAAAGTCCTCCACCGGGGGCACATCAAACTACAACCATAGAAAAATTAATTATTTTTTAATTAATAAAATATCAGTTTGCAGTACTAACATTCTGCTGTACTGGTTAGGTATGGTCAACCATACCCGGTTCTTACATTGACTGGAGCGTCTGTGCTGTCTGTGGAATTGAGACTGCTATTGGGGAAAACCTTCCTGTGGAGCTGGGGGCTGATGTCCATCTTGGCATCTGGAGTTTTGGGGCAGTTGTCATTGGCCTCGTTGTCTTCAGCGGGAATCTCCTCACAGTACCTGCACCAGGGATAGGGGCAACAGCTGCAGGTCAAGATTACCAGCTCGGGCAGCAGAATAGACCCTCTCCCACAGATAGCAATGAGATGGATAGATGGACAGTGGGAAAAAAGGAGAAGTGAAGATGTCTACAGCAAATCAATGATAATTGTATGTACCAATTGTATGTACCATAGTAGTCTGACTGATGTATATCTGATTGGGTGATTGGGCAGTCTTCAGTGTCACACGATCTTTTAGAATATCATTCTAATATGCTGATTTAGTGATCCAGAAATGTTTCTTAAATTATCAATGTTAAAAACAGTTGTACTGCTTGTTGTTTTTGTGGAAACGGTGACACACTTTTTTCAGGATTCTTTGACAGATAGAAAGTAGTTTTTATTTGACCATTTATTTGAAGTAGAAATCTTTTGTAACATCATAAATGTCATAACTGCCACTTTTGATTATTAATGCATCTTTGCTGGATAAAAGTATTAATTTCTTTCAAAAACAAAAATGGTTTGGATTGGTCATATCTGACTGGAACTATAATCACATGCACATGCCCCCTCAGATTTTTGAGGCAAATGGAATTGATTGAAGCTTCCAAAAGACAATATATATATATATATATATATATATATATATATATATATATATATATATATATTTACATTTACAATTCAAATCTGCATTTGCTTTTTGGCTGGCACTGAGCCAGAGATGGACGTGCTCAACGCACATCATATAAGGCTATCACAACTGTTCAGTGTTTTCAACAATATAATATTTATTTTATGTTTCTGACATTTAAATACAGATAAGTGCTAGCAAAAAACATTCATAGTTTGTAAAATATACACTGATGTCTATGGAAGTGTCAATAATCTTTTCAAATATAATTTGATGATGTGTTTTCTACACATATATAATATTCTACACATTGCATAGGTAACTATAAAGTTTACTTTAAATACTTTTAAAATACTTAAACTACTTTTTTTACTCTTATAATATTGTACGTACAAAATGAATAGTGCCCCAAAGTTGTCGAATTTCTTTGTTTTGAAGCTGTATGTCACAATGTAATTTGTGCAGAACCATCAATTTTTCCACATGTGGGTGGTTTGGGGAATCCGTCCAGAATTTTACAAAATATACATTTTTAGCCTTCTGTTAAAATTATTTTTACTGATCGACCGAACTCAGTGTACGCTAGGTAATGGAGGGTGTTAGGTTTGAACTTTGCAGGACTTCAAAGAACAGCCTCTGATTCACAAAAAGTTGTTTATATGTCTATGTGGTGTTTTTAATATGCTTTAAGACAAATCCATAAGTCAACACCATTGCTGGGTATTTATTTGCTGGCGTTTCTGACTTAACAAACTACCTTGTATCAGGTCAACGTGCCGGTGGGCTCTGGAATATCTTTACTATGCCGTGACACAAGGAAGTCTCAAGAGAAGCCAGGTTATCCCGGTATTTTTTCTGTTGATTTGAAAATCGGGTAGATTAAGCAATATGGCGGTTGAAATATGTATATTACGATGTTATGATGAACTATATGATTTTGATAACAGATTACTCTGACAGGGTTCCCACTCTTTCATGAACACCAGATTTAAGGACTTTCAAGGACATTTTAAAGCACCGTTTATTTTGTATCAAGCACCTATCAAATTCACATCACATATAGAGCATCACGAAAGACCTCTTACAATACTTAACATTTTAATCCTTCTATTGCATTTGCATCCATTTTAACCCGGAAGAAGTACAGAATCATTTGTACATTAATTTTGGAAATATATTAAAAACATTTGCAGCTTTCTTAACTCTAATGTTAACAATTATTCCACACTAGTTTTGGTTTTCATTTTTTATGAATCATTACTTGAGTAAAAACATTATAATATAGAGAGAATATTATAAAAATACATTTTGGAATTGAGTGAAAAAAAAAAGGATTATATGGATTGTAATTGTGGCTTAAAGTCAGAATATATACAATATATTATAGATATAAGTTTGCAATTCTGAGAAAAGAAAGTCAGAATTGAGAGATATAAATGAGCACTTCTCAGAAAAAAGAAAAAAAAATCAGAATTGCAATTTATACATCACAATTCTGACTTTATAAGACACAATAGTGGCTTTATAATCACGCAATTCTGACTTTTTAAAGGGTTAGTTCACCCAAAAATGAAAATTCTGTCATCATTTATTCGACCCTCAAGTTGTTCCAAACCTGTTTGAATTTCATTGTTCTGCTGAACACAAAGAAAGATATTTGGAAGAATGTCAGTAACCAAACAGATCTCGCCCCCCATTGACTACCATAGTAATTATTTTTCCTACTGTGGTAGTCAATGGGGGTGATATCTGTTTGGTTCCAAAACAATATTCCAAAACAAATATACTAGGACTAAGAGGGGCATGTTATAATTTTCTCAAAATTTATTTCAAATTTAATTCAAGCACTTTCAAGGACCAATATTTATTTTCAAATACTTTCCAGGCCTTGAATTCATGTGTCTGAAATCCAAGTACTTTCAAGTACTTTCAAGACGTGTGGGAACCCTGCTCTGAATTGTAATGTTTACTTAAATTTTCTGTAAAGCTGCTTTGAAACGATATGTATTGTGAAAAGTGCTATACAAATAAATGTGAATTGAATTGAATTTCTCGAGTTGTTCAAAGCGTTTTCAGAAGGCAGCTGTCTGACTCTGAGATGGTGAATGGGAATATGGTTTGTGTAAAAGTAGCAACACATTATTAGCTGTTTGATAACATAGTCAAGCAAAAGGCTAATCATATTAATTAGCGTTATGAGACCGACATTGTAAAAAGTGATACCATTGTGCAGCGTTTACCTCAGTAAGTTGACCGAGTGGATCTCTGAGCTTGTGCGAGTGAGAGGAGGCGGGGCTAATTACATATTAATAGATTCACGTATACTAAATGAAGCAAGGGTGTAGAGGTACATTCAAGCTATTTCAAGGCGTTAAGAATTTTTTTTATAGGAAAAAACTTATAAATATGTTATTTTGGTGATCAAAGATGAGTTTTAAGGGATAAATTATGACTACTGGGGGACTTTTAAAATTTAGTTTGTTTCTATAAGCTACACAATACGTGGAAGACTTATAGTGCTAATATTCTGGAATAGCGACAGTAAATGCGTTAATAATGTATGTTCTCTCTTCGATAATTCATCGGATATGATGACATTGCATTAATTATTACAGTGAAAGCTAAAGTAAAGTTTTATTCTAAATAATAATAGTTAATTTTATTTGGTTCAGACCTGTAAAAAGACTAAATCTGAGTGTACTAGAAGCTTGGAAAGGGGCACAACACCACTATTGTGACTAAATAAAACGCCCCCACTACCAGATATCCCTAAAATTGCAATTGAAAATCTGTTTCCTGGAACTCTTCTAACAAAGCTGTGAGAGAGGGTGGAGATTTGTAAATTATGAATCACCTAAATGATTCAACATTCAGGATGGGAGAAGACTCACCCCATGGTGTTGAAGTCGTCATCTGGAGGTACATAATCCTCATCGTCACTGGTCAGACCCAGTTCATTCCCATAACACTGATGGACAAAATGCCACAGCTCTTTGGGACACAATGGCTAGATAAAATGAGAGCCATAGAGACTCAGTGGGCTAACATGGCCATCAAGCATTTTTTTTCAAATAATCATTGGGAATAATGACATGTCTGGTCAAACCTTTTCTAGTAGAGCATTCTGCCAGAGTCTGAACATCATCATGTACGTCCGATCTCTCGCCCCGAATGAGGTAAAGAAGTGCTGGAGGAGAATATGCGAATGTTAAGTATGTATGGCGGAGTTTGGTTCACTACTGATGTTATGCACAAAGTCAAAGGCCTCTGTTTACCTTTTCATTGTCTGTGCACAGCTGGATGGCGTTGGGGATGAGTCTTGCAGTCTTCTCCTTCGTCATGGAACAAACATCTTTCAACCTCACGGTCAGCTACACACACACACACACACACAGATAGAGATGACAACACAGCATACCTGTTGAAGCCACATCTGGACATAGATTATTCCCTGTATATAAATTTTTTTAGAGCTTAAAAGACAATTAATCTTCATTTTACTTCTGTGCAGAAGCAGCTGTTTCTCCTCACACAGCTTTGCTGATCCAGCTGTGCAATAATATAGCATGAGAGACTGATGCTCCCCAAGATGAGAGTAATACTTCAACTCACCAGCGTTTCCCAGCGGAATATGTTGCTATAGAAACAGATCCAGTTTTCGGAGAGGTAGAGGCGACCCTGCAGGAGGATATCTCTCTGCAGGGCACAGGAGTAGTCTGTCAGGATGAGGCGAGAGGTCAGAGTTCAAAGGTCATGGACGTTAAGGTACATCCTCCACTTTCATACATGAAACCTTTCCATGTTTTATACATATTGTTTACAATCAAACACCAAAAATGAAATAGGCAATCACTAGTTTGAAAAAACATTTTTTGCTGACCAAATCATAGCAACAGCAAATCAATGCAATAATTTCAGGATGTATGGTAAATTTTAGCATGTATGCTAGACAGCTTATTTGTTACATTTTTGGTCAAAACATAAAAAAATGTTTTTATAAAAGTTGAGAAAATGATACTTATTTTATTGTAGCTGGCTGCAGTACGTAAAGATCAAATATAAGACTCACCCACAATGAGGCGCTCCGTGTCGGGCAGCTGCTTGAAGAGCTTCCTGAAGTCTTCATTTCTCTGCTTGTATGTGGGGCTCAAAACCTGAGCGACAAGAAAAGAGAGAGAATGAGAACACACATACAGCCACAAAAATCCACACAGAGACAGTTCAGCATTCGAAAGAAGGAACAAAGACCATTGTTTACTGGAGGAAAACTGTAAAAGGGTCATTCTACAAAACGGGTGCCATTTGTGTCCCCCATATATACATACAAACTTTTTTGTTTTACCTACAAAAAAAAAAAGGATATTTATGCTTTTTTTCTTCATTTACTTTAATCATGTGGATTTTCTTGGCCTGTTCATACCCTTGTAAATGCAATAAAATCTAGAATTTTCTCTTCATTCTCTTTCAATACATTTTTAGATTTCAGTAGAATTGTAGTAGAAATAATTAATTGAAAAAATATATTTAAAAAAGACGTTTTGTGTCCCCAGCATATTTTCTCTTTTAACAGCAACTCCATGCAAAAAAAAAAAAAAAACTCTTGAAGAACATTATTATGTTTTATATTATATGATGATGTACAGTAATAATCTTAAAATGTCAACCTGGTTACCATGATTTTGTATAGTAGGCACATGAAAATTGAAAAGTTGATATTTGTAGAAAATGTCAAGAAATATCAGCATTAAATTAAACTGTAAAACTGTCACCCTGTTTCCATTAATACTTTCTGAAGGAATGAATATATTGAAAAATATGAATTCAGCTTTGCATAATGCAGTTTATTAACCCTGAAACACATTTTCTGCCTGATTAAATGTTTGATATTTTACTTTAAAAATCACTTTATCAATCTAGATCAATCTGGTTCCCCCCAATATGTTAAAACAACACAAAATAAAACAAAAAAAAAAACATATTTTCAATGCTCTGTTTGCCGAATGATCTACAAGTTAATGTATGAGACAGTACTTCAGTCCCTCAAATCACTGTTTTCATTCACAGCAAAATAAATGGCATCTATCCTAAGCAGGTCCGTAAGTGCACAATAGTAAAACTCTGCAGTTCTGTCTCCACTGAAACAGCAAATTGTCAAAGATTCACCATAATGAGATGCTCATGATCTAACATCACCAAAGCCAAACTATAGAAGGGAGAAACATCCCTTCTCTTCTGCACTCTGATTGGTTGCTTACAGCAGGAACACTCTCTGAATCCCAGTCCCAGTCCGTCCAATCACACGGGGGCACTTCAGGCTGTTGGACTGCCTCCCATTCGTAGAGCCAATCAGACTCTGCATCAAAGCTGAGGACTTCCATCGCTCCTGTCCGTTCGTGGAGACGTTCCCACTTATTGTCTCAGCTCCTGATGGTGGTGCAATACTTCACAACATGCAAGTTGAGCTCCAGTCCAGCTTCAGCAGGCCACGCTCTGAAATGACCTGGAGTAACCTCTGCACCCGTCCTTTGGCATTACCAGTTTTGTTGTTTAAGTAGTGAAGCCTGAGACTCAATACCTAAACAGCAGCCAAACAATCCTCCACAGAAAGCAGGAGAACTCCTCACATTGATAAGAGACACACATTACTCTTGGCAATAAAAATGGAGCACAGTTTTCCTCAGGAAATGAGTCAAACTTTTAACAAGACACAGAGGACAGTTAATAGTCCGCTTTGAAAGGTTGTGACAAAACATGTAGCTATGTTAGTCTCATGGAATTTATCATTTTTTTGGAGATTTGATGTTCTAAAAATGGAAATGTTCCTTGGAGCTCTTCTTGTTTGAGGGTTTATGCCTGCGGATCCACCAAATTTACAAAATACAAGAAATAGTTCCAGATCCAGCCAGTAACTCTGAGGGTCATTGCCACTTCACAATATTTTAGATTCAAACGGTTCATGAAGGTTTTCCAATATAGTTATCTGACGGAAACGAAAAAAAAATCAAAAACAGAAAAGTGTTTATCTGCTTGAGGAATCCCAAAAAACATCCACCTGTTGAAAAATTGCAGGTTTTCTCTTCAGACAGAAAAGTTCTTTCAAAATTCTTTCTTCAGCATGCATAAAATAGTCAAAATACGAGCATTAATATCCTTGCGAGCAAAGATGAGTTGATCTGCGGCAAGTCGCTTTTGAGTAAATCTCCCAAAATTTGTCTCATTAAATCTCACAGAGACACTCTCTTGAGCTGAACCGTTTACTATGGCAGGAAAGAGTTCTCACTGAGACTTTCTACAAAACAATTCTGCCAAGAGGAGTGGGAGAGGTCTGAGAGAATGTTTGTGTGTGAGAGAGAGAGGGGGGGAGGAGCTAGGGAAGCCAGCTGGCCAATAGAATGCAAAGAAGAGTAGAGAGGAGGGGCCGTGTCAGATGTAGTGACCTCTTTGCTTCAGGCAGTACATTTTTCTCACTCATGATCGAAGAGCTGTGAGATTTATATGCTTCTGTCATTACACCCCCACCCCAGGTCAACCTAGATTCAATGTCTCTACAGAAATGTTGCAAAAAAACTATACTTCTGTGGCAGCTGCTGTTAACAGTTTCCTGAAGACCCTGAGGGGTTTGGTGCCTGTACAAGACACTTCAGCTTCTACAAATTCATTTTTTTGAGAAAAAAAAAATAGCAAAAGCTGCAGAGGTTTGTTTTGTTACATGAGGTGGGAGAAAGAGATCAAAACAGTGGGAGAAAAATAGAGGATAGAGAGATAAAGAGTGTTTGAGACCAAATCACAGAGGCCCCCATTGTGCACAAATCATTTTATGGTGTTAGCGTTGAGGCATGGCCAAGGACAACGCCTCAGTCTTCCTTCTCTCCCTCGTTCTTGCACTCTCACAGGGTGAACGAACTCTAGTTAACTTCCTACACTGGAGGAAGGGGGGATGTTGAGGGGATGCCAAATGGGTGAATCATCTCTCTCTCTCTGGCCTCTCCTCCAATCCCCTCTCAAGCAAAACATCTGAGGCCAGTGTTGAGCCAGACACATTGTTCAGCTCAGGAGCAAGACACTCGATAGAACCATCTCTTTTTTATTTTGGGAAGACCTAAGGAAGTTTTCTGTACATTAAAATATGTTGGTACTACATGTCTGGTTGCCACTTGATGACCAATGTCAAAATGTATGTCCTATTGGTAAATATGAGCAAAAAGTAATTGAAATATATTTCATTTAAAATAGTTACAAAATCTAACTTTTAACTTAAGTACAATTATAGAAGAAAATGCATGTTAAATAAATGATGAATATTTTTTAATTTCCCTACAACATGTGGCAAGATTAATGGCACCACTACAAATTCTTACAAGTAAAAATCTAACAGAATAACTTTCAGAGTCCTCATGTTTCTTGTGTTACCTGTGACCTTGTTTTGCTGCCTGTGTTAATTGTCATTTCATTCACTTGTTCTTCTTTAATTATCTCATCAGTTCCCTTTGTTTGCCCAATGTATTTGATCTCCCTCATTCACGGTCCGTTCTCGTCAATGTTAGATGTGTAAGTGTGAGTTTTGCCATTAAATTTTGTCTGTTATTATTGTTCTCCTTCGTCTGCGTGCTGTTTCCCTATGGAAGCCCGTTTCCGCCACAGTTGAGTAAAAAAAATATAATTCTGTAAGTCATAATAATGAGAAACTTTCTCATAATTATGACTTAGTATCTCATTATATTGAGAAAGTTTCTCATAATAATGACTTAGTATGTCAGAATAATGAGAAAATTTCTCGTAATTATGACTTAACATCTCATAATAACAAGAAACTTTCTCGTAATAATGACTTAGTATGTTATAATAATGAGAAACTTTCTCGTAATAATGACTTAACATCTCATAATAACATTAAAGTTTCTCGTAATAATGAGAAACTTTCTCGTAAAAATGACTCCGTTTCTCATTATTATGACATACTAAGTCATTATTATGAGAAAATAAGTCAGAATTACGAGAAAGTTTCTCATTATTATAACATACTAAGTCATTATTACGAGAAAGTTTCTCATTATTATGACATACTTTCTCGTAACAATGACTTAACATCTCATAATAACGAGAAACTTTCTCGTAATAATGACTTAGTATGTTATAATAATGAGAAACTTTCTCGTAATTCTGACTTATTTTCTCGTAATAATGACTTAGTATGTCATAATAATGAGAAACGTTCTCATAATAATGACTTAACATCTCATAATAACGAGAAACTTTCTCGTAATAATGACTTAGTATGTTATGATAATGAGAAAATTTCTCGTAATTATGACTTATTTTCACGTAATAAGGACTTAGTTTCTCATAATAATGAGAAACTTTCTCGTAATAATGACTTAACATCTCATAATAACGAGAAACTTTCTCATAATAATGAGAAACTTCTACGCATGCGCAGAGCAGCGGAGCAGAAGGGCGTGGCACGCTAGCGACATCCGCTGGTCAAAGTCTCGTAAATGCGAGAACAGCAAACATGGCACAAAGTTTCTCATTATTATGAGAAACTAAGTCATTATTACGAGAAAGTTTCTCATTATTACGAGAAACTTTCTCGTTATTATGAGATGTTAAGTCATTATTACGAGAAACTTTCTCATTATTATGAGAAACTAAGTCATTATTACGAAAAAGTTTCTCATTATTATGAGAAACTAAGTCATTATTACGAGAAAATAAGTCATAATTACAAGAAATTTTCTCATTATTCTGACATACTAAGTCATTATTATGAGAAGCTTTCTCAATATAATGAGATACTAAGTCATAATTATGAGAAAGTTTCTCATAATTATGACGAACAGAATTATATTTTTTTTACTCAACTGTGGCGGAAACGGGCTTCCATAGTTTCCACTACACGTTACGTGACAATAACATTATGTTCCCATTCATACTGTACGTGTCTCAGAATTTTGTGAATAAAGTCTGATTTCTCTCAAGATTTTCACTCTTCTAGCTTAACATCTTGTGGAGATTTTCTTTGCTACAGTTACTCTTCACTTGTTCACTGGGGATTTAAAGCTTAAGACATTAATGCATGATTTTCTGTAAAGCTTCTATGAAACAACATGGTTTGTAAATGTGCTATACAAATAAAAATGGCTTGACTTGATCCCTGTGACCACACAGGGGATGTGATTATTTATAGTCCTGTAGAGAAAATGCTTTTTCTTTACTGTCTGTATTTAGAATGTTTACAGCTGCCATCTTACAACTGAGCACATGATTCGACAGCTTGCAGTCGTCTACCCACCCAAGAACAACAAAAATGAGCAAAGTTTAACATTTTCTGATAAGCTCACACTTGGAGAAAGTCCCAGCAGTTTCCTGCTGGTCTTTATAAATACGGACTGTTATCTCCACACAGATGCTGGTGTCCACACATTGTGTTTTCCTCTGTTTATGGAGTCATGCAGAAGCATCATGCCCATTCAGACTTCCCCCACAGAGTCCTGCACAGGTCCTGTTTGGTAAACCCGCACCCGCTCTACTCAACAGAACACCGGACCCGTTATCCAACAGCAAAACTAATTCAATTCCATACCCTACCCAACCAGATCTGTATGGCATAGAGACCATGAAAAATAAAACTTATATTCAAATTCTGAATAGACTACATACAGAAAGTGAGCAAAGAGCGATCCCTATATAATCAATGAAGCTGTCAATCACTTCAATTCAGCATGATTGGCAATAACACTCAGTGCTGCAAACCATGTTGTAAATATAAACCTTTGATGGTCTTCTGAGTGTGAATATAAATATGCATGGGACCTTTTGAAAGCAGCTGCTTATCAGCGTGTACCAAATTGAGTTGAAATACAAAGTTCTGTCATGAAACTCTAGATGGCGCAGGCTGATAGGTCCTTAACTCAACCTGCTTGCAATCACATCATTCTCTGTAGGGCACAGCTGATTGGTTCCTGCTCTCTGAGTAGCTAATGAGTTTGCTGCTCAACCTTCAAATACTTTGGTAGCATTTGCCTTAGCAGTGCAGCGTGCTTTCAGAAACCCTCTACCTTCCCCAGCTCCACCTGTTTAGATCTTCTCTATTTCATGTATGCTATATTGTACAGCAGCAGCAGCACGTCTTACTTGCACACAGCAGCATGTTGTGTATGTATTGGCAGTAGCAAGTCCTGTACTTGCTCTACAGCAGCAATAACCAACAGCAGCAGCGTAGCAGATCTATTCTGCCAAGACTAAAAATATCAACGTCATCATACCCATTACC
Source organism: Ancherythroculter nigrocauda (assembly GCA_036281575.1). Lineage (NCBI taxonomy): Eukaryota > Metazoa > Chordata > Actinopteri > Cypriniformes > Xenocyprididae > Ancherythroculter > Ancherythroculter nigrocauda. The sequence goes on from VTFQ01000002.1 coordinate 8,099,331, forward strand.
ATGCCAAACACTCTGAGAGTTGTCATGACAGAAATAGTCTTGGATACTGGATCCGCAGTCCACCTGTACCTATTAATTCCCAACCTGCACCCGCTCCCCAAATGACAACGTAAATGTTATTCCACCCTTTACATTAAATATTAGCAGTTCACCCATTGGGTATCTGCCCAAATGCAGGACTCTGTGCTCCCATACCTCCCTCAGATTTTTGAGCCAAGTGGATTTTAAATGCAGTTTCCAAAAAAAATACAATCTTTAAAAATTATTCTGGTAAAAAATGTCCAAAGTCTACACATATCCATTTGCATGTCAAAAGTTGGTCACTTCAACTGAGTACAGATCATTTGCTTTAAACTGAAAATTCATGTTGTATGGCTATTTTTCCAATGGATTAATTAATGAGGCATTTATATAGTGCTTTACTATGTACCACTGTATACCCAAAGAGCTTTACAATCATATCAGGGGGTCTCTCCTTACCCACCACCAGTGCAACATCCACCTGGATGATGAGACACCATCCACAATGCAACGACGCCAGTGCGCTCACCACACACCAGCTATAGGTGGAGAGGTGAAAGAGTGATAAAGCCAATTCAATGGATGGGGACTATTAGGAGGCTGTGATTGATAATTGCCACTGGGGTTACACCCCTACACTTAATGAGAAGTGCCATGGGATTTTTAATGACCAGCGAGTGAGGACGTCGGTTTAACGTCTCATGCAGAGAATGGTGCTTTTTACAGTATAGTGTCCTCATGCCTATACTGGGGCATTAGGACTAGAGCTCTGCAAGGGATGGATTTTTCAATCCCGTGCTCCTGCCTGCTCCCACAAGATTTTGTACCGCTCCCACCAAAAATATGTCAGATTTTATCCCACTCCCGCCCGAAACTTACAAGTTTTTTCCCATTCCCGTACACAAAAGCCTGTAGGAAGAGGTCTACGCTGATTTTTCAGTCCTGGTCCGGATAGATTCTGTCTCGTTCTGGTGTCTATAGATAGATTCTGTCTCGTTCTGGTGTCTATAGACTATTTTTTCCAAATTCCACACACAGGAAGCTTGAGATCTCCAGTTACAGACTTCTGCATGTGTAACCCCTCAGGTCCTACTCAACCACTCTGTGCGGGCCTCGAACCAGGGTCTCCGGCGTGCTAACAGGGAGGCTAAAGGCTGCAGCGTTTAGCGCCTCCTGAGGCAAGGCGAGTGAGGTTTATCTGCACAGATAAACCTGTTACGCGTGCTGTTATTATTATAGTAGATAATTATATTTTGGCGGAGCCCATGAGTAATTTCTTTCTCCCCCTTCCTGAGTACATTTCAGTATCATCCCTCCTGCATCTGCACTCAGCAATTCAAATCTTGTCCCTCGCCACACTCTGTTGCGTCGGGTCCCATGGGATTGCAGACCTCTAATTAGGACCCACATTGACCACAGGGTGAGCACCCCCTGCTGGCCTCACTAATTCCACTTCCAGCAGCAACCTAGTTTTTCGAGGAGGTCTCCCATCCAGGTACTGACCAAGCTCAACCCCGCTTAGCTTCAGTGGGCAACCATTCTTGGGCTACAGAGTGATATGGCTGTGGCTATGGCATCTCAATTGATGGTCAATGGGAATGTAGATAATATGTGAAATGTAGATAACATGTGAACTTTTCTTAAGTCTCCTGATTCTCAGATTTTTCTCCTAAGAAAAATGAACCCAGTAATCTCACATGAGTTTCAGAAGATATTTCAAAATCAAATCAAAAGTCTGAGATTTCAATATGAACTCAAACATTTTTCATCAAATTCTTCCAAAACCAAATGATCTGGGCTAAACTATTTTAGATGTAGTATGTTTGAGCAGTGACACAGCCTGATCCATGACAGAAATGGAAACACTGTTTATTTGAGAGATAGAACACTGCGTTCTTTGTTCTGACATTCTGTAATGCTCTTTCTTCAGAATGGCCCAGAGGTTATGACCGACCATAACACATTGACAAAACATCACAAAGGCACTTGTAAAATGATGAAAAATGTCTAGCTGACCTGAAAAAGAAAAATCAGTTCTTTCCCAAAGGAAAACAAATGTCAGGCCAAACATTCAGCCTTACAGAAGTAATAAGAAATCATTTCCAACATGAAATGTCTGTGAAGACAGTTTAACTCAAACAACACTGGGAAGCGACACCATCAGAGATTCACATGACATAGCATGTGATGATTTTACATGGATGAGCAATAAAAAAGTATTTAAATAATGAAAACAGAAACCAGTTACTAAAACAACCCCAACCTGCCAATACTGTACAAACACACAACATTCAATATCAACAGTAATGAAGAGTAAAAAAACAAACTTACGTTATACCAGCTTTGACTTTTCTGTGAGTTTGCAGAATCCAATTTTGATGGTGGAAGAAACAAGAGAGGAAGAGAGAAACATTAGAGAGAGTTTTTAAGGGTCCTGAGAGATTCAAATATACACAAACAATTATTAGGCTATATACATATCACACACACACACACACGTTTTCATCTTTTATGGAGACATTCCATAGACATAAAAATTCTTATACTCTACAAATTATATATAACTGTATAGCATACAAACTTTCAGCATTTTTAGATTTTCAAAAAACATAATTTATTATGATTTATAAGCTGTTTTCCTCATGGGGACCAAAAATGTCCCCACAAGGACAAGGATTTTGGATATTGCCATCTTTGTGGGGACATTTTGCCACATCTATCTATCACTTTTGATCAGCACAGGTTTAAGTGCAATTCATTTGAGTATCATAAAACAAGGGATTATGGGAAAGCTTTGGCCTCTGTTTGTGTATGGGATATTTCATTTGTGCTTGTCTCTTAGCACATTTCCCACACACAAAGCTACCACAAGGGGGCAGTCTTTACACTAAATTAAACAGTTTTTTCTTAAAAGCTGCAAAACATATAATGCATTATAGAGAGGACATCTCTATAAAACCACAACTATCCTAAAAGTGTCTCAACAGTGATTGTGCTATAAGTTTATGGTACATATACACAAATATAAAGACCTAGAAGAATGGAGAAAGAAGTGTAGTGAAAGCATTGGACAGATCTTTTCACACACACACACACACACACACACACACACACACACACTGGGACTCTATAGTACTCTACTGTGGTTTCTTCACACAGGATGGGTCAGAGCTCAAGGGCACAAATACCGATTTCTTACTTTAATCAGGTTTAGTCTGTCATACTGGAGAGAAAGTTCATCAAGAGAGGTCAGGTGTGAAATGTTTTACTAATAAATATGTATTTATCCTTCTATACAATATGTGACATATTACTATACATAGTAACGTATTTCTATTATGGCATACTGAAAACGTCTGCTTTTGTGTGATGCTGCGTCAGCACCGTTTGGTATCAAATAGAAGTTAACATCTTTTTTTATAAGCCCTGTTCACACAGCAATCCTGGTAAATTACCATAAAATTACCAGAATGACTTTTCCGGAAAGAGACAATTTAAACATCAGAACCAAAATACCGGTAAACTCTGATGTCAATCATCAAAAATGACCTTTAAATGTAGAGCCGTTTTCTTCATCCACCTGGATGAGGAGAAGCGCATTCATTTCACAATCTGTCCAATTTGACTACATTTGAGTGACAGGCATAAGGGTGTGTTCACACAGATTTGCTCCTAAAAACACGAGACGCATAATATTGTAGTACTGCAGTTACTATAGTACCCATAGGCAATAACCGCAGAGCCGCGGCGCTGACGAATGGAAAAGGCAGGGGCTGTGTCCGAAATTGCCCCGTAAACCCTCATTCACTATTCTCTACATTAGTCCACTAATATAGTTCACTTGAAAGAGTGAATGAAAACAAGTGAGTGAATTCGGACACTGAGTGCCACATTGGACCAGCGGTTTGAAAAATGGACGGGCGCCATCTTCTGGTCAGACGCGGGAATTCTTTCGGCGCACGACTCTCACGTACATCGTACAGCATACGTCGGTTGTACATTCGTTATTGAGATACATTGTGGGATTGAATGAGTGCACTCGATGAAGTCAAATAATGCCCTATTTAAGGGTAATTCACCAGTAATTCACTGGTAATGTTACAACTTCTCATACCAGGAAATTACCAGAACAAGTATTTTTGGAAAGGTCCTGTTCACACATGATCTCTTAATGGTAATTTACCTGTAATTTACCAGTAAAGACTGTATGTGTGAAAGGGGCTAGTGTGTGTATCATACAAAGTTCAAAACATTTAACTTGGCATTACTAGCTAGTCTTGCACAGGGTTAGCTTAGCATTTACTAGCACAGACAGGTGAAGCCGAGCATTATCGGATGGGTCACATGCCGGGTGGAGGTACAGTAGAGCAGAAAAGAGTGATGCTTACTTTAGACAGTCTCTTGTGTGACTAGCATGCATGAGAGAAAGAACAGATATCAGAAAACAAACAAAAACAAAAAGAAAGCTATGAATTATGTGCAGAGAAATAAAAAAAAAACACTGTTGGGTGGCAAAGCTTCTCCACGTACAGTATCAAAGCAGAAGAGATGTTCAGTAAATCATTCTGGTACATGAGGTGCTGATGATCGTGAAATGATTATGCAACGATTACTGACTTCAGGTTAGACCAGACTGAAATGTGCCTCACTTTGTGACAGTCATACAAAATTTTTCAAATGATATGTTTTTATAGATCATGTTGTTCTTCTCGAAAAAAGGAGAGCTTAACCTTTTACCTTGCAAATGCAATCCTTCAACAGATGCAATGATAAAAACATTAAAGCAAGAGCTCTACAGTATTTCAAAATCTAGTGAGCTGCCTCTCACACATACACTCTCTTACACACACCCATACTATATATATATATATATATATATATATATATATACGGTTCTGTACGGGTTTGGTACAGCAGGGGTGAGAAAACTAAACATAAAACTGCTTCTTTTTTGTTCTTTTTTTTTATTAAACAGTGGTTTACTGAACAAACTGTGTCTCTCTCTTTAAATAAATTCATTTATAATTAACATTTTCTTAAGGATAAAAAAATCTCATCTATGCACATTACTATAATATTAAAAGTTACAATTAACAACAGAGCCCAAACTATTAAATTCAGTTGCTATTTATTTTTAGATATAATAATGAACACTCAAAGACATGTAAATTGCACATAAGGCAGGTTTAAATTCTAACTCTAATTATAAAATAATTTTTCAATTCTTTTTCTACTCCAATTGATTTTTGAAATATGATCATTTACACAGTTACTGTTATAACTTTTTTTTCATAACAAATTTATTTAAAAATATATCAAATAATTAAGACTAATAGGTAAAGTAATAGGGCTGTGATGGTGGCAAATTTTTACTACCGCGGTGGTAAATCACCAACAACCGCCGGTGTTGCGGTGGTGGGGTCCAAAGGGGGGGCGGGGTTTGGTTGTGTATATATTATATAAAATCAGAGGTTGTGTTAGACTTGCGTTTCACCGTCATTTTGATGGACAGGATCGTAAAAAAATCCATCATAATCAATAATTACCCGTCATTTGAATTTATATATTTTGATAAGTCATTTAATAGCCTCTGATTTCGTCAACATTTTCATTTTTATTCATGAACTTACAGGATAAGCAAATAGGCATAGGCTATGCATTTATTTATACTATGAAAAGAAAGTTGATCAAATACTGCGTCACTTTTCAGTTATCTTGAACACTTGTCACGGATTGTGAGTGAATGCGATCACGATTTCCTCTTTACTACTGTACAGAACGAAATAAACATGAATGAAAATCAAAAAATATGTTGAAAGATGTAGCTTACTGAAATCTGTATCACATCAGTCATCAGTGTTGCAAACAATTTCACGTAACAATATACCTCAGATTCAGAAAAGCCATTCGTTAACCATGAACTTATAGTCAGTAAGAAAAATAACTTAATTATGCAAGTAAGCATAAGTAACTTTATTATTATAAAACTGACTTAAACTAGGGTGCTCGTCTGTTTTCATTTTATTCTGGAGACTGAACTCACTCGCGCTCTGCTGCCACACTGGAGCGCGCTCACCACCTACTGGACAGGGGTGGGAATTACAGTTACAAGCTACATAATCTGTCAAAATGACGAACGGGCTGCAGATTTTTTCCGTCACTGCTAAAAAAAAATTTCATCAATGACGGAAAATTTTCGGTTAACGCGACCTCTTATATATATTTTATACATATATATATAAAATGTCACACTACCGCCGGTGACACTCCACGACTGCGGTGGCGCGGTTGTCATGCCTACCGTCACAGCCCTATAAAGTAATAATAATGAATATATAAGCTAATGAAACACTCCCCTCTAGAGTTCATTTCTCTAGTGAACTAACATGCTGTGGACACTGAATGACTTGCCTGAGGTAAACGTAATGCTATGTGAGATATTATTCTCAAGCTGTTTTATTGATGTATTTCCGTGGTTGAAAAAGTCCTCCTGGGAAGTTTGCATTTACGAGGTGGGAAAAATGTTCAAGTCACTTTCGTCAGAGTAAGATGGCAGTGTACCTTAATTACACAAAAATACAGCACTTGCAGCATTACTGCACGCCCCCTTCTGGATTGGAGTGTGGATCGCCTATGACTGACTGTATTAGTTGTCTAGCCATGACGGTTTGAGTCAAATACATGTACCGCTACACCCCTAATATATATATATATATATATATATATATATATATATATATATATATATATTTTTTTTTTTTTTTTTAATAATAATCTTATAATTGTCCTCGACTCCATCTGCAGACACTTTTGTCTTCCATTCTGGGACTGCCTTTTCCACAATGAATATATGCTGCAAAGACAGTATGATGCCTAAACTGTTCCCTGGATAGGCAGATCACTAGGTTTTTAAATAAATTTACTGGAATACTAAACTGTAAACATTGGCATCTTATAGGAAAATGTAGACTATCATCTCTACAGGTATAAATCACCTGCAGTTTTATAATCTGACTCAGAATTGCGTTTAAAAGCCTGCACTGGTGATGAATTTGATCCCATGGTAGCAATAAATGTGCCAGACATGCAGTATATGAAAACAGTGAGAGCAGAAGTACAGTAAGTACAGTCATACACATTTACCTTAGAGTTCTTTCCTCCAGGGCGGGTAGTATGAAGCGACTGGCTGTAGGTGCGCTGGACAGCTTGTTCCGGGGTGGAAGGGGATTTATCGGAGGAATGATCTGAGCTCTTTTCCACCATGTTCTCTCCCTCTGGACTCTGGGGCGTTGGGGAGCGTGAGCGTTTACGCAGGACGGGTGAGCAGGCCGGCGTGCTGCGGTTTGAGTTACTGGCAGTGCTACAGAAACAAGAACAATCCAATAAATAACCATAAAACAGATTATACACTTCAAAAAGAAATGCAAATGGTTGCTTGAACCTTGGCTGGACAGTTAGCGCATGAGTTTCAAACATGTGGTGCTCAAGTGGGAGATGCAGGATTGAGTTTTGTGTAAACCATCAAAAGGCTTAATAAACATACTAAATATTTTAATGAAAATGTTCGAATGCAAAAGGTTTTCTGTAAAGGTCAGGGGAATAAATAGTCAATGACTTAGAATAATAACAACAACAACAGAAGTCAACAGAAAAGTCCCCACCAAAACCACCAAACCACTTGTGCTCACATGCATTCACTGGCCTTCCACCTCTGCCCTGTCAGCTTCCAGGAATGTATTCAGACTGACATCTCACAACCCTGACCAAAAAACACAGCAGTGGTGATCACATCGCTAAAGCGCTGCAGTTCTGGTGGGAATTTCCACATCACTGATAAAATCACACTCAAAAAAAAACAAAAAAAAAAACAAGATCGGTCAAAATACAGGAACTAAACATCTGATGATCTTTTTGAAGCACAAAACTGAAACTCCGTAAAAAAAAAAAAAAAAAAAAAATCCCCTAAAAAACATTAAAGCAAATGGAGACCTCCTGCTTCACATGTTTATTTCCTGAGACATTAATATTCTAACAGGAGATTCTCAACACAGTCAATTAATTTGCAATCAAAAGTCAAATAATTTTCAAATTCTTCTGGTACCAAATTATCCGAGTTATGGTGTGCAAGTTTATTTTGTAGCTCTATTCTCAAACTGTATGTCAACAAGTCTCATTTAATTTCTCCAAAGAGCTTTTAGGAGAAACATCTCAGACAAAGTTGATATTTAAAATAAAACAACTGAAAACTCCATTAATTCTCTCAAGCTAAAAAAGAATAACATCTGATCGTTAACATCTTCTGAGAAGAGCTGTCAGAGCAACACTCACTAGCTGACGACCTCAAACACAGAGAATCTCTCGATCAGACTTCATTTGCTTACAAAGGTCAAGATGATGATACAGAAGATGAAAAGCCTTCTTCAATCAGATAGGGAAGCACTTCTCTCAACATCTATCTTTGTCTCAATCTCTCTATGCAGCAATCCTCCGTCTTCCTGCTGTCAGCCCTTCATCTGTCCCTCAGAAAGGGCATCAAGCTCTATCTTAATTATTAATGTTCTGTACCTGAGCTAAGAGCTGCCCGTCTGGAAAAACAAACACAGTGACAAAAGAGAGAGAGAGAGAGCAGATAAAATACACCAACTCATAAAACACCTCCCAATCTCTCTGAGTTCATGATATCAGCCTAATGCACTTATGATTTTGTCCATGCAGCAACACTCAAGCACTCAAGCAGCCGTTCACTCCCAGAAGTCCACATATTCTAGAAGGTTCAGACAGTGAATAAATCACTGCAGATAAAACCTTCACAGAAACACTGGCGTCAAATTACCGGTGCATAGATCTACAGTACATCTGTCATGCTGTCAAGAATCTGTTAGATCAGCTGCTTAAAGGCACAATATGTAAGATTTTTGGATTAAAATATCCAGAAACCACTAGAACAATGTTATATATTTTGTTGACTTTAATATATTATGTGTTTTATTAGACAGGTGAGCAACTGTTTGTATACATTTATAGACAGAAAACTAATCATGTTATACATCTCAACACAGTAAGTCTTACTGTTTAAATCTTGTTTTCTTAATTTACAGCGAGTACCATGTTTTAGCATGCCTAATATCGATCTAGTTTACTGCAGTGTGCAACAAGTGTCTCATGGTAGCCGCCGAGCGAATGCAGAGTAGCACTTTAACAGCTTTTAACACACAAATATATCTAATATGATAAAACAGTGCTGCATTACCCCACACACACTTGACCGGAAGAAGCGGAAGCGGTGACTGCGGCATAATAAAAGTTCCGCTGCTCTCGAGCCATGTGTCGCACATTAGCAATCGCTCCAGCGGCCTCGTTTCTGCACTCGGCCCTGCTCTGCTTCATACTACAGCAGCGTTAATAATCTCATCCATGAACATGATTTCTGCCCGAGTCCCATCCCGATTCTTTTCCACCGGCTGTAGATATGAAGACAACACCTCCCATGGTTCCGCAAAATCAAGGCATCATCAAGCTACGCCTTTGTTTTGAAATAGCGACCTCTGGCGGCGATAATTTACATAGTGTGCCTTTAAATGTTTTTTTTTTTTTTGTACATCATATTTAAAATAGAAGGTGAGGGTGAGCAGCACAATATTCCATATTATTTTGTCTAAATAAATATTATAAATACTAAAATAAATCATTTTAAATGTCACAACTGAATTAAGGCATCACAACATTATAATGAAAAGACAAAAAGGCCATCTAAATGTAAAATTATAGTAAATATAAAAATAGAACAATTAAATGTTCAATATCAAATGGTACAGATAAATGTAAAATATAAAAAAAATCTACTATTAGCCAATAATAGGTTTACATGAATCCATCCCCACATACTTCCGTGCTAATCTTACTAATTGTGCAGTATATAGTATGTATACTATGCAAAGTATGTGCATTATTTAAATATATATATATATCCATTCCAAACACGACATTAGCATAATATAGCAACTGACATTAGCGTGCAGCTTTAAGCACACATGCGCCAAACAGTTTTTCGCTCTCCACACGCCTGTAAAGTGCTAAAAGGTATTTATCAAACACTCTAGAGAAAAAAGCTTGTATTGTGGGTGGATGTACGGCTCTCCTCGCCTCTCACCTGTCATATCTATGCTTATAAGAGGCCTAATGACAGAGGCCACACATGTGTAAGTGTGAATGCAGTTTTTACACCTCTGCTTAAATGCTGAGACCAAAAAACCAACACACATGGTATAAACATTTTCTCATAGCACCAGTCGGAAGATACAGCTCTCTCACACTAGCTTGAGTCACAGAGCCCAAAAAGGCAGAGATAAACATCTTCTCACACCCGTTGATAGGGTGAAAACACCCCCATGTGTTGCAAAAAAAATGGCTCTGTGCATGCAGCAAATGCAATGCATTATTCTGATCAAATGGTGTCTGATGCATATCTAAAAACATTCAGTAATCTGCTTGAAAAAGGATAAAATATGGGTTTATTTGCTGGGAAAAAATCTAAGATTTTATTACATATTACAAGGTGGCAAAAGCATTAGTAAGAAATAAATATTGGAAACTGTAGCATCAAGTGTGACATTCCCATCATGCAAATTAAAAAACAATAACTTCCCTTCATGATTTAAATGCAAAAATCACACGGACAAACCTGGTGGCCATGAGGGGCTACACGAAAGCGTTCGGCTCGGCTTCATTCATTCAGTGCGGCTGCAGTCTGAGGACGGAGTGATGTGAGGAAAAAGGGGAAAAAGAGGAGGCGGAGCTTATCGTCGCAGCATCCCTGTTCTTTCCTGCCAGCTTTCTCATTTCCTTGCTCTTCTACATGCGCATCTCCTCTGCTGTTCTGTTAGTCCTTCATTACATTTCTGTCAGAGGAAGGAGAACGTCGAGCTGGTGTGAAAAACGGCTGCTGTGCGGCGCAGTGTGGCGGCTGGGGTCGAATTAATATTCATGGGTTTCTTGAATGAAGCCACTCACGTCAGCAGCCTGAATGCCTGAACGTCAACAAGCCAGTCTCTGGCGCTCTACCCCTCCCCCTGTCCAATCACATCTCTCCCCTCTCTCACTCACGCTCGCTCGCTCGCTCTCTGTTCACTCCTGTGATGCATATGCCATCAAATCCTGCACACAGTCAAGTCACCTTTATTTATAATGTGTTTTATACAATACAGATTGCCACAAAGCAGCTTTACAGTGAGAAACAGGAAAATAATGACTCGAAATTATCACACAGATATTTTACAAATACACTCTGGATAGCTTAGTACTTAGTGTATACTTGGTGTTTGTGAGAATGATACCTCAAATCACGTGTTTTGTTGAAGAGGAATGTGCTGTTATTTTTCTAAACAATCCGACTTATAATTTCTACCTAGTCTTAGTGGATGATAAAAGAGGGGGGAAAAATAGTATATATTTACATTTAAGAAGAGAGATTTAGTTTTATGAGTTCTTGTGATGCAAAGCTGAATTTTCAGCATCATTACTTCAGTCTTCATCACATGATCCTTCAGAAACCATTCTAATATGCTGATTTGGTGCTCAATTATTATTGGTGCTCAATATTAAATAATGATTCTTATTATTATCAATGTTGAAAACATTGTATAATTTTTCTGTGGAAACTGTGATACTCTATAAATGTCCTTACTGCCACTTAATTTAATGCATCTTTGGTGAATAAAAGGGAAACACTTTACATTAAGGTTCCCTTTGTAAAGGTGTTTGTTAATTAGTAATAAGTCATTTACAAATGCATTATAAATCATTAATAATGCAGCTATAACTGAATGAATAAAAAGGGCGACTTTAATGCAATACCTGCCAAATAGTGAGCCGTTTTTAACTCACGTTATAAAGTTGCCCTTTTTATTCATGCAGTTATAACTGCATTATTAATGATTTATAATGCGTTGTAAATGACTTATTACTCATTAACAAACACCTTTATATACCCTTTACAAAGGGAACCTTAATGTAAAGTGTTACCAATAAAAGTATTAAAGGTGCCCTCGAATGAAAAATTGAATTTACCGTGGCATAGTTAAATAACAAGAGTTCAGTACATGGAAATGACATACAGTGAGTCTCAAACTCCATTGTTTCCTCCTTCTTATATAAATCTCATTTGTTAAAAAGACCTCAGAAGAACAGGCGAATCTCAACATAACACCGACTGTTACGTAACAGTCGGGGAGTACGCCCCCAATATTTGCATGTGCCAGCCCATGTTCCCAACATTATGAAAGGCATTAGACAAGGGCAGCCAGTAACGTCTGGATCTGCACAGGTGAATCAACAGACTAGGTAAGCAAGCAAGGAAAACAGCGAAAAATGGCAGATGGAGCAATAATAACTGACATGATCCATGATAACATGATATTTTTAGTGATATTTGTAAATTGTCTTTCTAAATGTTTCGTTAGCATGTTGCTAATGTACTGTTAAATGTGGTTAAAGTTACCATCGTTTCTTACTGTATTCACGGAGACAAGAGCCGTCGCTATTTTCATTTTTAAACACTTGCAGTCTGTATAATGCATAAACACAACTTCATTCTTTATAAATCTCTCCAACAGTGTAGCATTAGCCGTTAGCCACGGAGCACAGCCTCAAATTCATTCAGAATCAATGTAAACAAACAGTATACAATACTCACATAATCCAACGCATGCATGTCGCATGCATGACAAACACTTTGTAAAGATCCATTTGAGGGTTATATTAGCTGTGTAAACTTTGTTTATGCACTGTTCAAGGCAAGCGCGAGCTCTGTGGGCATGGAGCACGAGAATTAAAGGGCCAGTAGCCCTGAATCGGCTCATTTATAATGATGCCCCAAAATAGGCAGTTAAAAAAATTAATTTAAAAAAATCTATGGGGTATTTTGAGCTGAAACTTCACAGACACATTCAGGGGACACCTTAGACTTATATTACATCTTTTTAAAAAAAGTTCTAGGGCACCTTTAATTTCTTAACCTTTGAATGGTAGTGTATCCACAAAATATTATTAAGCCATTGTACAAAAACTGTTTTCAACACATATAATAAAAAGAAGTGTTCCTTTTGCAACAAATCAGCATATTAGAATGATTTCTGAAGGATCATGTGACACTGAAGACTGGAGTAACTATCACAGGAATAAATTTTAAAATATATTAAAATAGAAAACATTATTTTTAATTGTAATAATATTTCACAATATTTCTGTTTTTACTGTATTTTTATCAAATAAATGCAGCCACGGTGAGCATAAAAGACTTGTGCTCACCATGACATAAAAGATTTAAAAATCTTAATTATTACCAACTTTTGAACAGTAGTGTACAGTATGTACAATTATTATTGCTGCTCAGTTTTTAAATAATGATGCGTATTATCATCAATGTTGAAAACATTGTTTAATTTGTTTGTGGAAACTGATACATTTTTATCATGATTTTTAATGAGGATTATTTGAAATAGAAATCTTTCAAACATTATAAGTGTCCTTACTGTCACTTGCATCATGAATTGATCAAATGCGATCAAATTATGATCTGATAATAAATATTAGATCAGGATTCAATTAGATCACTCAAATCAGATTATTGTCAGATAAGATCGAAATGAATTCAGATCAGGATCAGATTACAGTCAGACTGTCAACACCAGATCTGATCACAGTCCAATCATGAGTGAGATCAGATAAAGGTCAGACTGGATCAGACTCAGATCAGTTGAAAATTAGTCAGAGTTAGATAAGATCACAATTCCTTTAGATTTTAGTCAAATTAGATCAAAATCAGATAATAATTAGATATAGGTCACATAAGAGTCGAGTCATAATTTAAGAATAATCAGAAAATTCACAATCACAACATCACAGAAACAGAGAGACGGGAAAAAAACATAATAGTAATTATAAAAAGTTCAATCAAATCATGAATCTGTGAATCAAATCAAACTCTAATGTACACTGAATCAGAGCAGAGAGAGAGCGAGCACACACATCTCTACTTAAAATAGGCCTGTAATCTGCTCAGATCGGTGTAATACATGGCAATGCCTGGAACAAACAGCCCATCTTTACCGTCCAGCTATCTTTACTGTTGAATTTAACTCTGGAATGTCTTCAAAAAAAAGAAAAAGAAGCTTTAAGCTTTACACCACTAAAGGTATACATAGTGTAAAAAATGTGTATGAATAGAATACCAAGCATACCTACTACAGTACAAATTGTAAAATGTACAGTATCAGAAAACGCTGCTTGAAATATTGTTTTCCTCAATGCAATGCACTTGACCTCTACTTCACATGAGACAAATGAACCGTATGCAATCAACCATAATATTTATGTAAATCTATTTAATTTCTTATCATTTGATCTGCCAAAGTTTAAACATTAAAAAAATAAAATAAGAAACATTTATTTAAAAGATGATAACTGGACACCAATCAATGAAATAAGTCAGACAACATAGTCAGACAATGTTTCACACACTGTTTTTCAAAGTGCCCCTATGCTGTTTTAAAACTTCCTAATGTTCTTTTGGAGGTCTCCTACAATAGGTTTACATGAATCCAAGTTCAAAAAACACTTTTAATTTCCTCATAATATATATTGCACATCACCTCATTTCTTAAAGAGTGTGAAAACGCTTCATTTGAAGATTCGGTCCGTCTAAACCCCCCTTTCTGTGAGCCTATACTCTGCTCTGATTGGTCAGATGGCCCAGTCTGTTGTGTTTACCTCCTACAACATGCGTTGGAACCAAATGCCTCTATTACCATTCCTGAATTTTAGCTCCAGAGGCTTCCTCAGCACTCAGTATACACAGTGATACAACCAGTAAAGATGGTGTCGGTTTTGGCGTATCAATTCAAGCCCATGTTCTCATCCTTTTAAAGTGCATCCAAAGTGGATTTGCAGCACAGAAAACAGCATCTTCTCAGCATGTCAACAACATGAACCAAACTCTTCCAGGCCTCAGCTATAACAACACACTCTAAAAAAAATCTGTAAAAACAGGGTACAATGTACTGTATTAATTTAACAGAATTTTCCGCATTTATTTTTTTATAGGCGTTTTACCTGTATTTAGAATATTGCACTTCACTGAGTTGTGTTTTAGGGTTAACGGAAATGTCCGTAAAATTACTGGATAATGTCCAGGTAATGAGCTGCCAGTACTTTTTCCATTATTTTACGGATTTATTTTTTACAGTGAGGGCGGTCCAAAGAAGTAGACGTTGTTCGCTGGCAGCCAATGAAGACCATAGGCTGGCATTATGCAAATTTGTTAAAACCTACATAGGTTTGTGCAGGAAGTAAAACTGGAATCACTGACGATTCATTTCAGGTTGACCTTTTACATTCAAAAACAGTTATATTACACACTGCATGAAAGGTAATAATTCTATACTTTGCAGTATAACTTAAACAGGCTAATATTCTTCATCTGTGACAGACTGCACTAGAGAGGGAGCTGGTCATGTGACCACATCTGCCTTAAGAAGTACATCCTCTTTATACGGTATCCTACTAATCATACATTATAAATCTGGATTATCAAACAGGATTATTTAAGGAAATCATATAAAATTAAATCAGTAAATCTGGGATGTGTTTTCACAAGGGACTTATAATTATATGCCAACGTATCTCTTGTTGTCCACTGCAGTAAACACACACAGATGGACACTGATCTGATCCAAGGACGCACTCTGCAGTGCTCATTTAACAGCGCCCGGGAGCGAGAGTCCCACCGGAGGACACAGCAGCACACAGATGCTGAGACTGTCCACACTGTTACTGCAGAGCAGTTAATGAACAGAAATCTGTAACACTACTACAATGAAGGAAAGAAAAAAAACTGCTGACAAACCACCTACAAAAATACTTGGGAAAAAAAGTATTTCATGTTTTCATAATGTGTACTATGGTAATATCTTTTTTTCTTTCAAAATGTACTATGGTAATTCCACGAAATACATTGCAATATTATGAAAATACTGCATATACATGCAGTATTTTGTATATAGACTGCCCGGCTGTTTGGATGTAAATAGGCAATTACTTAAGAGTGTATGACTGGATCATTATTGCAATTATGTTTCTAACATGTTCTTTTACAAGATAATAATGGAAATAAATGTTATTTCCATCAAGAGGTGTATCCATTTTTGATCAAGATCTTGTATTGACAATGCAAGAGGTGAGCAATCAGTAAAGTCTCTTCCAGCACATCCCAAAAACTTCCAGTGAATTTGCCAATTCATGTGTGCAAATGATTCTTCATGCCCCCTCGGTCACTGTGATTTTGCCAAGTAAGACATATTTTGTTGATCCTGGAACAACATTCCAGTCTGAAAATTTAGTCCTAACCCTATTCCTACCCCTAAACCTAATCCAACCCATAACTTATCCCTAAAATCAGAGGGGAAAATAGGTGAATAACACTGATGTAGAAGCACCTAACCCTGGTTGCAAACCTAAACTTGACATCGACGGTAAACTTGTCCCTCAAATCTGATTGGTTGATTGGAATGTTGTTCCAGGATTAACAAAGATGTTGATCCAGGAACACGTCTTACTTGGCAAAATCATGGTGACCTGCCCGGTGCCAACCATTCTTTCACAGTTTGAGCCTGGAATATGGCCATTATGTGTCTTCCTACATGGTTGTTTAAGAAATGAAAACCTACACACTCCATTACTTAGGGTTAAAAGAACTGTTCCCAAACATATAACATGCTTGAAACATAATAATCACAAGCAATAATGATCCAATCATAGACTCTTAATTTGCCTATTTAAATTTAAATATTTTGAAGAATGTCAATAACCGAACAGTTGATGGGCCCCACTGACTTCCATAGGATTTTTTGGCCAGGCAGTGTATAAATGATTCAATGATTCAACGATATATATATATATATATATATATATATATATATATATATATATCGTTGAATCATTGAATCATTTATACACTGCCTGGCCAAAAAAAAAAAAAAAAAAAAAGGAAGTTGCTGTTTGGATATAAATAGGCAATAGGCAAATTTTTCTTATATATATATATATATATAAGAAAACCAAGATATTATTATTACTATTGGTCTAATTTCCATCCACAACCAGTAATGTTTGGGATGGGACTTCCCCTGTTTGCCATTGGTCAGACAAAGAAATATTCTGGGAAACCTCAGACTAGGACTATAGTTCTTAAAGAGATAGGTCATCCACAAATTCTGTTATCATTTACTCACCCTGAGTTGTGCCACACTGACTTCCATAGTATGAGAAAAAATCCTATGGAAGTCAGTGGGGCCCATCAACTGTTCGGTTATTGACATTCTTCAAAATATCTTCCTTTGTGTTCAGCAGATGAAAGAAATTCATACAGTTTTGGGATAGATGGATGGATGGATGGAAATTTTCTGTATGGTGAAGATGTCACTGTGCTTGTGGTTTTTATCACCTTTTTTATACTAAAAATAGATTGTTATCTGAGACCTAGATGAAAGCCATGTTCATGTGGCCTCAATGTCTCAAGACTACAAGTTCAATACACTGGCTCTATCAGACAAAACATATTAACACCCAGGTTTTCATAAACACAAGCAATATCAACTTCTGATGAAACAGATTTACATGGTAATATAATTGCCAAAAGTTTGCATTTAGCATGTTTATCAAAGTTGAAACACACAGTACTGCATTGCAAAAAAAACTATGCTGTCCAAAAATAATTAAAAGTCTTAATAATAGAAACACAAAATATGAGCTAATTTTAACCGTTTCCTCATTTCTAAAAATCCCCCCCACCAGCATCTTCAGCATCTTCAGCATCTTTGCAAATAACTTCTGACTTCTGAGGAAACTGCAACATTTTGTCTTGCTGACATACAGCAGAGCATATGAACTGAGAAAAGGGAAAAACTGAATTTCAGATCAATACAAGACCCTCCAAAAGAATATGAAATTATGACATAAAAACTGCACTGTCACTCTTCCTTCAGAGACTAATCTGCGTAAGTCCTGAACTCAGTGCCCCTAAAATAAGCTTCCACTATCCAACAGGGAAGAGTCATTCTGCCATCTAAGAGGGCAATGTTACATAACCATTAAAAGTTTATCATTTACGTCCACCATCTTTGCCTCAGCTGTGTGACCGCCGATTGCTCGGAGCTACGGAGAACGAATTCAGTCGTCAGACCAAGTCAAAGCTCTACTTGGTTGATGTAAACAAGTGGACACCAATACGTCACTGCAGATCTCAGACAGCGACAGATGCAAAGCGACAGCGAGAGCGCATTCCTACCGTACCGCACAATGCAGGTGTTTAGGATGAGGACAGGAAGCTTTCCTGCGACACTAAAATAAGGAGAAAACGCACAAACGAATACTGCAGAGAGAGGAGAGGCCCATGACAGACCGGTTGGCATCTGTCCGTCTGTTCACCTTACCAGGCGAGCTTGAAGCCTTTCATTAGTGCAGTGCAGGCTGTCCTGATCCCACAGTGTCATCTTCCCATTTCACGGGCCGCCTTTCCCAAGGCATCCCGAGCGGGATGTTAATCCGTGTCGGTTCTGGTGATCCCAAGTGCGGGCGATCAGCCCGACTCAGAATGCCTCAATCAGCATGAAAGTGTCGGGTGAGCCATACTTCCACATCGTGTGTGTGTGAAGCTCTCAAGTGCACCTCTCTGAAATGCAGCAGCAGCCTCTCTCTCCCTCTCTCTTCCTGCAGATGAGGGCATGAGCGGCTCTCGTCTCAATCCGGTGCTCACTGAGCATGCTCAGATCCACCAGGCCACTCCCCCCCCCCACCCGCTTCCTTCCTGACTCAAAGAGATTCCTGTCCGGTCTCACTGCTGCTGTGCGTGTGTGAGGGACTACGGGGCAGTCGACAGCTGGTCCTCTAATCCCTTAATACAGATGGACGGTAAACACTGCGAACAGAGTGTGTATAAGGATAAGAGAAATATATTGCTTGGCGTCTTGTTCTATTTCCGTTACACACACACACCTGTTATTACAGCAAATGTCTAGTCACATGTGCAGGCCATAGCAGCGCTTCTCTGATCCTATGGACACACATCTCACTGAAACAACCACAAACTGTCTGAACACATAAATATCTGTTAAAGTGTGTTTTCGATGTGTGCTCTTAAAAAAAAGTTTTTTAGTAAAAAGCAACAGGAAGCAAGCAAGTCAATTCTGAGTCATTGTCTCCAAACATCCAAAAATAATATATCAGTCATTAATTACTCACCCTCATGTCATTCCAAACCCGTAAGACCTTCGTTCATCTTCAGAACACAAATTGAGATATTTTTTGATGAAATACGAGAGCTTTCTGACTCTTTATAGGCAGCAACGCAATTACCACTTTCAAGGCCCAGAAAGGTAGTAAAGTCATCATTGAAATAGTCCATGTGACTACAGTGGTTCAACCTTAATTTTATTAATTTTATTAAGTGCCGAGAACTTTATTCAGCAATTTCTTCTCTTCCGTGTCAGTCTCCGACGCTGTTCACATGAGCACCACAACGTATGCGTGTGATGCTGATGCAGGAACCATCCAACACAGAGCTGGTGTTCTGACATAGAACCTGAAAGCGCTGCACTGTGTTTAGAGTTTAAGACTGACACGGAAGAGAAGAATTATAGTTGAATAAAACCGTTATCTTGCTTTTTTTTTTTTTGCACACAAAAAGTATTCTGGTCGCTTCATAAAATTAAAGTTGAACCACCGTAGTCACATGGACTATTTTAATAATGAGTTTACAATACAACCTCTCTGGGCCTTGGATGTGGTAGTTGCATTGCTATCTATGGAGGGACAGAAAGCTCTCGGATTTCATCAACAATATCTTAATTTGTGTTCCGAAGATAAACAAAGGTCTTACGGAATTGGAACGACATGAGGGTGAATAATTGATGAAAGAATTTTCATTTTTGGGTGAACTAACCCTTTAAATACACGCAACATGGTGACCATGATTTTCAAATTAGGACATGTTCCTGAATCCTTGCCCTCATCCTTGTTGGTCCCAGAACAACATTTATATTAAGCATTAACATTTTAGGGTTAGGGTAAGGAAAGTGTATATATGTATATCGCTGTCAGTGTGAATGCACCAACAATATATAACTTTCAGGAGGGCAATGCATGTAATACTGGCCTGTTTTACATTGTATATGTAAATGTGGATTGGAGGTCTGGGACAGAGACTTTTTAAAAGATACTTTTTGTTTGTTTTTTTTGACCTCTGAAAACCTGACTACTCTTTCAAAACTTCATAAATTTACACACACACTGATAAAACACAACAAATAAACCACAAATATGGTCATTTAATTCTGGTTTTGCATTGTTATATCCCACAAGCTCAGAAAATATTCAACAAGCCAATAAATTCCCAGCATGATGCTGCCCACAGAGGACTAGCCAATCAGAACGAGTCCCTGTAAAAGCACCGGCCAATCCGAGCGTGTGCATGTCACAGTGGTGCTGAATGGACAGCTCCATCACAGGCTCTGAATGGGAATGCATGCATGATGTATAAATAAACATTTTATCTGGGACAAAAATGTTCAGTTTAGTCTTTTTAGACAAGATTAAAAATGGACAATGTTCAGTGCACCTTAGGATTAAATTATATAATGTTGCACAAATGTTATGAAATATCCTTTCATAAATTCATATTCTGATACTAATACGATCTGTTATGAGATGTTACTTGTGCCAAAGGTCTTTGATGTCTAAATAAAGAAAATGCAAATGCAGTTCAAATATGAAAAAATGTAAATCATAATTTAAATCATATCGTTTCATTGGCAGCAGTTCTAGAATTTCCCAGCGTCCAGTACTGATGTGAAATATCAGCACTGCACATGTAATCGGTTGTGTCAACATGTTCCTTTGCCCTTGCTGGGTCTCTGGGGGTCTGAGTGCGGAAGAGCAGATGAGGATATCTGGCTCCAGCGGGCCTGCGGAACCTAGCCAATGAATGCTGGAGTTTATTTCTGTGAGTCCAGTCCTGATATGTTTAGCCCTACGGCCCAATGGCCTGCACGAGTTGGCACATAGCCCCGCCCCCTCAGCATCTCTGAGCTCACTGCCACATGGAGGCTGACGGGAGCCAACCAATGAGAGCAGAGAGTGAGAGAGTCAGGTGATGAGGTGACTGTCAGGCTCGGTTAGCGAGCGTACTGGAGAAGTGAAGTGAGGCAGCTAATCCCTCCGTGCACACACACACACACACACACACACACACACACACACACACACACACACACACACACACACACACACACACACATAACCCTGACCGGCAAAAACAACACAGATTGTCATACCACTGAAAAGAGCTCAGAGGGATCAGAAGGTATTACTCATAACTAGTTGTCTACTGTTTTTCCAAAAGAGGGAATGCCAGATATAATGTTAATATAACAGCAAAAATGTTAAAATAAACACTTATGTTATACAATATTTACTCAAAACTCACAAATTTTATTATGCATAAAAGATTAGTTCACTTTCAAACGAAAATTACCCCAAGCTTTACTCACCCTCAAGCCATCCTAGGTGTATATTACTTTCTTCTTTCTGATGAACACAATCGGAGAAATATTAATAAATATCCTGACGCATCTGAGCTTTATAATGGCAGTGAGCTGAAGAAAGTGCATCAATCCACATCCATCCATCATAAATGTGTACTCCACACACGGCTCCGGTGCTTGTTGTGAAGTATGAGTTATGAAGTAAAATTATTCATTATTCCGTATTCAAATTATGAAAAAATGGAACTGGCATCTTTTTTCCGTTAGTTGAATAGGGAAGGCGTGGGATGTAGCGTAAGCTTTTTGAACTGCGAGAGTTTTACACTTTCTTCATAAGCTGAATACGGAAGGCGGTCTGGCAGAAGCTAGATATCTTACTTCATAAGTTGTTAAATATGGATTTTTTTTTTTTTTTTTTTTAACACAAATGCATCACTTCACTTCAGAAGGCCTTTATTAACCCCCCGGAGCCATGTGGAATATGTTTATGATGGATGGATGTGGATGGAAGCACTTTCTTCAGCTCATACACATTGGTCCCATTCACTGCCATTATAAAGCTCAGATGCGTCAGGATATTTATTAATATATCTCCGATTGTGTTCATCAGAAAGAAGAAAGTCATATACACCTAGAATGGTTTGAGGGTGAGTAAAGCTTGGGCTAATTTTCATTTTCAAAGTGGACTAATCCTTTAACAAAGCTGAAACAGTTATTACCTGATGTTAAGGCAAAATATTGGCCGATTAATTGGCCTGGAATATCTCATAACCGTGCTTTTTTGTGTGGAATTTTGGGGAACAAATTTGAGGAAGAGAGAACTATGGTTAATAACTATGGTAAAATACTACACCCTTATTGGTAGTTAAAGCTGCAGTCTATGATTTTTCCTCTTTGTCGCCATCTCTGTTTGAAACCTGCAATTGCAGTCATATGCGGAATAGTTATCTGTACGTGCGTTGTGCATCGGCACAGCTCGTTAGCGCGGATGAATCTAATGCTTGCTGTCAGTCACCGCACCGGTGTGGATACTGAACTTCAGAATCACAGATTCTACATCTTGAAAGTATGACCAATATAAGATTTTTCACTGGAAAATATCATCTGAACAAGTAAGTAACATGTCTGCCACTTTTGTTCTGACCAACTGAGGAAAAAAAAGCATTAGGCCTACAATAAATCGCGCTGCCAATGATGATTAAATCTAACGATCGCTTGGATCACGCCAAACCGTGCAAATTATTTTTATTGTTATACTTTGTTCTCAAATTGTTAATTTTAACAACATAAGCATTGCGTGACTGTGTATTTTGTGTGTATTAGTGTTACCTGTAGATTTCAATTTCTGTAGCCACTCCACAGTCCAAAGTCTTTTGCTTTTTGACTACGGCTGAATCTCCAGTTGTCACTGATGATTGTCATTTGGATCTTTCTGTATTACAATCCGCCATCAAAATGATAAGTTGAATTATTTCAGCTGCTGTGAGAAAAGGCTATAAATGATCCGCTACAAGCAGCATCCTCACGTGATAAAACCAACTAGCCTGGACTCCTTCTTTCTGTTTACGGACGTGACATAATGACGCACAGACGAACTGCTGCATGCTTGAATTTCCCACGGAAATCCACCAGGTCACTCTTATTATAAAACATTATTACAAGCTTACCGCTGTGAATCGAGATAAGATAATGAGATAGTTTTGAACACTGGCTGGTTATGTACTTGCTCAAAAATTGATTTTGGATAATTTTTAACCAAAAAAAGTTACGGACTGCAGCTTTAAAAGATATTTATTCAAAAATCATAAAAATATAGAATTGCATTTTGAAAGAGCTTTGAATAAACATTGAATATGCAAAAAATTTGCATAATATATAATATATATATTAATTCTGTCAAACAGTCTATGGTAAAATGTATAAAAGGCTCCAACAGTATTGCATGCTTATGTATAACTATAAATATTATCAGATTTACTTAAAGGGATAGTTCCCCCAAAAATAAAAATTCTGTCATTGTTTACTCACCCTCAAGTTGTTCCAAACCTGTATGAATTTCTTTCTTCCGTTGAACACAGAAGAAGATAATTTGAAGAATATCGGTAACCAGACAGTTGACAGTAGCCATTGACTTCAAGTCAACGGCTACCGTCAACTGTTTAATTATCAACATTTTTTCTTCAAAATGTATTTTGTGTTCAACAGAAGAAAGAAACTCATACAGGTACAACATGAGGGTGAGTAAATGATGACAGAATGTTCATTTTTGGGTGAACTATCCCTTTAAATATTTAATAAAAGGTGTGTAGAAGTTTATGAATGAATTCTGCTCGAATTCCACAGAAATCTGCAAAGCTTTGTGTGGAATTCATTGGCTGATACCTCACCGATTACTGAGAAGATGCAAACACTGAGGTCTCGGGTGCTTTACTGAGATTTATACAGCAGCACTGGTGAATCCCACACAGGAAGGAGAACTCAATCGTTCACTCATGACCTACTTTCACTGCTCTATACGGCCCACTCTTCCTGACAGAGAGCCCTAAGGAGATTTTAATCTGCAAGTAAAATGACTCAGTGCCCACAGACAGACAGACAGACAGATGTCCAGAGAGGATTCAGTTTATGTATGGCTGAGGAAAGAGTCCGTTGAACAGGAAGTCAGAAGTGCACATGAGCTTACTATGAGAGACGGGATTCTGTTTACAGCTCAGTGGAAAAGAAAGAGAGCGAGAGAGCGAGAGAGAGTGGTATCTGATTGAGGTCTTAGATAACATCAGTCTGCAGTTCTGTGATGAATCATCAGCTCTGGTAACAGGACACTGCTGCTGCCAGCTTCTGTCTAATCTCAGCTGAAAGACGGCCTACACATCTTTCATAGGGATCTGGCCAATTAAATGAGAACACAGGAACAAATGAGGCAACCAGAGCATGTTGAACATGCTGAAAACGATTACAGGAACAAAGTCAAGCAACAATGTGCTTGCACATCTTACAATTATTTTGATGGCCACTATCTTTTTGAAACAAGGGCACTGAGAAAACAGTCTGAGCTTTATTTAAAATGCATGTCTTCAAATTCTTAAATTAGTTTTCTGCTATTTTTCTAATATTGAAGGACAAGTCAAGTCAAGTTGAAACTCAATACTGAATAATTTTAAACTTCTTGATCCACTGTAAGGCCATGTGTCCACCAAAATGTTTTCAAAGTCCACCAAAGCATGTTTTTTCAATTGTTATCAATGGGAGCGCTGCATATTTAAAAAACTGCAGCAGCGGGACGAGTCATTGAGTGTCTAGTTCATGCTGAGCGCTGCACGCTTGGCATTTTTTCTGGTTGACGATAGCTGAAAAATGTTCAACTTTGGGTAAAACGCAGCGCTCATCATCACCGTCACTTTTTACCCAGCCATCCAATCACAGTGGAGAAGGATCAGGATTAGGGCTGGGCTTTATAATGATATATATCATTATCACTGTATAAAATGTCTTTTGTAAGAGCTTTTGCTATATTGTGTATAGTATATTGCATGTAAATGTATATTAGTATATAGTATGTAAATGTATAGCACTATTGACACTTAAAGGTGCCCTAGATTGTTTTTTTACAAGATGTAATATAAGTCCTAGGTGTCCCCTGAATGTGTCTGTGAAGTTTCAGCTCAAAATACCCCATAGATTTTTTTTAATTAATTTTTTTAACTGCCTATTTTGGGGCATCATTAACTATGCACTGATTTTTTCAGCACGGCCCCTTTAAGAGATGCGCTTCCTCTGCCACACGAGCTGTCGACTATATTACAGCGCATTTACAAAGTTCACACAGCTAATATAACCCTCAAATGGATCTTTACAAGATGTTCGTCATGCATGCTGTATGCATGCTTCGAATTATGTGAGTAAAGTATTTATTTAGATGGTTACGTTTGATTCTGTGTGAGTTTGAGGCTATATGCTCTGTGGCTAAAGCTAACATTACACACTGTTGGAGAGATTTATAAAGAATGAAGTTGTGTTTATGCATTATACAGACTGCAAGTGTTTAAAATTGAAAATAGTGACGGCTCTTGTCTCCGTAAATACAGTAAGAAACGATGGTAACTTTAACCACATTTAACAGTACATTAGCAACATGCTAACGAAACATTTAGAAAGACAATTTACAAATATCACTAAAAATATCATGATATCATGGATCATGTCAGTTATTATTGCTCCATCTGCCATTTTTCGCTGTTGTTCTTGCTTGCTTACCTTGTCTGTGCACAGATCCAGCCGTTAATACTGCCTTTCCTTGTCTAATGCGTCGAATGGGCTGGCATTATGCAAATATTGGGGTCATACATATTAATGATCCCGACTGTTACGTAACAGTCAGTGTTATGTTGAGATCCGAGTGTTTTCCGGAAGTCTTTTAAACAAATGAGATTTACATAAGAAGGAGGAAACAATGGGGTTTGAAACTCAATGTATGTCTTTTCCATGTACTGAACTCTTGTTATTCAACTATGCTGAGGTAAATTCAAATTCTGATTCGAGGGCACCTTTAAGAGTAATGAAATGCATGAATGAGAATGTAAAAAACAGTTGTTAAAAAGAGTTATAAGCACAATATGTCCTGAAAAGCAACAGTGCGGTGCTCTCGCTGACCGACACACAGCGTAAGCACGTGCACAGAAAGCCACGTCTCTCAGCATATGATCACAAATTCAGTTCTCTTTCACGTCTTACACGGCCGGTTATGTCTCAAGTGAAAGTAAACATTTGCGTGTAAACCGTATGTGTATCAGTATAATGGATCTGTGCGTTTGGTCTTAAAGTGACAGCAGCCTAACATACCTATTGCTGCTCTGTAATTAATGTGAGCCAAACAAAAGAGAAAATAACTTTCTGCTCTTGACTGGATAACTTTTTTTAGCTTTACTAAAAATAAATTTATACTTAATTCATACAATTAAGACAAAAAAAGATGCATGAGCTTTTCTCAAAACTAATTTCAGTTTTCTAAGCTCTTATTTGCAATGTGACTTTTCTGGCAGTGATTTTTAGTGGAGTCACTTTAATCATGCCTGTGTGAACACCTCAAGTTCACATAAAAACATTTTACAACTAGAAATTGTCTGAAAGCTTTTTATCGTTTAAAAAATTCAGACCGAACAAATTTCATTACATAAAATATTTTGCTTTAAATGTGTGCTTGTGCTATCAAATGCCAGTTGTTTCGATATCTAGTTGTGTAATGAAATTATATTTTAAAAGTATGGCATCCAAATACTTTTTGTGGCCCCAGTATCTGTAAACTACTTGGACATTTTTAGGAAATATGAAATGTTAAATATAGCAAGCAAGAAGTTTTTTTTGAGAGAGAGAGAGAGAGAGAGAGAGAGAGAGAACGCAGTGAATAATGTATGCTTCCTGATATAGGCTCACTGCACTTTTCTTTTGCAGCGTAAGCATCTCCTAACAAACTATAGCAAAAGGGCAACTCAGAATGTTGCTGATCATGTCAAAACAAAAACCCTGTCCAATGTACAAGGTCTGATCTCACCTTAAATACACAGAGGAATAGAGAACGAGAGAGGGTGAGGCTGGCATTTCTTTGTTAGCAAGTCTGCTTTGAACAACTGCTAATTAAAGAACAGGCACACACACACACACACACACACACACACACATCTGCATTCATCAAAGCTGTGTGTCTGAAGAGAAACAGATCTAGTTAGTCTAGTTACTGTGACAGGGACACAATGACCCTGAGCTCATGTCGACCAGAAGAATATGACATGACTCTTTCAGTCTTACAGTCATTCAAGGTCAAGAAAAGTAGTAAAGACATTGTTAAAATAGTCAACATGACTACATTGGTTCAAACTTAATGTTGTGAAGCGACGAGTATACTTTTTGTGTGCAAAAACAAAACAAAACTAACGACTTTATTCAACATATTCTTCTCTACCCTGTTAGATTTGTAAGCAGTTGACACAGCGAACACAGTGCAGCGCTCGCGGGTTTACATCAGCAAGTAAATTTTTGTTCATCACACAATGAATGGTGCTACTGCATCTTTTTCAGTGTTGCCGACTTTTCGGACCCCTTTAGCGAATTTTTTTTTTTTTTTTTCAACAAAAAAACAACATCTAACAGTCAGTCCCTATATCATATCATTCCTGTGTCTGACAGAAAATATGTAAATGAGAACAGCTTTATTGGGCATTCAGCTATATTTTATATTAAAATAAAGTATGCGAGTACAGATTAGGTGAGGACACAGATGTTAAGTGCCGACAGTTGCCACATTACGTCATGTAGTGACATTTAGCAAATTTAGGTACTTTCCAAAGAAAATATTTGGCAACATGGATCCTTTTTGAGACTTGAAAGCTTCAGAGCCCATTCACTGTAACTGCATGGAAGAAAGCATCCAGTACATTATGCTAAATTTCTTAATTTGTGTTACTCAGAATAAAAAAAAATATAAAAAAAATAGGCTTGGAGTGACATAATACTGCGAGAATAATTACAGAATTTTCATTTATGGGTGACCTATTCCAATCTTTTCTGTGCCTACTATTACTTTGTGCTTGTATATTTCTCTATTTGCAAGACTGATAAAATACACACACTGTAGTTCCACACTGTAGCGCTATAGCAACATCAAAGTCATGGGTTCAAATATCTTATAATTATGCATGTAATGAATTATATCTTCTCATTAATAAGTTTAGCCATGGTTATAATTGATTATAACATATTACTTACACTTGCTTATTAAACACATCTGATGATTAATGCATTATTTAATGCATTTAAAAAGCATAACCAGGAATAAGTATTCATTACTAGTGATACTGGATTTTTACAGTTATTTGAAAACATTAAACATATAAAACAATGTGTATCAAAAGGCATTATAAATGCAAATAATGCACAAATATCCAGCGGCTTTGGGTTCAAAACTGCAGGAGAACAAATTATAACAATAAACATAACTAATATATTGAATAATCATAAGTTTTACTTAACATTCTGTCCTTTTTAAGTCTCTACTGTAAAAGATTGAAGGGTAATTCTATATATCACAGGAAACAGTATCTGCTACAGTAATACAGACTGGATCAACTGACCAGTTACAGTCTGTGCATAACAACTGGCAAAAACAGACAAAAAGTACTCACTGATCCCGGCGAAAGTGCAGTCTTTTCCTGAGCGTGGACACCCGCGGGTGACAGCCCAGTTTGACGGGTGAGGTGCATGATAAAGTCCTGCTCTGAACCATGATGCTCTAAACTCATCTGGACCTGCATACGGTTTACACACACCGACTCCTCATTACTGAACTCCCTTCACCCCCCCCTCTCTCTCTCTCTCTCTCTCTCTCTGTGTCTTGTCCTGCGGTGACCCAGATCCTGCGTTTTCTCAGTGTGTGTTGTAGATCAGTACAGCTTGTTTCCTCACCTGAGGTGTGGCTGTAGTCAGACCACCAGCAGAGACACTAATATGGCCATCAGTGTCTTAGACAAGAGATTGCGTGCTAGTGGGTAAAAACGCATTTGACTAATATAACCAGAGAGAGACAGATCTGGGTGAATGGATTTGGTTGTTGTTTTATGAACACGGCTGAACCTGAATTTAAATCAATTTGTCAGGATTGTAATTGTATAATATTCAAGTATATTTGAAACGAAATGACATTCAAGCAGTTTATACAACTTCTGTGGTATTCATAAATATAATAATCAGGGTTTTCCACATCTTTCGACTAATGAATTTCTTTTGAATTTTTTTTACTAATATTTCTTGTCATTTCTGATTACTGGATAAAAAAATAAAAAAAAAGAAATAAAAAAGAACATTCACTACAGAAATTTCCATGAATTTTTAAGATTTGTTTTCCATGACCTGTAAATCATAAATTCCCTGATATTTCAGGGTATTTCCAGAAACATTCAATGAAATTACTGTAAATAATCAACGTCTGAAATGAAATTAAAATATTTGTATTTAATATACTTATATTTTACTACATAAAATAAATGTAATTTATTTAACACAAATATTTAACACACTAATTTAAAAGGAAATATTTTCAATATTTATTTTTATAGGTTGAAAACCATGACCAACCTAAATTCTGGTAAACTTAAAATCCTTATTGATGGATATGTTCATTGTTTTGACAGTATTTTTCAATTTGTTTTCAAATCAGGTATAATTAGTCAAAATTAAAGGTAAGGTAGGCAGTTTTTTTGTTTATACACACTTTTAGTTATACTGGTTGAAACTCTCTTCACATCCTGATAGCAATCAATAATAGAAGTGGTTTAAATATATTAAAACATGTACATATATCTTCTGTGGAAGTCTCAGGACCAAAAAAAAAAATGTTCATCCAATCATTGTATTCAGTCAGAATGCAGTGATACGATGTCCTACCTGCCTGTCAACATATATATTTCCATACCTCCGCCCACCAGCTCGTGCAGACATCACACGTCATCAGAGCGTTTCATCAAGGCTATGCAGAGTTGTAGACAGTCATCAAGCACCACAAACAGCAAACGCCTTTTACAGTTCCTCCTGAACCAAAACAATGAGCTTATGCCGTGTTAACGCCATGTCATAACTGTATTACGAGATGGAAACCTGTGTTGTACTACCCAGAGCTACCTCAGGCTCGCATTTATGTGTTTCTATGTCAACACTATTAATGCCGAAATGAATCTGCAGCAGTCAGGTGATACAAGTAAGAGCTTTGTAAGTTATTTACGCTCAGTATTTTTGTAATGTCAAGTGCTTTGAGACATGAGGTAATCTAAACGCCGTCTCTCGTGACACTTTGCAGACTCTGCTGTGCGCATTCATGTGTTTTGGAAAGGGCGTGGCTTTGTAGAATACTCTGAAGGGAGGTTGGGATCTCATGCTTTCAAAGCTAGCTTGCTATTGCTAGCCTCTCTGAAATTGCCTACCCTTCATTTAAAGGTGCCATTTTTCGAATGAAAAATTGAATTTACCTCAGCATAGTTGAATAACTAAAGTTCAGTACATGGAAATGACATACAGTGAGTCTCAAACTCCATTGTTTCCTACTTCTTATATAAATCTCATTTGTTTAAAAGACCTCTGAAGAACAGGCTAATCTCAACATAACACCGACTGTTACGTAACAGTCGGGATCATTAATATGTACGCCCTCAATATTTGCATATGCCAGCCCATGTTAAGGCATTACACAAGGGCAGAACGTCTGGATCTGTGCACAGCTGAATCATCAGACTTGGTAAGTAAGCAAGAACAATAGTGAAAAATGGCAGATGGAGCAATAATAACTGTCATGATCCATGATATCATGATATTTTTAGTGATATTTGTAAATTGTCTTTCTAAAGGTTTCGTTAGCATGTTGCTAATGTACTGTTAAATGTGGTTAAAGTTACCATCGTTTCTTACTGTATTCACGGAGACAAGAGCCGTCGTTATTTTCATTTTTTAAACACTTGCAGTCTGTATAATTCATAAACATAACATCATTCTTTATAAATCTCTCCAACAGTGTGTAATTTTAGCTTTAGCCACTGAGCAAAACCTCAAACTCATTCAGAATCAAATGTAAACATCCAAATAAATACTATACTCACAGGAATCTATGCATGCATGCAGCATGCATGACGAACACTTTGTAAAGATCCATTCTGAGGGTTATATTAGCTGTGTGAACTTTGTTTAAATGCTGTTTAAGGCAGTCGAGAGCTCGTGGGCGGGGGGAGCACTAGAATTAAAGGGGCCGCACGCTAAATCGGTGCATATGTAATTATAGCTGACAATAGGCAGTTAAAAGAATTAATTAAAAAAAAATCTATGGGGTATTTTGAGCTGAAACTTCACAGACACATTCAGGGGACACCTTAGTCTTATATTACATCTTGTTAAAACTAGTTCTAGGGCACCTTTAATGATGTAATTTGTTTTGTCATAAAATATTCGCAAATAAATTCCAATTCAACATCATGTGAGATGTGGCCAGTTCAATTCAAATTCACACTCATGAACTGAAAGGGAGCCTGTACTATATGTATGTGTCTACATAAGAGTTGAGCTGTGATTCATTCAGCCTAACAGGACACAAGCTGGCTGAACATTCATCACCTTTAATGAGCATTAGCTGCTTTTACGTCACGACACAAAACTGATTTAAAAATAAGCTCAGGAATCAGCTGAAATCGGGTTGCTGAGTGCACAAAAATGAGCTGCGGGCGACCGTGTGCAGACTGACTTTAACAAACTGACTTTAGCAGGTGTATAGATGCACACACACACTCGTGCACAGACTCACATACAAATGGTTATCTTAAAGGAGTTCATAAAGATCTCTTTTCAGACAATGATAAATATCAATGTTAAAAGCAACAATCAAACACAAAACTGATCAATGTACAATCAGTGATGTTCACAAGACATATTTTATAAATCCAGAAGAAAGAACACAGTGTTCTAGGTCCAATAAAGGCAGCAATGAACAAACGCCTGAAGCCTAGAAATGAAAAAAAAAAAAATGCTCATATGATATTCCAGCCGAGGATCGGCGTGTTCTTTGCCCAGCTGTGCACAACAAGAACATTTGAGCACAGCTAAAAATCTGAGCTTTCTCTACAAAACCTTGCTAAGCTGATTCAACCTGCACAGCACCTGGTTTAAAAATGTGATATTTCTGAGATAATAAAAAAAAAGAGATCTGAGAAAATGCAATGGGCTGTTCTGCAGCCCTGCCATGGGAAAGTGATACACACTAGAGTTGTTTTTGAGATGGCACAATATAGACAGTGAGATCTGTGGTCAGACTCAAAACCAGAAACAGAAACAGATGCAGAACATGACACAGAAAGAAGAACAACTTCAAAAGCTAAACATGAACCACCAAAAACAGAAGCTTCTCAACCACACTTGAGATCCAACACTCAGACTAAAACAACTGCCTGCAGGAAGTTCATATCATGTCAAGCTGTTCAGCGTCTGCCGTTATAAAATGACAAAGATTGAAACGAGAGAAAAAAAATAATAATTGTGAAGTGACAAGAGACTGAATCCCAATTTGCAAATTACTTGTCATATAAAATACACAAGATTAGCCTGTTTTCTATGGAAGCTTGTTTCGGCCATTGAATAAAAAAGGTAATTGTGACTTTTTTTCTCTCAATTCTGGCTTGCTTTCTTTTTTTCTTGCAATTGCGAGTTTAGAAAATTTTCTAAGAATTGTAAGCTACAAATTCAGAATTGTGAGATATAAACTCGCAATTCTGGGTAAAAAAGTCTTTTTTTTTTTCTCAGAATTGGACTTCATAACTGGTTTATATCTCACAATTCTGAAAAAGTAAGTCAGAATTACGAGATATAAACACACAATTGCGAGAAAAAAGTAAAAAATGCCCGTTTCTTTATTTCTCGCAATTGTGTTTATAATTCGCAATTCTGACTTTATTTCTCACAATTCTGAGAAAAGTCCGAATTGCGAGATATAAAAACTCACAAATGGGAGAAAAAAAAGTTAAAAAGTTGCAATTATCTTTTCTTTTCTTTTTTTCAGTGGCGGAAACAGGCAATCATACATAGAACACGAAAAATAGTACCAAATGTCCCAAATGACATCTATAGAGTGCATGAAAAAATAATGACCTTTAACAATGCCTTATAAACGTTTAAAGACAGAACTACTGTAAATTCTAATCTATCTATCTATCTCACAAACTCTTGTGATACAGGACATATCACATATGATCAACTACATATTTTACCATTATTAGTGCAGTATATAGAGTAGAATTATACGAATTGGGCTTCAGCAAAAATGTGAGCTGACCAACTACTGACCCCTGTTGGACATAAAAGGGAACTATGCTGAGAGCATCATAATGCATAAATGGAAGACAAGCAGAATGCCTCGATTAAAGGATTAGTCCACTTTTAAATAAACTTTTCCTGATAATTTACTCACCCCCATGTCATCCAAGATGTTCATGTCTTTCTTTCATCAGTCGAAAAGAAATGAAGGTTTTTGAGGAAAACATTCCAGGATTTTTCTCCTTATAGTGGACTTCAATGGCCTCCAGAACGAACACGCCGCCAATTTCGTTTTTTTCCGTAAGTAGAATAGGAAAGGCGTAGGACATACAGCGTAAGCGTTTTGAAGAATGCGGAAACCGGAAGTACGTTCAAGGCGACATTTTCTTTATAAAGCATAAACGGTTGTATTTTTTTTCGAAAATGACCGATCGTTTCTCTAGATAAGACACTTATTCCTCATCTGGTATCGTTTAAAGCCCTTTGAAGCTGCACTGAAACTGTAATTTTGACCTTCAACCTGTTGGTAGCCGCTGAAATCCACTATATGGAGAAAAATCCTGGAATGTTTTCCTCAAAAACCTTAATTTCTTTTCGACTGACGAAAGAAAGACATGAACATCTTGGATGACATGAGGGTGAGTAAATTATCAGGAAAAGTTTATGTAAAAGTGGACCAATCCTTTAATCAGTTTCCATATAATTTAACATGTAAAACACACTGACAATCAACATGACATGTAAAGTGGAGAGTGTAGCGGCGTTGTGTACCTGTCCTCGCGAGTGTTGGGGCTCAGGTAGCGTGTGGTCTCTTCCTCATGGCTGCTCTGCAGGCTACTCTGCTGACTGCTGTAACACAGATCGTCACATTAGAATCAGAATATAAGAAATACACAAACACCAGACGTCTGCTCATACTGAGAAAGAGACGACAGAAGGTGAGTTTGGACACACAGTGATTTTTTAATTATGGTAACAAAAAATGTTCAAACAAGACACGCATAGTTTTACAGTCCAATGTTGCTTGGGTTACAGCTGGAGGAACAAACATCCATGAAGCATCTTAAATAGTTTCAGAATAGTTTAATCTTCACCACTAGAGGGCAGCAGAGAGTGTCCCATTTTCCTAGAGTGCTATAAACTAAAACACAACAATATATCCATTTAACCAAACTTGACATGATTTTCAGGTACAGTGTGATACCTTCACATTTGTTTATAATTTATTGCCTTAAGAAAAGAAATGACAGAAAAACCTCTTGTGCAAGTGTTTCCCTGAGTTATTGTGTACTGCATGAAAAGGAAGCAGGTGATAAAACAGGCAAACAGATCAACACAATGGAGCCCTAGATTAGTGAACGCTGGTGTGTTTACAAGTTTTTTTTTTTGTTTGTTTTTTTTTACCAGCAAACACCTGACAGCTCACAGTACACAGCTGATACCTGAATTATGTCAGTCATAACAAACATTATACATCTGCATTTATTTATTAAACCATGAATTCCATGTACAGTACCAGTTAAAAGTTTATACACACACCTACTTAATCTTTATTAGTAGTATTTTCCACTTTTTAGAATAATAGTAAAGTTATGAATATTATGAAATAAAGCCAGTATGAGAATTATGCAGTGACCAAAAAATACCCTTTTTGAAAATAAATAAATACTTTTATTCAGAAAGGATGCATTAAATTGATCAAATGTAAAGACTTTTATATTGTTATTGTTTTATATTGCTGTTCTTTCTGTTCATAAAAAATTCCCTCCAAAATGTATCAAGGTTTCCACAAAAATATTAAGCAGCACAACTGGATAATAATAATAATAATAATAATAATAATAAATGTTTCTTGAGCATCAAATCAGCATATAAGAATGATTTCTGAAGGATCATGTGACACTGAAGACTGGAGTAATGATGCTGAAAATTCAGTTTTGCATCACAGGAATAAATTACATTTTAATATATATATTTAAATAGAAAGTACGGAAGAGGATTAGGGCCAAGCAATAAATAATAATAATAATAATAATACGAATTTGTTCTCATAATTTAACGACTTTTTTCTCATAATTTAATGACTTTATTCTCAACATTTTATCTCGACTTTTTTCTCGAAATTTAACGACATTTTTCTCATAATTTAACTAATTTTGTTCTCGTAATTTAACGAGTTTTTTCTCGTAATTTAATGACTTTATTCTCAACATTTTATCTCGACTTTTTTCTCGAAATTTAACAAGTTTTTTCTCGTAATTTAATGAGTTTATTCTCAACATTTTATCTTGACTTTTTTCTCGAAATTTAACATTTTTCTCATAATTTAACAAATTTTGTTCTCGTAATTTAACAAGTTTTTTCTCGTAATTTAATGACTTTATTCTCAACATTTTATCTCGACTTTTTTCTCGAAATTTAACGAGTTTTTTCTCGTAATTTAATGAGTTTATTCTCAACATTTTATCTCGACTTTTTTCTCAAAATTTTACGAGTTTTTTCTCGTAATTTAATGAGTTTATTCTCAACATTTTATCTCGACTTTTTTCTTGAAATTTAACGAGTTTTTTCTCGTAATTTAATGAGTTTATTCTCAACATTTTATCTCGACTTTTTTCTCGAAATTTAACATTTTTCTCATAATTTAACAAATTTTGTTCTCGTAATTTAACAAGTTTTTTCTCGTAATTTAATGAGTTTATTCTCAACATTTTATCTCGACTTTTTTCTCAAAATTTAACGAGTTTTTTCTCGTAATTTAATGAGTTTATTCTCAACATTTTATCTCAACTTTTTTCTCAAAATTTAACGAGTTTTTTCTCGTAATTTAATGAGTTTATTCTCAACATTTTATCTAAACTTTTTTCTTGAAATTTAACGAGTTTTTTCTCGTAATTTAATGAGTTTATTCTCAACATTTTATCTCGACTTTTTTCTCGAAATTTAACAACTTTAATCTCAAGATGGTTTTATTTTTTTATTATTGCTTGGCCCTAATCCTCTTCCGTAAGAAAGAGTTGTTTAAAATGACTATGATATTTTATGATATTACAATTTTTAGTTTATTTTTTTTCATCAAATAAATGCAGGCTTGGCATAAGAGACTTCTTTCAAAAACATTTAAAAAAACAAACAAACTTTTGAACAGTATAGTGTATTTTTTATATTTCATTTTAGGGATTTTGCATAATAAATGCTGCGATTTCAACACAAGATGCAAATTTCCAAAATGCATATAAAACACACGTTTGATTGAGGTGGATAATTTTTTATTCTGTAAAACATGCGCATAAATTATGCTTGCAACATCTAAAGCTGCAGTCCATAAGTTTTGCCTTTTTGTCGCCATCTCTGTTAGAAACCTGCAATTGCAGTTATTTGCGGAATTATCATCTTTACATGGGTTTCTGCATTAACACGACTCCTCAGCGCAGATGAATCTAATATGTTGAGGAGAATGTGTGGCTGTCAG
The DNA here is from genome assembly GCA_036281575.1 of Ancherythroculter nigrocauda. NCBI lineage: Eukaryota > Metazoa > Chordata > Actinopteri > Cypriniformes > Xenocyprididae > Ancherythroculter > Ancherythroculter nigrocauda. The sequence goes on from VTFQ01000002.1 coordinate 8,136,249, forward strand.
TCACCACAATGGTGGATACTGTACATGTACATGTACTTCAGAATCACAGATTGCATTCTTAGAAGTATGACCAAAATAAGAATTTTCACTGGAAAATGTCATCTGAACAAGTAACAAATCTGCCACTTTTGTTCTGACCAACAGAGAAAAAAAAAAGCTTAGGTCATATCACATCAAACTGTGCAAATTATTGTTATACTTTGTTCTCAAATTGTTAATGTTAACAGCATCAGCATTGCATGACTATGTGTATTTACTGTACTAGCATTACCTGTAGATTTCAATTTCTGTACAGTCTAATCTCTAATTGTCCATTTTTTCATACCATACAATCCACCATCAAAATGATAAGTTTAATTATTCCAGCTGCTGTGACAAAAGGCTATAAATGTTATGCCACCTACAGCATCCTCACATGATATAGCTACTAGCTGGGACTCCTTTATGTAAACAGACATGACGTAATGACGCAAAGATGAATGGCGGCATGCTCAAATGTCCCGCGGAAACCCACCATTACCACCCGAACTAGAAAACATTATTATAAGCTTATCGTTTTGAATTGGGTTAAGGTAAGGTAAGTTTTTTTGTATAATTTTTAACCAAAAAAAAAAAGTTTTTACAAATAAAATCATAGACGTGTTTTTTTTTTTTTTTTTTTAGGTCATATGACTTTGCCTCAGTAAGTCATAAGAAGAAAATAGGCGTGCTTCACATGAAGGCTAAAGACCAATCGGTGTATGACATCAAAGAACCTTGGGAACCGTCTGCTCTCTCGCGGTACTTTGATGTTATACACAATCGGTCTGCAACGCCGCTTCAAGCCAAACAAACATTTAAGATCGTGAGAAACATAAATTAAGTGTGTCCAAACTTTCAACTGGTACCCCTTAAGCATAATTTCAGTTATTGATAAGGCTGCTTGAAGTAAAACTTAAGTTCATATAGCAGATACATACTGCATGTTGTATTTTTGTCTATTGAAAGGCAGCAAGAGTCATGAATATTTAAAACGTCCCCAGACAAACTCCTGTCAGCATTCCTGGCAGCAGCAGGCGGCCGCTTGTTCTTCCCTCCAGCCTATAAATGTCACAGCGGAGAGTTCAGTCCCTCCAGAGAAGACGGAAAACACACTCACACACAAACTGCTTTGTGTCACATGAAGACTTAAATGAAATGGTGCACATTACTCATGATGAACAGCAGGAATGGAGAATGGATGGGTTTGTGTGCTGAGATCAGGCAGTGCAGGAGGGTGGAGGGTGGGCGAGGGTTCGGGCTCGTGCTCGTGCTCATACAGACCTGCTCTCACTGCCGTGCTCTTTTTTCTCTCCTCCCCTCAGCCACTTGCGCAGGAGGAAGCGTCTGCGTTGGGGCGAGGCGCTGGGTGTGGAACAGCTCGACCACGCCGCGTCCTCGTCGCTGGACGGCGTGATCTCAATGGACGGAAGTTGCAGGTACTCCTTGGAGCCGGAACGCTGAAGTTGTTCCTTCTCCAGCTGCTCCTTCTCGCTCATTACATTCTTCATACGGCGCATTTTAAAGCGCTTGCGGCGCAGAGACGGGCTGGCCGAGCTGGACAGGGCCGGATCCACCACGGATCCGTTGCACTCCCCGTCTGCCGGGCCCTGGATCTGCAGCGCGGGCAGCTGGAGGGTCTCTGACATGGTTCTACTTCTGTTCAGTCTCACATGAGTCCCGAACCAAATACAGATGCAGATCAGAGAGCTCAGTGAGTCCACACCTGGGCTGAGCTGAGTTCAGCACTTCCTGTGAGACGGCTCGGTGCTGACATATTTGATCTTATAGAAGATTTCCTTCAAAAACCCTAAAGGTCAGAGGAAGGTCATAAGGTCTACTAGATCAGCAGTTCTCAAACTCTGGAAAATTGCAATACATAAAAAATTATGTTTATTTTTATCTATATTTTTTCAAGTTTAACATAGGTTTGTGCATCTAACACTGTGTCCTAACCAGACGTGATGCGAAAAGATTCCAACGACAAGCAGTTTGTCAGCAGCCAGAGACCCGACAAAATCAATCAAATACCACAGCCAGAAGAGCATGTGGGCGGAGTGTCTCTGTAAGTATACTGCATTTGCAAGAAATGGATAAGTACATAATCTAGTAAACCGTTTTAACATGAATTAACAATACATACCAAGTGACAGAAACAATCTTTGTTTGTTCACAGTTTGAACATTCTTATTTTCCTTGGCCCCTTCCGTGTGTTCCAGAGGTGAATTATTAATTGTCGCTTTCAGTATGGGTATAAAGGTCACGCAAAATGTTATTCAAACTCACATTAGACCATTTCAACAATAAATAAATCATACAATCTGTCCCTCCGTTGACAGTCTACGCAACTACCACTTTGACACTTCAAAAAGTTCATAAAGAGATTGTAAAACTAATCCATATGAATTGAGCGGTTTAGTCCAAATTATCATTATAATTATTTGTATGTTGTTGTTCCAGCAGTGACGTCACAGAAATAGAAGCTAAAACAGAAACACCTGTCGCTCGACACGTATCTCCGTCACAGCTGGTTAGAACAAAAACTCTGTTTAAAGGGGTAGTTCACCCCAAAAATTAAAATGTTGTTCCAAACCTGAAAGGCTTTCGTTCATCTGCAGAACACAAATGAAGACATATAAAATGAAATCAGAGAGATTTCCGCACCTCCGTTGACTGTCTATGCAACTACCACTTTGACACTTCAAAAGGTAAAACTAATCCATATGAATGGAGCGGTTTAGTCCAAATTTCCTGAAGAGACACGACCGCGTTTTGAGTTGAACAGATTTAATTTAGGCTTTTATTCGTATATAAACTCAAGAATGTTCACGTGATGTGCCTGAACCAATGAGGTTCACTCTTGTGTGTTATGCATCACGTTTGAGCTTCAGCAAGAATCAATGAGGTTTGTTTTCGCGCGTCAAGCAAGTACGGTTTATGTTCGCTGATCAATGTTTTTATCTGAATAAAAGCCTAAATTCAATCTGTTCATCACATAAAGCAATCGTGTCTCTTCAGAATATTTGGACCAAACCGCTGGATTCACATGGATTAGTTTTAAGATCTCTTTAAGAACTTTTTTAAGAGTCAAAGTGGTAGTTGCGTAGCTGTTAAAGGGTTAGTTCACCCAAAAAAGAAAATTCTGTCATTTATTACTCACCCTCATGCCGTTCCACACCCGTAAGACCTTCGTTAATCTTCAGAACACAAATTAAGATATTTTAGTTGAAATCCGATAGCTTCATGAGGCCTGCATAGGGAGCAATGGACACTTCCTCTCTCAAGATCCATAAAGGTACTAAAACATATTTAAATCGCTTCATGTGAGTACAGTGGTTCAATATTAATATTATAAAGCGACGAGAATATTTTTGGTGCGCCAAAAAAACTAAATAATGACTTATTTAGTGATGGACGATTTCAAAACAATGCTTCAGGAAGCATTGGAGCATAAATGAATCAGTGTGTCGAATCTGCTGTTCAGAGCGCCAAAGTCACGTGATTTCAGCCGCTGGCAGTTTGACACACGATCTGAATCATGATTCGATACACTGATTCATTTATGCTCCGATGCTTCATGAAGCAGTGTTTTGAAATCGGCCATCACTAAATAAGTCGTTATTTAGTTTTTTTTGGCGCTCCAAAAATATTCTCGTCGCTTTATAATATTAATATTGAACCACTGTACTCACATGAACTGATTTAAATATGTTTTTTGTACCTTTATGGATCTTGAGAGAGGAAGTGTCCATTGCTCCCTATGGAGGCCTCACGAAGCTATCGGATTTCAACTAAAATATCTTAATTTGTGTTCTGAAGATTAACAAAGGTCTTACGGGTGTGGAACAGCATGAGGTTAAGTAATAAATGACAGAATTTTAATTTTTGGGTGAACTAACCCTTTAATGGAGAGAGAAATCTCTCAAATTTTATTAAAAATATCTTCATTTGTGTTCCGAGGATGAACAAAAGTGTTACGGGTTTGAAATGACGAAAACATTTCATTTTTGGGTGAACTAACTCTTTCACGTGGAAAAGATGTCTTTTATCGCGTGCCGTGGTCTTGCATCACATCCAATTAGGACACAGTTTTAGGCTTTATTAACCCACATTATTACTTTGGGATTGTCAGAAGTGTACCCGAATGTTCTGATTTGATCAGTGGTGCTACTTGGCCTGAAGTGTTTGAGAACCACTGTGCTAGATGGACAGAGCCTATACTTGCATACACGAGTTTACAGAAAACATGAGGACAAACAAATCAGAACTAATAGGAAACAAAAAAAGACACATTTGCTCTCTCACACACATGCTCTTTCCTGCTCTGCTCCGGAGTATTACTGTAAAACCACTGTGAAATGAACATTAGTGATTTCACCTCACAGTAGCATCACACATTTAATTAGGTAACAAAAGTGCTAACATGCATCTAACATGCAAAATCATGAAGTCCACTTTTTCTCCACTGGGGAGGAAGTTTGAGCTCTGACAGTTCCATTATGTTTTCATAGTACAATAACTCTTATCTCAAAAAATCTAGGAAGCATGATTCCTCAGGATATGACCCCATTAAAACATTTTAGAGGCAGCCATGCGTGTCAGTGTTAATACAACAGGCTTCACGTAGTGCTGCACTTCAGGCGTGTGTAAGGAAGTCAGGCATAAACATGCGGGCTTGTTCATGTTACAGGAGGAAGCGCATAAGCCGCAGCCCACTGAGAGCAGACACACACTCACGGCTGCCCATCTGCCTGCTCAACACATCGCACAATCTGCTGACTGACCCCTACGGTGGTTTAGTAACCTGCCACACACTGTTAGATCACTCCTGTTACTGCTCCACTGGAGATGGGCAGTGCATTTTTTTTGCTTTTTTTTAGTCTTGACTTTACAGTAAATGCCAAATATATGAGCTCTGCATTCTTAAAATGCATTTATATACAAAACAAATCCTATCATTGCCCCCACATGTGGGGCTCCAGAGCATGCACACTGTATCACACTACCTATACTGTACAGTACAATACCTGTAATTTCCTGTAAGAAAGTGTGGCCATCAACTTCCTTTTTTTTTTTTTTTAAGAAACCAAAAAGTACAATAATAATGCACACAAATCACATATTTTAGTGTGCAGTGTATTATACTTCATGCCTGTGTCTACTTAAAAAGAACTATGGCACTACCAAGGGTTTTTGGCTATGGTACCATAATAATACCAGGGTAATTCTTGGAGTTCTAAAGAATTGCATGGTACACAAATTGTAGTACCATAGTATATAACAAATGACCATAGTATTATGAAAGTGCATGACACTACCAGCTTGTATCATCATTGTACCATGGTATTACCACAGTATTTTTTTATTATGTGGCATTATGAAACATTTGATACTCTCTGCAAAGTCATAAGAACTACACCTGACTGTATCAGAAAGCAATGTCTAAAAGTCATCCTGCAATGTGCATAACAATATTTAATTTAAAATATCATTTTAAGATTTCAAATAGTTTAAAATGGCACTGAAGCGTTCGTTAACTGTACACATAAAAAGTGAATGGACTAAACAAAAAAGCTTACCTTTTTACATTTCAAATAACCAGACGACTCGTGTTTAATATGCAGTCGTTGTCTTTAAGTTTTAAAACTGCTGGAATGAATGAGGAACTGTTTCGGCGTTCATTTCCCATAGACCCATACTGTTCCGTTATGATCTTCACGTTTCCTTTTATCCGGACGAATTCATTCCAGTTGTAGGGGCACATATAGCGCGCAGAAACAAAATAAATGTTGTTTTACAACGTGAACTAGGTTTGTTATAAGCGGGAAAAAAGCACACAATCTTGTAATTAAAATATCTGTGTAGTTAAAAAAAAAATCGTATATTTTATATACGCAGAATAGACTGAGCGCTGCGCTTCACCCCTCTTTCTGAGATAAAGGCGCCCCGGACCTCCCCGTATAAGCGACATGCAGCCGGCACAGTCAGACTCGTCGTTAAAACGGAGTTGCTGAAGCAACTCTATCCGATAATTTAAACTGTCGTGCTTGTCTAAAGGAACAAGCTTCTTTCTCAAAACTAACTACTTTTAACATTTAAACATGAGTATCGCTTCTTGTCAGAAATACGAGTAAGAATGTTCACTTCTTTACTGCTGTCAAGATTTGCTACAGTATGATTTTTAGAAAATACGACTCAAACATGTTAATTATTCATGGAAAATTATTGTCAAAAATATACAAACACCTACAACTGAGGTAAAAACATCAGAATCACATCTTGACAGAATGAAATATTCGTCAGCCATTTATAAGTGAGGTACAAACAAGAAAAGCAAACATCTTGCCAGCAGGAAATGCCAGTCAAAATGTAAACCACCTTAGTAATAACTAAGGTAAAAACATGAGAAGCAATTTGACAGCAGGAGATACTGTACAACTATCTATAACTGACAGAGAAAAATGTCTGACAGAAAATACCTACCAGGTGGTGCTCTGCCACCTCAACAAATGTTAAAACCATGGGTAGCTCATTCTGACATTCAACTCAAACTCAAACACTATGAGTCATGACAAGTATATTGTGTTTGCAATGCAAAAAACAAATGACAATCATATTTTAACTTAATCCTATTCATTCAAACTGGCATCAGTGCCATTTTAATTTTTTTATTTGCAAATTTCGTCTGCTCACCAAGGCTGCATTTATTTAATTAAAAATACAGTAAAATCAGTAATATTGTGAAATATTATTACAATTTAAAATAACTGTTTTCTATTTGAAAATATTTGAAAATGTAACTTATTGTGTTGGCAAAGCTGAATTTTCAACATCATTACTCCAGTCTTCAGTGTCACATGATCCTTCAGAAATCATTTTAGTATGCTGATTTGCTGCTCAAGAAACATTTATTGTGCACAGATGTACAAAATATTTGTGTACAATATTTTTTTTTCAGGATTCTTTGATGAATAGAAAGTTCAAACGAACAGCGTTTATTTGAAATATAATCTGTTGTTACATTTTAAATGTCTTTACTGTCATTTTTGATTGATTTAATGCATCCTTGCTGAAAAAAAATATTAATTTCTTTAAATTCTTCTCAAAAAAATAAAAATAAAAATTCTTACTGACCCCAGACCTTTGAACGGTAGTGTATAATGTTACAAAAGCTTTGTATTTCAGATAAATGCTGTTCTTTTGAACTTTCTATTCATCAAGGAATCCTGAAAAAAAGTATACAACTGTTTTTAACATTGATAATAATAATAAATGTTTCTTGAGCAGCAAATCATCATATTAAAATGATTTCTGAAGGATCATGTGACACTGAAGACTGGAGTAATGATGCTGAAAATTCAGCTTTTCCAATACAGAAATAAATTACATTTTATATTATATTCCAATAGAAAACAGTTATTTTAAATTGTAATAATATTTCACAATATTACTGTTTTTACTGTTTTTTTCTTTAATTAAATAAATGCAATCTTGGTGAGCAGACAAAACTTCTTTTAAAAATATTAAAAATCTTACCAATCCCAAACTTTTGAATGGTAGTGTAAGTGCAGTACATTCAGGGTTGCCAGGTTTTCACAACAAAATCTGCCCAATTGCTTCTCAAAACAAGCCCAAAACTAGCCCGATCGCATTTTAGGGGGGTCTCACAGTTAAAATCGCGTTCCAGGGGGTAAAATTCGTGTTTTTGGCATGGCTCCCCTTGTAAAATTTGCATTCCATGGGGTAAATATCATGTTATTTAGGGTCGATTGAAAAACAACCCACGGCAACAGTGTAAACGTAGCCCAGTTCCATGGGAAAACTGCAGACTTGGCAACAGTGAGTACATTATAATTTATAAACCTACTGTCCTGACTAAGGTATATATTAGCTCAATGTTATTTGTTCGAGAGATACATCATATTTGAAATTTCACAATATACTGTATAAAAAAATGCCAAATCAGTAAACAAAATCAGATATGAGTTATGAAGTTAATGAAGCACTACACAAAAATACACCTTCAAATCTAACATAACTCCCCAGAGTGTCTATAGATCCTGCTTCTTTTCATTATATTGTTTACTCTGCTGCGCTATGAGCTGTTGACTTATTTATAGTATGCCAGTATTTTCTAACACAAGCCCTTAGTAATGTGCTTCAAAGCTTTATCTTTAGGGAGTCTCTTTAACTGGCTGAGGAACATCATGCCACAGGACGCTGGGTTTATTTGGCAGATGGCTGCTTTAATCTGACAGACAGTTTTCCCATACCACACCATTAACATGTCTGATGTATTTATTCACTACACTAGAGTGAAAGTATGTGCCAACCGGCCTTATTTTTGATTCTGAATGAGACTGTTGCGCTATTAAACATCACTGATGGATGATCAACCGCTCAAGCAGACTGACAACACCTGTTTGTGAGTCACGCAATATAAGTAATTAACACCTTTGGCCATCTGTATTCACCATCGTGTCTTCTGGGAATAAAAATAAACACTTCTTGTTTTGGAGCATAAATTAAACACCAAACTGGAACCCATTTTCTCATTATGACCCACATCAGGATTGCATAACTTTGAGAAATATTAAATTCACTTAAAAAAAACCTGATTGAAATCATAATTAGTTTCTGTTATCACAATATATGAAATAATGTGAACAATTAATTGTTGTTTGGACTCATATTCTTCAAAATATCTTCTGAGCAGCATATTACATTTTCATAAGTTCCAGAGTTCAATAGGTAATAGCAGGAATAGCCCACACATTCATCTTCAGCATCAAACTGTGCTTTTTTGCAGCTCTCACTCACTATGCTTTCAAAAGGTTATGTAAGGTCTTACATAAAAACTACTTCCAAGTGCAGTGGATGTGGGTGTTCAAGTTCATTCAACCCAACGGCCCCTACAGTTTTGTTCATTACTTATAGAAACATCCGTGACCACAGCCAATGATGAAAAAAAGTAATTAACTGGAACGCATGCTCAATGTAATCAATTAGAAAAAAAGCTGTGTTCTTGGATCATGTGAAATGTATGCTGAAAAGAATCTTTTCAATAAAGATTTATTAAGGGTTTAAAATAAATATGGTGTATCTCCAGCCAGCAAAGCCGATCGACAGATCTTTATTTAAACATCAATTATCTGTAAGCTATGTAAATGATTTGGGAGCAGTTCAATGGAATTATTAAGTCTTACAAACACAGTGCTGTACTTGATAACGTCATATATACCAAACACAGCATAATATTATTAACTCCAGAGGATCAGCATTTAAATTAAATGTGACCAACGTTAAATCAAAAAAATAGCATCAAAAGAGAACCCATTATAATCACTGATGCTGTCTACACTGAATACAGTATACAGATGCGTGTTCAGATTCTGACATACTGTCTGTCGACAACAGGACAAAAGGAAGAGGGAAAGAACATTTGCTTTGGCGCATCCACTTTAAACCACTTGTTTGCATCTCTGTACAGACTTAAGAAGGATCCAAGCGTCAGAAACAAGTTGTTTATTTTAATGCCATCCCGGATCACGTCGGAGGATTACAGGTGCTGGTCATATAATTAGAATATCATCAAAAAGTTGATTTATTTCACTAATTCCATTCAAAAAGTGAAACTTGTATATTATATTCATTCATTACACACAGACTGATATGTTTCAAATGTTTATTTCTTTTAATTTTGATGATTATAACTGACAACTAAGAAAAAAAAATCCCAAATTCAGTATCTCAGAAAATTAGAATATTACTTAAGACCAATACAAAGAAAGGTTTTTTAGAAATCTTGGCCAACTGAAAAGTATGAACATGAAAAGTATGAGCATGTACAGCACTCAATACTTAGTTGGGGCTCCTTTTGCCTGAATTACTGCAGCAATGCGGCGTGGCTTGGAGTCGATCAGTCTGTGGCACTGCTCAGGTGTTATGAGAGCCCAGATTGCTCTGATAGTGGCCTTCAGCTCTTCTGCATTGTTGGGTCGGGCATATCGCATCTTCCTCTTCACAATACCCCATAGACTTTCTATGGGGTTAAGGTCAGGCGAGTTTGCTGGCCAATTAAGAACAGGGATACCACGGTCCTTAAACCAGGTACTGGTAGCTTTGGTACTGTGTGCAGGTGCCAAGTCCTGTTGGAAAATGAAATCTGCATCTCCATAAAGTTGGTCAGCAGCAGGAAGCATGAAGTGCTCTAAAACGTCCTGGTATACGGCTGCGTTGACCTTGGACCTCAGAAAACACAGTGGACCAACACCAGCAGATGACATGGCACCCCCAACCATCACTGACTGTGGAAACTTTACACTGGACCTCAAGCAACGTGGATTGTGTGCCTCTCCTCTCTTCCTCCAGACCCTGGGACCCTGATTTCCAAAGGAAATGCAAAATTTACTTTCATCAGAGAACATAACTTTGGACCACTCAGCAGCAGTCCAGTCCTTTTTGTCTTTAGCCCAGGCGAGACGCTTCTGACACTGTCTGTTGTTCAAGAGTGGCTTGACACAAGGAATGCGACAGCTGAAACCCATGTCTTGCATATGTCTGTGCGTAGTGGTTCTTGAAGCACTGACTCCAGCTGCAGTCCACTCTTTGTGAATCTTCCCCACATTTTTGAATGGGTTTTGTTTCACAATCCTCTCCAGTGTGCGGTTATCCCTATTGCTTGTGCACTTTTTTCTACCACATCTTTTCCTTCCCTTCGCCTCTCTATTAATGTGCTTGGACACAGAGCTCTGTGAACAGCCAGCCTCTTTTGCAATGACCTTTTGTGTCTTGCCCTCCTTGTGCAAGGTGTCAATGGTCGTCTTTTGGACAACTGTCAAGTCAGCAGTCTTCCCCATGATTGTGTAGCCTACTGAACTAGACTGAGAGACCATTTAAAGGCCTTTGCAGGTGTTTTGAGTTAATTAGCTGATTAGAGTGTGGCACCAGGTGTCTTCAATATTGAACCTTTGCACAATATTCTAATTTTCTGAGATACTGAATTTGGGATTTTCCTTAGTTGTCAGTTATAATCATCAAAATTAAAAGAAATAAACATCTGAAATATATCAGTCTGTGTGTAATGAATGAATATAATATACAAGTTTCACTTTTTGAATGGAATTAGTGAAATAAATCAACTTTTTGATGATATTCTAATTATATGACCAGCACATGGTGCAATGATGTATATCTATTTGTCGATGTCTTGCTCTGGAGGCAGTCATATGCAAATGTATTTGCCTGTGTAACATCACAGATCCTGTAATACTAAAACAACGGAAAATGTTTTGAACTATGAAACTTAAAGCATGTTTTGATTCTACAAAGACCTCTTATATTCCAAAAGATCAAGGCAAATTTGATTGCTCTCTTTCACACCCTTAAAGGTTCTTCATGAAACCATCGATGCCAATAAAAAAACGAGTGTGGTGTAGTTTGCTAAAACATTTATGTTGATGTGATTGTTCTTTTCTTTGTGTGAAAATGTCTCCTTTAATTTTCTTTTATGTGTGATCTGAATTCTCAGCTCAATCAAATCAAATCTCAATGTTTATTGTCACTGAGAACTGAAAGATGAAATCAGAGTAATGGAGGAAGAACTAATCTTTTCTTGATTGCAGTTTTTTCATTTGACGTTGGTCACATTTAATTTAAATGCTGATCCTCTGGAGTTAATAATATTATGCTGTGTTATATGATGTTATCAAGTACAGCACTGTGTTTGTAAGACTTAATAATTCCATTGAACTGCTCTCAAATCATGATGGATGGTGGAATTTACATAGCTTACAGATAATTGATGTTTAAATAAAGATCTGTCGATTTTTGAATGGAATTAGTGAAATAAATCAACTTTTTGATGATATTCTAATTATATGACCAGCACCTGTATATGTTTGTTCGGAGCATTTTGTTTTGTAAACTTTAAAACCAAGCATGCATTTCTAACAGGCAAAATGCCGTAAATACATGACACCCAATCAAATTACCTCAACTTTTGCGGTCAAAACTGACTGCATCCACACAAGCAGCGTGCATATGATAGGTTGAGTACAGAGTATACAAATCGCGCTACATTACTGCTGTTTTCGACAATGTACCTTTTTAAAAGTGGGGCACTTTAACACTTACTAGCATGAAGAACAAATAGCAGACACAGACTGGGCTTAGAGATCGATTTATTTAAGACTCAAACTGTCTTCAATACAAAAACACACCATGTGAGTTCTTGTTTTTAATGTTGATAATATATGATCAAGAATGCAATGTTTCCCAAATATCCACACAACTGCATTGATTTTATACAACAGTTCAACAAACAAAAGGGTACTATTAAGTGAAGTACAATTTAAACACTGTATTGTCAATATTGTTTGCTGTATTTTGCAACAAAATAATAGTTCCAACAAAAGCTGCAGCAGAACTAAGACACAGCGGTGTTTCGGGAATGAATCTGTGGCTTTGAACGAATTGTGAGTCAATGATTCAATTACCCATTCATAAATACAGAAGCTTCATCCGAAATTACATACTTCCCAACTATACAGTAAATGAAAAACAGTATAAGATGAAAGAAGTTTAACCGAATTCACAGTACTCATAAAAGAGTAGGCAAAAAGTACCCGGATGACCTACAGTACTACTTCCGGCAAGATTGTGAAGTGTGCATACAATGAATATCCTATGAGGCCACTGGAGAGGATTTGTGAATGGCAGTGAAGCAAGGCAACTGACGCTGGTAGGTCACATAACAATGACAACATGGCAGATTTAGTACGTCCAAATTACATTCATACTACACACATCCATACTATTTAGAACATACTTTTTAAGCAGTCATTAAGTAATTACTTATTCAAAATAAGTACCTACTCAAGAGAGTATGCGATTTCCACTTGCTTCGTTACTGAATGAATGACTCGATGGGCCCTATCATACACCCACAACGTGATGGCAGGCGTGACGCAAGTGTTTTTTGCTAGTTTCAGCCGGACACAGTTATTATTTTCACATCCAGTGCCTAAGTTTTTTAAATAGCAAATGCACCATGGGTGTGCTGGTCTGAAAACGAGGTGTGTTCAGGTGCATTGTTGGCGTATTGCTACTTTGATGCAACTGAAATTGACTTCAGCATTGACCAACAAAAACCTGGTCTAAAGTCAATTGTGCAGTATTTTTTTTTTGTTGTTGTTGTTATTACTTAAAGGGCGTTAGTAATATGCGCCTATAGGCGGGTGCACAATGCACGTACACTCTGCTTGTTACACACACAGGGAAGCAGCACACAAACATGCTAAATATTGAAAATAAAAGGATTCCTCTCTGAAGAAGTGTTTAGTCTTTCCGCTTGCAAATTCCGCCATGTAAATATCGAATCCACCATGGTGTAAGTGAACGTGGCTTTTAAAGGGAATGGGAGATGCCACTCTGATTGGTATATTACACGTTTCGCCCAAAACACACCCATAACTCATTAAAGGTGCCCTAGAATCAAAATTTGAATTTACCTCGGCATAGTTAAATAACAAGAGTTCAGTACATGGAAAAGACATACATTGAGTTTCAAACCCCATTGCTTCCTCCTTCTTATGTAAATCTCATTTGTTTAAAAGACTTCCGGAAAACACGCGGATCTCAACATAACACCGACTGTTATGTAACAGTCGGGATCATTAATATGTATGACCCCAATATTTGCATATATGCCAGCCCATGTTCAAGGCATTAGACAAGGAAAGGCAGTATTAACGTCTGGATCTGTGCACAGACAAGGTAAGCAAGCAAGAACAACAGCGAAAAATGGCAGATGGAGCAATAATTACTGACATGATCCATGATAGCATGATATTTTTAGTGATATTTGTAAATTGTCTTTCTAAATGTTTCATTAGCATGTTGCTAATATACTATTAAATGTGGTTAATGTGGTTACTGTATTCACGGAGACAAGAGCCATCGCTATTTTCATTTTTAAACACATGCAGTCTGTATAATGCATAAACACAACTTCATTCTTTATAAATCTCTCCAACAGTGTAGCATTAGCCATTAGCCACAGAGCATACAGCCTCAAACTCATATAGAATCAAACGTAAACATCAAAATAAATACTTTACTCACATAATTCGAAGCATGCATACAGCATGCATGACAAACATCTTGTAAAGATCCATTTGAGGGTTATATTAGCTGTGTGAACTTTGTAAATGCACTGTAATATAGTCGAGAGCTCGTGTGGCAGGGAGCAGGCGAATTAAAGGGGCGGCGCGCTGCCAAAATCAGTGTGTAGTTAATGATGCCCCAAAATAGGCAGTTAAAAAAATGAATTAAAAAAAATCTATGGGGTATTTTGAGCTGAAACTTCACAGACACATTCAGGAGACACCTTAGACTTATATTACATCTTGTGAAAAAGCATTCTTGGGCAGCTTTAAGAGACTAGGTACAATCCTTTTGGACCATGCACCTGGTGCACTGACCATTTTTTCTTTAAACTAGAAAAAGAGAAACCTAAGTGCACCTGCACCATGCGCTTCCGACCATGCACTTACATCGTTAAAATAGGGCCCGATGACTCACTCATTAAGACTTCGTTTTTAACATCATTGCTTATTTCTCTATTGAACATTTTTATTTCAAACAAATATTTTTTGTTTTAGGTATTTATAAAGGTAATAAAAATGCACTGGAAAATCAATTTAAGGGGGAAAATATTGTCCCTTAATGGAAAAGTTGCGACTTCAGCAGTCTAAGTGGAAGAGAGTGGGTATGCATAAGGATGTTAAATGCCTCAGGGGTACATGACTGTAAAAAGTTTGGGAACCACTGTACTACAGTATATGCAGTTTTCATATATTCATTCATGATAAAAATTTCTTGCACAGAACCCACACATCTAACAGAAAACATTCACACACACACACGCACACACAATGTCAGGTGCCCTTTGAAACAAACTAAAATGAAACCTGAGCGGTTAAAAGAGGGAAATGATGCCCAGAGGCATTGCAAAGGCCCTTCCTGAATAATCAAAATATGTTTGTGTGAATAATTTAGTAGTTATAACAAACAAGGGCAGATTCACCACATCCAGAAGACTGGACAAGAGTTGAAACACTGTTTAGTCTAAACAAATACATAAAAAACAAAACTGCATACAAGTGAGCTCACAATGTTTCAGATAGAAGATAATGAAAACTGCATTATGTTTTCATTGATATTATGAGCTGATGCACTGAACCGAGAAAAGAGAAAAGAAAAATAAGAAAATAGCATCTAATATGTAAATGCTCCTGACAGCATGTGCATTGGATGGGAAGTCACTAACAGTACACATGTCATATCCTGTCATGGACATGCCAGTCACTGTGTCATCATGTCATAGATGAGCCAGATGAAGAAAATTGAAGTTAGACACATTTCTGACTGCTCAGCTTTTATATGTCTTATTTTCACACAGAAAACTCAAGCAGCAAAGCAACATGTTATACTGTACTGTACATCATCAAAAAGTACTTCCTAACTATTTCTTAAACTAATTTTAAAAAAAACACTGAAAATCATCTAAAATCATCTAAAATGACAGATTTTCTCTTATACATTCATTTAAATTTTATCTTGAAAAAAAATGTTCATGTCCATGTTATCTGTTAACTACCCATTGGCATTTATATAATAGTGTGAATACATCCATGCACATCCTGATCCTGATTCCTGATGACCCGTTCAACAAACGTGCACACATTTTTCTGACTGTGAATGAAGCGAGTGGATGGACTGACTTTTTTTCCCCTTCACAACCACGCTCTGTCCGATCTTATAAGAAAACGTACAACTCAGCGCAACGTTACCATGACAACCATTCTCAAAGTCTGATGTGATGTTTTGGGAACTTAAAAAAAGGGACGCTTTGGGAGTCTCCAAACATATGGATGAATAACAAGTCGAAATGGGAATGTGTGAGCATGAACCTTAAAATGTACCGCCATGTGCCACGAAAGAGCCAACATGCTTAGTATTTGACAAGCCGACCTTGCATTTACAAAACAAAGCAGCCTCGTTCTGGAATACATGATTGGTGGGAGCTGGAGTACATTTGATTGACAGCGCTTACTGGATGTGTTTGTCAATTCTGAGTCACAGTTGGAAAGACAAGGCTCACTTTAGAAAACCGCTAGTCAAATAAATGCTGTGGCATTTAATCATTAACTTTTAATGAAACTATCCACCTACGACGCAAAAATCTTCAGAAATGGCATTTGTTTGATGTCATTTTATAAATTAGGTAACCTGAGGCATCATACGGGACCAGTATTGTGAAAATGCCCGTTAATTTAACACAAAAGCACGTCATAGGCAAGAAGTGAATGTAAATACATTGTCAGTGTGAATAGTGAAACATAATTCAGCTGTTACAAGAGAGTGACGTCTAAATATTATGAAACGGTCCCCCATTGAGAAAACCAGGTCTATTCAACACCACGAAGAATGCAATGTAATCTGGACAAATCACTGACTGCACAATAGCACCATTTTTAACTGTTTTTGCCCATAAAATGAAAGTCAGTGGGGTCCAAAATAACACAGGATGCCACTGCTTTTCATTTTCTGGACCAAAAAAAATAAAATTTTCAAAATTTGTTTTTGTTCCACAGAAGAAAGAAAATCATTCAGGATTGAAATGACATGAGGGTGAGTAAATGATGACATTTACATTTTGTGTGAACTATCCTTTTAAATGAATGTCTAGGGTTCAATACCAGTTGTTTTTGTGACTCATCCCTCATAAAAAACAGGGTTTACAGCAATACACATTCAACTGAAGTCTCTGAGGAAATGCCAAAACAAAATAACACTAAAATACACACCATTTAGGCAGTAGTTGCTGTGTAGCTGACTTAAACAATGTACATATTAACATGAGGCTAGTGCGATAAAATTGCTTTCCAATATTGTTTGCAAAGTTATATCCATTTAACTTCTGTCATTACTTTATTAAGCTAGTAAACTCAAAGTTTTGCACAATATGCTCAAGAATACCAGAAATCTGTGGAACAAACAAAAAAAATAAAAAATAAAGGAAGAAAAGGATTTGATGTACAGTAACCTTATGCAAAGCCCTACTTACATGAAGCAAACTCCCACAGAATCAAGTCAGAAATGCATAACCAGACATTTATCTGCCTAGAACAGTAGTCTCAACAATAAAAGGAATGATAAAAGAGGATTTAGACATTAACAGCCATTTATCACTGAAAAAATGTAAACTATATTGTAGCCCAGAATTATATTAAAAGTTGGAAATACAGTATATCCTACTTTACCTGCATACATACAGCATACTCACATAAAGCAATATATACTATAGATTCCAATTCCTTCAGATTCCTAAAATTAAATACTTGTAATTAGATTATATCACATTTAACAATACTTGTAATCAGACTACAGTTACTTTTTTTATTGGTTACATGATTACTTAATATTCACAAAATGGCAAATTATTCATAATTCAATAATTCTCCCTAATTCTTCTAATTTTATATTTTAAATTTACCTTTCTAAAAAAGCCTATTGCTTAAATGATATGTTCAGAAAGTTTTGTGGAATTGCACACACAAACCGGCCACTAGTTTTTGAGAAAATTGAGAGGCCACACAGCATTGTCACGGACTGCACTGAGACTTCGGTTGAGGATCCAAATGCAGCTTTTATTGGCAATCCAGAATCAAAATCCATAAAACAGGAAATAGGTCAAAACACAGGACAGATAATCCAAAAGTCAACAGGGCAGAAAAACACAGGCAAACAGGGAAAACCACAAAACCAGGCAGAAGATCAAAAATGCAGTGTGACACATACAAGACTTCGCAAAGAATGAGTGAAAATACAGGGCTTATATAGGCGGACTTTAACCGGATAATGAGACACGGGTGGAAGTGATCAAACCATAATGAGTCCAGGCAATGTGTTATGGGAATTGAAGTTCATGATGGGAAAGCAAGGGAGTTGGGAGAAGTGCCCTCTGGTGGCACTCCATCATCGGCACTCCAGCTGACAGGTGTGATAAGCATAAACAAGTAAAATATTTTTTGGTTAAGACTTTTATTTTATTTGTTTTATTTTAAAATATTTTTCCTAAAAATATTTAGTTAATTAGTTAAGATTATTCTATTCAAATCAATGTGATAAATGAGTTAGGTCAAAAGTAACTGAAAAGTAATCAGAATATATTTCCTAAAATGTGTAATGTAATAGATTATCAACTACAATTTTCATCATGAAATTTGTAATCAGCAATGGATTTGTCACGCGTGGGTTGCAAATAAAGTAGATGAAAGCAGGATCTAAGTGCAGCAGATTACATTTTATTAAATAAAGAACTCAGGAACCAGGACACAAACAGCACAACCTCACTCAAATGTGATGAGAACAATGAACAGAACAAAACACGGGACTTAAATACTCAGAACCAAACCAATTAACAAAATGAATCACAGGTGCAAACACTAATAAAATAATGAATAACCAACAGAAACACACAAAACTAAACTAAATGATCATGTGACCAGTGTTGGGGAAAGTTACTTTTAAAAGTAATGCATTACAATATTGCATTACTCCCTAAAAAAGTAACTAATTGCGTTACTTCGTTACTTTTTATGAAAAGTAATGCGTTACATTACTTTTGCGTTACTTTTTCACACTGGGGCTGGGTTTGTTTGTTTTTAATAACAACAAAAAAGTTCTATTTTTGGCAAAAAGGCCCTTTCACACCAAAAGTGAAATGAATAAGCCTCAGGCTGAAGGAAAAGCATATTTACATCTGTACAGTAGAGGGCGCAGCTCAAACAAACCTTTCTAATCTAAAGTATTTTTTGCTTATTAGTATGGTTGAATTAGGTATATTGAAGATCAGCAGCAAAGACATTGGTTAATAATTGAGATTAAATACATAAAGTATATTTGTGTAATTTAATATAGTTAATTATTACAGGTTTGCAAAAATTCTGAGATTGCATTTCACTGTTTTTATTCATTTTGAGGAATACTGAATGTTTTCATGCAAGTGAGATAAGTAAATGCATGTTCACATTTAGTCTAAAACTACAATAACCATCATGTTCACACAGCGCACACAACACCCTCTGCACTTTATTTCTCTCAACATGGGGACAGGAGAGCTGTCAGTCAATAAATGTGAAAAAGTAACTTGCGTTACTTATTTGAAAAAGTAACTTAGATATTTTGTTGTGAATTGAAAAAGTAATGCGTTACTTTACTAGTTACTTGAAAAAGTAATCTGATTACGTAACTCAAGTTACTTGTAATGCGTTACCCCCAACACTGCATGTGACCAACCCACCCAAAACTGAAACAAACACAGATAATCCCTAACAGGATTACAGTTCGTAAGTAATGTCATACAGTATACTCACAGAAAGCGATATATACAGATTTTTTTGTTGCAAAATGTAATTATTTTATTGCTCAGCGCTTTATATAGTTGTATGTATATGTATATATATATATATATATATATTATATATTATATATATATATATATTATATATTATATATATATATATATATATATATATATATACAGCTATGGAAAAAATTAAGAGACCACTTAACATTGATTTCTGAACTTGGAGTGGTCTCTTAATTTTTTCCATAGCTGTATATATATATATTATTTATATATATATATATATATATATATATATATATATATATATATATATACATATATATATATATATATATATATACATATATATATATATATATATATATATATATATATATATATATATATATATATATATATATATATACATACATGTAACTACATCCATCCAATTTTATCCATATACACAAGTACACTCACGTAAAACGATATTTACTATATAGCAAATCTCAACTGCTTGATTGCTTGTATTGTCGCAAAATGTAAACTGTATTATCGCTCAGCTCTATTCTGTTAAATGTATAAGGCATGAAGATATTAAAGGTGCCCTCGAATCAGAATTTGAATTTACCTTGGCATAGTTGAATAACAAGAGTTCAGTACATGGAAAAGACATACATTGAGTTTCAAACCCCATTGTCTCCTCCTTCTTATGTAAATCTCATTTGTTTAAAAGACTTCCGGAAAACACTCGGATCTCAACATAACACCGACTGTTACGTAACAGTCGGGATCATTAATATGTATGACCCCAATATTTGCATAATGCCAGCCCATGTTCAAGGCATTAGACAAGGAAAGGCAGTATTAACGTCTGGATCTGTGCACAGACAAGGTAAGCAAGCAAGAACAACAGCGAAAAATAGCAGATGGAGCAATAATAACTGACATGATCCATGATATCATGATATTTTTAGTGATATTTGTAAATTGTCTTTCTAAATGTTTCATTAGCATGTTGCTAATGTACTGTTAAATGTGGTTAAAGTTACCATCGTTTCTTACTGTATTTACGGAGACAAGAGCCGTCGCTATTTTCATTTTTAAACACTTGCAGTCTGTATAATGCATAAACACAACTTCATTCTTTATAAATCTCTCCAACAGTGTGTAATGTTAGCTTTAGCCACAGAGCATATAGCCTCAAACTCACACAGAATCAAACGTAACCATCTAAATAAATACTTTACTCACATAATTCGAAGCATGCATACAGCATGCATACAGCATGCATGACGAACATCTTGTAAAGATCCATTTGAGGGTTATATTAGCTGTGTGAACTTTGTAAATGCGCTGTAATATAGTCGACAGCTCGTGTGGCAGAGGAAGCGCATCTCTTAAAGGGGCCGTGCTGAAAAAATCAGTGCATAGTTAATGATGCCCCAAAATAGGCAGTTAAAAAAATTAATTAAAAAAAATCTATGGGGTATTTTGAGCTGCAACTTCACAGACACATTCAGGGGACACCTAGGACTTATATTACATCTTGTAAAAAAACAATCTAGGGCACCTTTAAGATATAATCATATAAACATTAACTTCACGATTTTCTGTAAAGCTGCTTTGAAACAATGTGTACTGTAAAACGCACTATATGAATACTTTTTGACTTGAACACAAATATTTCTGCCCATTTAATGCTCTCCAGGAGGCCCTGTCCATTCCATTGTCCTTTTTTTTTTTTTCTTTTTTTTTTTTGGCTGTTGATTGTCATGTCATCAGACCTCCATCATAAAAAGCATTTTTTGAGAAAAACAAAGAGATAAAACACACACTTATCTGATTTTCAATAAGGCTATGAAAAGGCATTATCAAAATGATAAGCAATGTCAGAGGTGCAGTGATATCCATCACAGGTCAACTTATTTGCATGGACGCAGGACCGTCCCTGTCTCCGACAGCTGTGCGTCCACAGACTGCCGAGACGTGGACACAATGACCTCAGTGGGTGGCCACAGTCGTTAGCCCTGCGTTTCAGGGACATAAACATGTGATCTCATGAATATGGAAGAAAGAGCTGCCAGAGGGTTCGAAATGTGTTTGCCCAGCATGATACTGAATAACGCAGAGCCCCAAAAGGTTGAAAAGAGACGGAGAGAGAGGTAACGAGGGAGGAGATAAAGTCCATCAGAAATACGATGCTTTTTATGGATCCGAGACGCGCTGTCTAAAAAAAGGACACTGTCATCTTCCTCCTCAGGCAGTTGAACTATCTGATAATCATGTTGAATTCCTGAGCCAGCACAACACAGTTCAAAACATTCACTTCATTAAAGATATGAATGAATTTTTAAGTGTTATAGACTGATTGAACTCCAAAGCAGTGGAGGAATTCACTCTGAAGTCATGCTCCATCAACATACACACACTTGCACACAAAAGTGAAACGGAACAGGTCTGGAACACCACGGCAACATGCATGTCAACATCAACATCTACAAGAGACCTTTTCATGCATATAGTAACCTGGACAAGCACAGAATTTAGATAAAAAAGGCTTTACTGTTACCTGACCCTTAACCGTGTGAAACAACACGCCAACGTGTGTGATACAGTGCAGCCTCCACTTTTCTCTCTGCACAACTGAGAGGTCTCAGTCGAACCGCATTAAGCCCACACGAAAAGAAACGGTGCAGCACTTATTCACGAGACACTGAGCACACGTCACGCTGCTGCCCAGTCAGCGCAGTAATCTCTCTCTGTCGCTTTCTCTCTCTCTCTCTCTCTCTCCATCTCCAGGTGTTCTGCTCTCCTTCCCTAACTTCTCTCTAAACACACTTTTATGGTTGCACAGCTGCCACTCTGGAAGTTCACGGACATTGGGAGCACACCAAAAATGCTTTTTCTTAATCTGTATTCTTTCCCCTCTTGTGTTCCAGTAAAAAATAAATAAATAAATAAATAAATAAGCAAATTTAATAATAAAATATTAAATTAAATTTAAATGAAAAATAATTAAATGATTAATTTGTTTATATATATATATATATATATATATATATATATATAATGCAATTAAAATATAGATATTAAGACTTCTCAGAGAATATATTTGTATATCTTAATTTTATTATTTTAAATAATTTAATAATTTTATTATTGTATGTATTAATATTTTATTATATTTATTAATGTTTCATTTATTTATTATATTTATTTTTATTCATTGGCAAATTGTTTGAAATATAAAAAAAAAAAACGTTGCTTGCAAGTGAAGTAGATTTAAAATTAAAAATTGGATATTCAATATATACCACTAAAAACAAGTTTCAATGAACTCAAAATTAAGGCAACCAGGTAACTTTTTTTTTTTTTTTTTACGTTAAACCAACAATTTTTTTTTATACATTTAATTTTTAATTTTTACAGTGCAGTTTCTATTTTGTTTATTTTGTTATAGTTTCATCTTGGACAAATACAGACCTCTGCTGATTTTAAACATATTTAAGAACTATTAATGTCTTTATATGTACAGACTTTACGTTTATACATAACACTTTTATGTTTAATTAATTTTAAGTCTGGAATTAATTTATTTAAAAAAAAATGGGAGCAACTTTAAGAATGTTTAGATATTTTGACTGGAAAACAAGACAAAAAAACTGGTTAAGAAAATGCTGTTTGCAGCGTGCTGATTTGCAAGAGCATGTTGAAATCTCAGCTCTTCAGAATATATTAAAAGCTCTGTCAGAGGCAGCGCTGAGATGAATTCACCTTACAAATGAGCTGACTCCAGAGTCCCAAACCGAATCCAAACCTCTCAAACAGCATCATTCTCACTGCTTTGGCTGGAACTGGTTCATTTCTGTGATGTGGGTGGATTGACTCTTCAGGGTGAGACAGAAATAAGTTGGCACCATTTAAAAGAGTTTCAAGTATCTGGGGATTCCATTGATATATTCACTCGAGCCCTTTTAAAATGTACTGAGCAGACACACGTGAGCGGTCTGTGCACAAACACACAGAGAGAGAACACACAAAAGTCTATAGTATCTGAAGTAACATTAGGATGCAGAACACACAACATCAGTGTTGAAAATAAAGACGTAAGCATCTCTGAGAAATCCCTTGAAAATCTCCCAGCACCCAACAAGCTTCTCAAACCAGAAGCATCTCAAACACGCAGCAAAACCTTTAAAGTTTCATTTACTCACCCTCATTTTAATGACTTTCTTTCCTCCATGGAACACAAAAGGAGATTGTTTAGTATAGTGTTTCTCAACGGGGGCGGTACCGCCCCCCAGGGGGCGTTCAGAGAACAACGGGGGGCGTTGGAAGCAAGATTTTTAAAAGGGGGGCGTTCAGGTGTTCTTGGGGGGCGTTCACGAGTTTACGCTCAAGCGCTGACATGAATTCACGTGCACAAAAATGTGTTTCGCGCTGACAACAATCCGGTGGTGGCTTGAATCCAGCGCTGAACCACGCAGTGGAGGAATGGAAAGTTGACAAGCCATTAAAAAAGTATTGACTTAAGAACCACTTATATTTTCAAATATTTTCAATAAATCATGTTCCAATTCACTCCGGTGACGAATTTTAAAATGAATGAAACTAAATTCTATTTATAAGGTAAAACTTTTACATTTTTAATGCCTAATGACAAAATGTTTTCTTTGTTCACAAAGTAATTTACTGGGCATTATTGTTAACTCTCAAGACTGTAAGGAGAAAATGACAATTTGATGGATAATTAATTTAAAATTCTGTAATCACATTTAGGTAATTTCGCCGTCACATCTGAGCGCAAAACGATTAATTTCAAGATAGGCTAGCTAGTTAAAAATAACTAATAATACAATAATAATTTAATCTAATTGTTCATGTGTTTATTCTTGTTAGAAGATTTTTTTTAATTTTTTTTATTTTACTGATTATGGACACAAATTAATCATGACAAACCAAATAAATTAGGCCTATACCATTGATGATAACAAGCTGATACCAAGGTATTTAAGCCTATAATTATAACATCATTTTTCATGAAAAATCATGATTGTATTTAACTTTTTCGAAAGTAAGATTAATGTAAGCAGCTTCTTGCAATACTCTCCTATGCGTAATAAAACCTAAGTGCACACATTAGCGCTGAAATGACCGTATGGTCGTTTTTACTGTCCAATGACAGCCCATACTCTGAGTGGCATGGGAGAGAGTCGGAAGTTGATTTGTTGCCCCTACGAGTTTATAATAGCATATTTTAACTATATTTTCAAATGGATAAAAAAACTGTCAAATTGTTTTTAAATGCTGGCTTTATTAAACTATGTTTTAAAGATGTCAATAAACAGTCTCATAGGCTATGTCTATTTATTTTTAATATAAGCCTACTATATTTATTAATCTATTGTTCTATTTTATTTAGCATTTTTACATTTAACATAAAACAAGTATCGCACAACAATTTTAAATGTCTACTCATTTGTCCTTTTTAAAATAATTTATTAATTTACATTTTTATGTTTTAATTAAATTGACTTATGCTATTCCTTATTCTTTCGGTTTATAAGGTGTCACAACAAATCTTGCATTTCTATTCTTCCATTCATAATATAATAGCCATAATAATGTCAGAATTATCAAAGAAATTCAACAGGCAGACGCAGATTATCTTGAGTTTTGCGTTAGTTCAAATGCGCGTTAAGGTGATGGTAACCATTTATTGGCATACTCATGGTGTGTAGTGACCATTTGTGCGTAAAACACCATGGCATTATGCTTTAAGTCTGACAAACAGCCCTCAACATAGAAATCAGATGTTTAAACTCGTAGTTATTTTGTGCGCGCGCGCCTTAATGTGGAAACTGCCAGTGTATGGGCATAACTTTTTTAACCAGTATTTCATCAGTTCTTCTGCGTCTCCTCACAGCATTTCAATAAAACAATATCCAACAACACAAATAGCTCTCTCTGTAG